>CM018052.1:6969505-7394505 GCA_008638375.1 Nyssa sinensis
TACATTTAAGCCCTGAATAAATTAATTAAATAATAAAATAATTATTTAATTATTTTATTAAATAGGTAAAATTACAATTTTACCCCTAGACATTAAATATGTCAAACGGAGTCCAAATTAAGTAAATAAATAGTGTATTTTCACTATTTCAAATATTCTGGACTCAATGGTACAGTCCGATTTTGGAAATACAGTCCCGAAAAATACAGAAACGTAGGTGTAAATTACTGTATTGCCCCTGATGGCACCCAAACCCAAATTAAAATAAAAGATAGCCTATTTTGACTATCTCGGGCATTTTGGACTCAACGGTGAGGTCCGTTTAATGAACTGAGGTCCCGAAAAATACAGACACATAAAGTGTAAATGACTGAATTGCCCTTAATGATACTCAGGGCCGATTAAACATAACAGACAGTCCAATTTCACTATGTTGGACGCTCTGGACCCAATGGTGAGGTCCATTTTATGAACTAACGTGCCGAAAAATACGACACATGAAATTACCAAATTACCCCTGATACCGTACGAGACCTAAACAAAGTCCGATTGGGACGAAACTGATACCGGTAGGAGCTCAGACACTGGTGAGACTGTATAGTTGATTAGATGACGAATCCGGGTCAGAATTACACAAAACGTAAAATGACCAAAATACCCCTGAGCACTGTAAGTGCAAAGTAGAGGTCGAATAAAGGTCAAACTGATATGATAAATTATCATAGGGATAATTATGAACACTGAAAGGCTAAATAAGACTCCGAGACAGTCAACGCGTAAAACGAGAAATGACCGATGTGTCCCGACGATCTAAAGCAGATACCAAATGAAGTCCAAGGGACTTACAAATTTATATATGAGATATATGGAACGTTCTGAGGACCATGATAGGGTCCCGGGCAAAAACGACAAAATTACCATTTTGCCCCTAAGACTAAATAAGTACCCAACTGATACCGATTAAAGTCTAAAAGACTTAAAACTTCATATATACGATATATGGGATATTCTGAGGACCATAACAGGGTCCGGGATAAGAATGGCAAAATTACCATTTTGCCCCTATGGTTAAAATGAGAACCTAACTAATACCGATTGGAGTCCAAAGGACGTAGAACTTTGTACTTAAGATATAAAGACTATTTCGAAGACCACGACAGGGTCCGGGACAAGAATGGTAAAATTACCATTTTGCCCCTAAGGTTGGATGAGTGCCTGACTGATAACAATTGAAGTCTAAATGACTTAGGATATAATCCTAATAATTGCTAAGCCTAATTAAAGAATGAAATAGCCTCGGGTGAGACCCAATGGAAGGGCGATAGGCTACTAGGCTATCTTAGGTAATCCGATAGACACCTAAGATGACGAATAAGACCTGAATGGATGAATTCTGATCTATCTATGATTAATGATGATTATTCAGGATGTACAAGGATGTGCCTGAAACAATGTTTGGAGGTTGTCAGATTATTTGCGCAAGGAGATAAACCTAAAAGTTTGTGAGTAACTTCTGACACTGTTTTGATTCTGTCCCTTGATTTATTGATCTGTTTTGAATGCAATTATTTAAGTGCAATTATTTAAATGCATGCCTTTTCGTACTATATCACTTATGACATGGTTTTAGTCTTTTTAAATAATTGACTATATTCCTGATCCCTGTGCTAGCATCCCGTACTGTTTTGCCTGTTTTGAACTGTTGAGATAAATGGATGTATTGAACCATTATTCCCGAAATGATTAAACTAACCATGTGATATAGGCAAAGAACGATATTTCGTCGTACCGTACTACTTGTATAGTATACTGTCTAAATACTATATTGTTTAAATGTACGTACTTAATGTAGGCCCTTTGCACTACATTTCACACGATGTGATTGTGTCCTTTGAATTAGGAATTCCGTTCAGTTCGGTTATGTACTATCCGTTAATGCTATGACTATGTCCCTGATTGATACGTTCGATTCCATTGTGTACCGCCGGTCGATAATAGGTCTGTTTGGATTGATGTATTGTTCAGTTCCGTTATGTTCTACCCGTGATGACATGTCCCTGTCTTGATTAAAACGTTGTTCAGTTCGGTCATGATTCGTTCCGCTAGTGATATGTCTCCGACTTGATTGTTATATCGTTTCTACTCAGCTCCGTTATGTTTTGTTCCGTTCATGATGTGCTTGTGTCTTGATTAGTATATTGTTTTTGTTTAGTTCCGTTATGATCTAGCTATTGAAGGTATGTTTTCGTCTTGATTGATGTCTTGTTCAGATCCGCTATGTTTTAGTCGTCGATGATATGCCTCTGTCTTGATTGACTTATTGTTCCCATTCAGTCTCAGCTGTGATTCGTTCCGTTAATGGAGTGTCTGTGTCTTGATCGATATATTGGAAATGGTTATTGTTTTGGTCCGGTTGGTTATGTTATGTTCCGATTCGTTTGTACTGTTTGTGCAATCTTGTTCCATTGTACTAGACTGCTTATGAAATGGATTTAGAAAATTGTTATTTTGAAATGATTAAATTATCCACGTGCCTTGGAAGCAAGGACTGGTTTTGAAACCCATGATAGGGAATCTGTGTTACTCACTGGGCTTATTTAAGCTCACCCCATTATTCTGACATTTTTCAGGAATTACCTCCATTGGATTAGAAGGTACTATGACATGACGTGAATAGGCCAAGTGGCATTGCAAATAAGGATCAGATGGCACTGATTTGTAGAGACTTACATTCTTGTGAATCGAATCCGTATATCCAGGTAAGTAATATGATACGACTGACTTGATTGACATGCACTAGATATTGGAACATGGCTCATGGAACTAAATGGTACTCTAGAGATATTAGATCTGCTATGTTGTTATATGCTTGACTTTAGATATGCTCTGAGATTAGAATTGTTGACTGACTGGATTTAGTCTTGCTCTGTGATACATATTCTTATGATGGATAAGTGAGTTGCATTCCCGTGACACAAAGAAAAAAATTTAAATTCCGCTGCATCTGACCCTACAGTTGGAGTGCAATTCGTCGGAAAGTTCAGAATTTGCCTTTGGTTGGTCGCGTCACGACCGACTGGCAGTCACGTCCTCGACATCCGCGTAGGGTGGGGTTCAGGATGTGACATTAGCCTTCGTCCTTGACGTCCATTACAAGAGCACTACTCGAGCCCCAACTCCAAGGGCTTCGGGAGCACATCTGGCACCACAGGAGTCTCATCCCCATACAGCACCAATCCCTCCAGTTCGTAACCCTCCTCCGTTTGAGGGATGTACTCAACCCTACTACCCTGAAGCCGAGGCTGTCAGGCAGGGTTCGCAAGATGTCAGACTCAGAGACCCACGGAGGGTAGAAGAAATCGCTGAGTCTATGGATCGAACAATTGCTTTAAGAGGCACTCAGAACCCTCTAGAGCAGGACGAGTTAGCCAGGCTGCTCGGAAGACTGGCCACCCCATTTACTCACGCCATCATGTTAGAAGAAAGGCCCAGAAAGTTCATGGTGCCAAAGTTCACCTTGTACGACAGGTCTGGAGACCCAGGAGATCATCTCTCGCACTACCAGCATACAATGGCCCTCTACGGGGCCTCTGATGCTTTTATGTGCCGAACTTTCATCACCAGCTTGAAGGGAACTGCTCTGAAATGGTTCCACAACCTCCCTCCGAACTCAATTACCAGCTTCTATGAGCTCGGTAGATAATTCTTGGACAGGTTTATGACCAGCAGAAGGCTCAAAAGGGGACTAAAGTTCCTGTTAAATGTCAAGCAGACTAAGGAGGAGTCCCTCAGAGCCTACATTGCGCGCTTCAATGCCGAACTCACGGAGATCACTGACTGCAGCCCAAATTCCTTGTAGCTGCCTTAACTGCCAGGCTTGCCCACGGTGGCTTCAGAGACTCCTTAACAAAGAGCCCTCTAGCCGACATGGCGGCATTAATGGATCAGGCCAGAAAATATATCAACCTGGAAGAAGCCAACCGCACATCCCAGAAGGGCAAAGATCAGACCCAGAGGGATAATCCAAAAAGGGAGGATCATAAGAAGGAGGACCACAGAAGAGACTCCAGCAAGAAGAGGGCCAGGAGTCTAGAGAAGAGAACAGCACCCAGAGCTGTGTACAATTCCGGACCAAGGGAGTTCACTAACTTCACTCCTTTGAACACCACACCGAACCAGGTACTCCAGCAGATTCGAGATCGGGAAAACCTGAGGTGGCCGGAACCAATCAAAGGAGATCCCAGCCTTCGGGACCAAAGTAAGTATTGTAATTTCCATAAAGATCATGGACATACAACTAACACATGCAGGACCCTCCGATATGAGATAGAGCAGCTCATAAAGAAGAGGTGTCTTCGAGAATTCGTCAAGCAAGACGGAAGGCAGAACCCCCAAGAAGACAAGCCTCAACAACGGCCAGACCAGAGGCCCAAATAGAGGCAGGAGCAGAGGGAAGGACGAAACGAGCCTCAGAGGTAGAACAACCATGTCATCTACGTCCTCCATGCTGACTCCCCTATTACAATAATGTCCAACAGGGCAAGAAAGAGATATGCTCGGGAGGCCAGAGCTACCCCGAACGTATTACAGATCTCTAATGTGGAAAAGAGGCTCAAGCCAGCATCAGAGATCCAATTCACTGAACAAGATCTAGCAGGGGTACACTGCCCTCACAGTGATGCCCTCGTCATCACTCTCAAAATCGCCAACTTCGAGATCAGGAGAGTCTTGGTCGATACTGGCAGCTCCGTCAACATATTGTTCCATGAGTCACTTAAACAGATAGGAATGGACCACGACAACGTCAAGCCCACTACTACCATGATGGTAGCTTTTGATGGCCATCTCAGCACCCCATTGGGGAGAATCGACCTTTCTACTATTGTAGGAGAGGGTGAGGGGCAAAAGACCACCATCTCGGAGTACATGTTGTTGAATATGAAATCTCCCTACAACGTCATAATCGGGAGACCTTGGTTGCACTAGATAGGGGCGGTCACCTCGACCCTCCATCAGTGTCTGAAGTATGTCCACAACCAGAACGTACACTCCGTCAGAGGATGTCAGCCAACCTCTCGGGAGTGCCATGCGATTGCCCTCAAGGAGAAGGCCCCCAAATAGCAATTATAGTACACTCGGGACTGTGCAGATCCAGTTCTCACCCACACTCCCAAGGTGGAAGGTTGCCCATCCAGCATTGAAGAACCCCTGAGCCCAAGGGGACGAGACAGCCGAGCCAAACCTGTTGGCGAGCCCATCAAAGTGTTGGTCAGTTCAGAAGCAGAGGGGCGTTATTTGTAGATCGGCCCAGATCTGACGCATACCGAGTAGGAAAACATAGTCAGGTTTCTGAAAGACAACCTCTTTATATTTGCTTGGGAGACCAGAGACATGGAGGGTATAAACCCTAGCCTCATAACTCACAAGCTGATGGTAGATCCAGATCATCCACCAGTCAGACAGAGGAGAAGACCGATTGCTCCTGAACGGCATCGGATTATAAATGAAGAAGTCTAGAGGCTACTTGAAGCCAGAATGATACGAGAAGTGTTTTATCCCGAGTGGCTAGCCAACACCGTGCTGGTCAAGAAGAAAAATGGCAAGTGGAGAGTCTGCGTTGATTATACGGACCTCAATAAGGCGTGCCCCAAAGACAGCTTTCCATTGCCAAGGATAGACCAACTAGTTGACGCCACTGCGGGGCATGAGCTCATGAGCTTCATGGATGCCTACTCTAGGTACAACCAGATCCAGATGTACCCTCCAGACCAAGAGAAGACAGCTTTCATAACCGAACGAGGGCTCTACTGCTACAGAGTAATGCCTTTCGGTTTAAAGAACGCTGGAGCCACTTATCAGCGGTTAGTGAACAAGATGTTCAGCCCACTGCTCGGCAGTACCATGAAGGTATACATCGACGACATGCTGGTTAAGAGTCTGTAGAAAGGTAGTCACCTCCAGCACTTAGCCCAGACCTTCGATATCCTCAAATAGCATAGGATGAAGCTCAACCCCTCGAAATGTACCTTCGGGGTTACGAAGGGAAAATTCTTAGGATACATTGTCTCTCAGAGGGGTATCGAAGCAAACCCCACTCAGATCCAATGTAATACCCTAACCTATTGTAACCGAACCAATATGGTCTAATGTTACGATAACGAAATAAATTTGGTTAAATTTCAATGTACGGATGAAGGTCACAACAAACGGATGACAATAATAAAAGAAATAAAATTAAAAAGGGGAGAAAACAAAATGGAAAATAAAAAGGAAATAAGAATTAGAAAAATAAATAAATAAGTAAAGTAAAAATTTAGAAATAAAAAGAAAATAAATAAACAAAATAAAAAAAAAGAATTTGAAATAAAATACTAATTAGGAAATTAATATGTAGACAACATATATATATATATGTACATACATACGGCTATATATAAATATATATATATATATAGATATGTGTGTGTGGTGTAACTGGTGTAACCGAAGGAAAAAGAAAAGAAGAAAAAAAACGGATGGGTGGGAGTTGAAATGTAGAACCTGGAAGGGCGCGGGAGAGAGAAAGATCGAGTGATGGGCGGTTTGTGGGTTTTATATAAGCAGGCATTGCATTAGCATTTCATTAGAACCAAAAGGAAACAAAAAAAAAAAAAAACAGAAACAGAGGGACGGCTGGTCGCTAGAACAGGGGAAGAAAAGGAAGGAAAAGAGGAAGAAGAAGGAGGAGATAGGCCAAGGGGCACCTTGCGTGAGTTGTGAAGGAAGCGGAGAAGGAAACGAGCCAAGACAAACCGGGTCTGGGCAGTGAATTCGGAAGTGAAAGCCGTGATCGCTCTGTACGCACAATTAGGTGAGTGTGAGTAATTTTCAGTGTTTAATTTTGTTCAAAGCATGAATTATTGCTTGATATAGATTTTGTGAAGCATGGGAATTTATTTGATTTATGCATGGATATAGTTAGTGTTAGAATTGTTAGAATTGAATCAAGGAAAACAAAAATTTAACAAAATCGGACAGAATTTAAAACTAGGCGCAACAGTGAAAACGGAGGAGAAAAACTGATCGGGTGGGGCGATTTTGTTGCGATTAATTGGGCTAGATCATGGGTCATTGATCCTCTTGGGTGTAGGGAAATTTTAGAATCAAATCGGGATTGAAACCGTAGGAGAAAACAGAGAAAAATGGAAGAAAAAAAAGGGCTGTCGAAAAACCGCACAGCCCCTTGTGCGCTACTGTTCCGGTCATTTTGGGAGTGCTCCGGCACTCCGATTTGAAATCCGACGGTAGATTTGAGTTGCCCATAACTCGTAGGTGTTAACCCCGCTGAAAAACGCAAGAAACCCGTCTCCGGCGAGTCGCCGATGACGAAAAAGACAACCTGTACGCTGGAAATGGCTGCTGCGCGGCTGCTGTTTTCCAATTTTATTTTGGCCAAACCGGGTCGGGTCTGACCCGACCCACCCATTCAGATGACTGCCCAACACTTGTACTTCATGGGTAAATTTTTAAATTCGAGTTTAGATAGTGTTTGGTTAGAAAGGAGAGCTATCCAATGGTTGGCTTAAACTTGAACAGGAAATGAAAAAAAAAATGAAAAATGTATTAACAGAAAATGAAAAAATGGTATGGGTAGCGAATTGAACCTGTGACCAAAGGGGAAAGGGTGAGAAGCTTAGCCACTGTGCCACCAAGGCACATGTGGTCTGTTTGGGCTCAAATACTAATATGTATTAGCTAGATTAATTAATGTAAATAAATGGTTTAAATGAATAAATTTCAAATTTAATTTTGACGCGTAAATTTGTAGAATGAATAATGAAAACTTACTATTTTGGACCCACTGAATTTAATGGTGAGGTCCATTTTACGAGACAGAGTCTCGAAGAAAAAAATAAAATACCCGTAGAATGTCAAAATGACCAAAATACCCCTACGTCGAAGCTGAGTCAAACGGACTCCGATTTAGTTAAGTAAATAGTGAATTTTTATTAATTCAAACCTACTGGACTCAACGGTGGAGTCCAAATTATGAAAACAGAATCCAAAAAGTAGAGACACGTAAATGACCATGTTGCCCTTGGGTAGATTAAGTTTAAAATGGAAATCGTAAAACATAAATTAGTAAGGGAGGTATTTAGAGTAACGAGGCATAAATTCGGTAAATGATATGAAAGCTGAAACGTGTTTATTGATTTATAGGCAAGTCAAAAGGAAAGGAGAAAGTCACGGGATATTAAGACGTTGATGAGGTAGGTGGATTCCTATCTTTGATACGTGGTTTCCAAGCCACGTTCTTTCTATTACTGCCAATCTTGTACTCTTATATGTACTCACTGTCATTGTTTCCCACCATGGATATTGCTCTACCTGGTGGATGCCTATTGGTTGATGTTGCACGATTGATTCATTTCATTGATATCCATTTACTGTATGTTATGTTATGATGTTCCATGTTTTGTACGTTCATATGGAATACTATAGAATCTGAATTTATGTTAAGTGCCGGGTTTTGTGCTCAGTCACATTACCTATTTGATGCTATCTGATTGACTGGGACCTACGGGTCAATTTATGGGACCTACGGGTCAAAAAGAACATATGGCAATTATGGCGTTTTTACGCATTAAGGATAATGGGCATTTTATATGCATTTATGTTAATGGGGGGGTATGCCGGGCCCCAAATGACCGAGGGTCTGCCAAACCCTGAACAGAGTAAAGGCATCATCCATGTTAATTGATATAGTTCTATGTTGATTGGTTTTGTTTATTGGACTTGATTGTGACCGTTTCATTGTGGCAGTATTTATATTGATTGTATTCATTGAGCCTATTCTATATTCATGCTACGTTGTTACTCTTGACGATTATTGTACGTTGTCATTCATTGGTTACCCTTGACTGTTATTGTACCTTGTCATTCATTGGCCATTGTGGCATTTTACAATTGACTGGAATCGTTATCATGACTGGCTATCATGTTACCTTGACTTGTATTCATTTACGCCATTCCCACCTGTGTTGGGGATAGGCTTCTACTTACTGAGTTTGTAGCTCACCCCTTACTAAATTTTTTCAGGTGAGCATGTTATGGAACCACAGTAGGAGATTCAAAGCGTAGGGAGACGGTTAGGGAGCACAGTAGAATACAGTAGTTCTCCCATGCATTCACCACCTGAAATGAGGGTTTATGTTTAAGTTATGTTGGTTTACGTTGGGATTTGTCAGACTTATTTAGTTTTGAAACAATGATGTATTAAGACTTCCGCACTTTAATGTTATGGTTATATTTCTTATTGTTATCATTGGTAAAAGAATGAAAAAAGTAGGGACGGCCATTGAGTCGGCCCCACGACACGAGATCCGCATAGGGTGGGTTTCGAGTCGTGACAACTTCGTATCAGAGCACGGTTTTAGGTGCTAGTGAGTCATGGGAGACAGGACTAGGACACTGCACTGTTACATCGAGACATAAAGCGATAATAATACCGATACCCTTATAGTAAACCTTACGTAACTACTGACCGTTATCTTATGTAAGTGTACGGAATGTCTTTTTCAGCAATGGTTGACACAAGGACTACTGCAGCTGCAATGGAACGTATCGAACGTTTGGAACAGTTGATCGAGAGGGTTATCGAGGCCTTACCCCAGACTCAGGCAGGTAGGAATCAAATGGGTACCAGCCAACCAGGACAACAAGAGCCGCCTGTTAACGTGGCCGCTAATCAGTCGGTACAGCAGGATACTAGCCAGCCAGCGCGACAGGGGCGGCCTGTCAACAGAGGTAACTTTCAGAGGGATGAGTATGATCTGGTGTTTCTCTATGAGCGATTCCAGAAAATGAAGCCGCCATCCTTTGACGGTACCCAAGGAGCCATAGCTGCAGAAGAGTGGCTCTTGGAGATGAACAGACTTTTTCGCATCTTTCCATGCAGTGAGACGCAGAAGGTGGCCTATGCCACATATCGGTTCAAGGGAGCTGCCCACAAATGGTGGATGCTTGAGGAGACTAGGGAGCCGAACATGGATTGGCAGCGTTTTACAACAGTGTTCAATGAGAAGTACTTTCCTTGTGAAGTGAAGAATCGAAAAATTGCTGAGTTCATGGTACTTCAGCAAGGCAATATGACAGTGGAGCAGTATGAGGCCACATTCAATGAGTTGGCCAGATTTGCCCCAAATGTTATTAACAGTGAAGATCTTAAGGCCCGGAAGTTTGAGGAGGGGCTACGATGGGCGATTAAGGATAGAGTGAGGTCTCAACGGTTACCTACTTTCAATGACGTAGTGGCCACCGCCAAAATCGTTGAGATGAGTGGTGAAGAGTTCGCCAAGAGACGGGCCAAGCAGAGGCCAGGTGGAGGTCAGAATCAGAGGGCAGGGTCTTTTTCCTCTAGGCAAGGGCCCTCATTCACTAGATCTGGGACTGGATCCCGAACTACAGGGCCCAGTTTGAGGAGGCCAAGCAAACCAGAGGGGACCGCAGCTAAATGCCCCAACTGCCAGAAGGAACACAAGGGCCAGTGCTTGAAGGACAGTAATGTTTGTTATTATTGCGGCCAGGCAGGACATTTTGCTCGGGAGTGCCCTCAGAATAACAGAGCCACTACCAGTATTGTTTCGGTTAGAGCACCAGCACCAGCACCGGTACCAGCACTCAGAGCACCAGCACCCGGATTTACAGCTACAACGAACAGGCCACCAAACCGTAGAAATGGACAGGGGAATGTTCCACAACAGGCTGGACGGGTTTTCGCCTTAATGCCAGGGGATATGCAGGCTTCGACTTCTGTGGTAGCAGGTACTCTTTTAGTTTGTGCACAGCCTGCCCATGTTTTATTTGATACTGGTTCTACGCACTCTTTTATATCCCCTACATATGCTGCTAAGTTGAATAGATCGACAGAACCCCTAGGCTACTTACTTAATGTGACCGTACCATCGGGGCAATCATTAATGGGGGAGGCCATGTATAAGAATTGTGAAATACAGATTATGGGGGTGCCTTTATTTGCCGATCTGATACCATTAGAAATATGTGGGTTTGACGTTATTCTCGGAATGGATTGGTTAACTGCAAATCATGCCACGATAGATTGTGTGACCAAGAGGGTGTTTATCCAGAGCCCCGGAGTTCCGACCGTTGAGTTTAAGGGGACTGGAGTGGTTGCTCCACCTTATTTTATTTCTGCTATACAGGCTAGTCGTTTACTCCGCAAGGGTTGCCATGGGTTCTTGTGTAGCATCCAGGACACCGAGTCACAGCAGCCAGTGTTAGACCAGATTCGCATTGCCAGAGAATTTCCTGAGGTGTTTTTGGATGATCTCCCAGGGATGCCTGTTGATCGTGAGATTGAGTTTAGCATCGATGTATTGCCAGGCACTGCACCGATATCTAAGACACCCTACCGAATGTCCCCAGCTGAGCTCAAGGAGTTAAAGTTACAGTTACAGGAACTATTAGACAAGGGTTTCATACGACCCAGTTCATCACCTTGGGGTGCACCTGTACTGTTTGTCAAGAAGAAAGATGGGACTATGAGATTATGTATCGACTACCGAGAATTGAATAAGGTCACCATCAAGAACAGGTATCCACTGCCAAGAGTAGATGATTTATTTGACCAGCTGAAGGGGGCCCAAGTGTTTTCAAAGATTGATCTAAGGTCCGGTTACCACCAATTGAAGGTTAGACCTACAGACATTCAAAAGACGGCATTCCGAACACGGTATGGGCATTATGAGTTTTTAGTCATGCCTTTTGGAGTGACTAATGCTCCAGCCGCATTCATGAACCTAATGAACAGAGTATTCAAGCCGTACTTGGACAATTTTGTGATTGTATTCATTGATGATATTTTGATCTATTCTAAAAACCAGGAAGAACACGAGGTGCATTTGAGAAAGGTCCTACAGACGCTAGGGGAGCAGAAGTTGTATGCTAAGTTGAAGAAGTGTGAGTTCTGGCTCCCAAGCATCTCCTTTTTAAGGCATGTAGTCAGTAAGGATGGGATCTCTGTGGACCCCCAGAAGATAGAAGCTATTACCAGTTGGCCCTGACCGACTACTGTCACAGAGGTTCGTAGTTTTATGGGTTTAGCTGGCTATTATCGGAGATTTGTCAAGGATTTTTCCAAGATAGCCAAGCCAATTACCCAACTGACGAAGAAGAATACTCCATTCATTTGGACTGACGAGAGGGAGCAAAGTTTTCAAGAGTTAAAGAACCGATTGGTTACAGCTCCAATCCTGACAGTACCGGATGGGACAGAGGGCTTTGTGATCTACAGTGATGCCTCACACCAAGGCTTGGGGTGTGTTCTGATGCAACAAGGAAAGGTAGTAGCTTATGCTTCACGGCAACTGAGGACACATGAGAAGAACTACCCAACTCACGACCTTGAGCTTGTAGCTATTGTTTTTGCATTAAAAATCTGGAGGCATTACTTGTATGGAGCTACCTATGAGATTTTCACTGATCACAAGAGCCTCAAGTACTTGTTTACGCAGAAAGAGCTTAATATGCGCCAACGACGTTGGTTGGAGTTAATCAAGGACTATGAGCTCAGTATTCAGTATCATCTAGGGAAAGCGAATGTAGTGGCTGATGCTCTAAGCAGGAAGTCGTCAGGGACTCTTGCTTACCTGCTGACTACACAGGAAGAGCTACTACAAGATTTAGAGGCGATGGAGGTATAGGTGATTTTGCCAGGTTCTAAGGCGATGTGTGCCAATGTCACAATCAGTCTTTCAATTGTTGACAAGATTAGGGAATTGCAGGCGCACGACAATAAGATTGTTAAGCTTCGTCAAGAGGTCGAGACTGAAGGGAATACAGAATTCTCTATACGAGATGGGGTGTTATACTATCATGACAGGATTTGCGTGCCAGACGTACCTGAGATTAAGAAGGAGATTCTTGATGAGGCACACAGTTCTAGATTTGCTATACATCCAGGAAACACAAAAATGTACCACAACATGAAGGGCACTTACTGGTGGTCAGGAATGAAGAAGGATATAGCTGAGCACATTGCACGATGTATGGAGTGCCAGCGAGTCAAGGTTGAGCACCAAAAGCCAGGAGGGCTTCTACAATCACTGCCGATACCAGAATGGAAATGGGAGCATATCACGATGGATTTTGTATCAGGGTTGCCGAAGACATCGCATGGGAATCATTCTATATGGGTGATCGTCGACAGATTGACCAAGACAGCCCATTTTCTTGCAACCAAGACGACTCAGACTTTGGAACGATTGGTTGTGCTTTATATCAGGGAGATCGTTCGATTACATGGAGTCCCTGTATCCATTGTATCCGATCGAGATCCACGATTCGTATCTAAGTTCTGGAGGAGTCTACAGAAATCTATGGGCACCGAGTTGAGTCTTAGCACTGCATACCATCCCGAGACAGACGGACAGTCTGAGAGGACGATACAAACATTAGAGGACCTACTGAGATTTTGTGTCAT
This sequence comes from Nyssa sinensis, assembly GCA_008638375.1. Lineage (NCBI taxonomy): Eukaryota > Viridiplantae > Streptophyta > Magnoliopsida > Cornales > Nyssaceae > Nyssa > Nyssa sinensis. Next base: position 6,982,986 of record CM018052.1, read on the forward strand.
TGATTTTAAAGGAAGTTGGGAGGATCAGCTACCGTTAGTAGAGTTTACGTATAACAACAGCTACCAATCCAGTATTGGTATGGCACCGTATGAGGCACTATATGGCAGGCAGTGTAGATCTCCACTATGCTGGACGGAAGTGGGTGATAGGAAGCTATTTGGGCCAGAGATAGTAGAGCAGACCACCGATAAGATTCATTTGATCAGGCAGCGTTTACTAGCAACTCAGAGTCGACAAAAGAGTTATGCTGACACGAGGAGACAGGAGTTGGAGTTCACGGTAGGCGACTATGTGTTCTTGAAGGTATCACCAATGAAAGGAGTGGTCAGATTTGGCAAGAGAGGGAAACTCGGACCACGATACATTGGACCGTTCAGGATTGTTGGACGAGTTGGACCAGTAGCATATCGGCTAGCATTGCCATTCGAGTTATCTCACGTACATGATGTGTTCCATGTTTCGATGTTAAGAAAATGTGTGCACAACCCAGATCAGATAATCGAACACGAGCCGCTAGATGTTCAGGAGGATTTGAGTTATGCTGAGCAACCAGTACAGATCATAGACCGACGAGAGCAAGTTCTATGGAACAAGACCATTCCACTAGTGAAGGTATTATGGAGGAATTCTCGACTAGAGGAAGCCACATGGGAATGAGAAGAGGAAATGCGTAGTCAGTATCCTCATTTATTTGCATCATGATTTGGTTAAGTTTGGGGACCAAACTTATTTAAGGGGGGAATAATGTAATACCCTGACCCATTGTAACCGAACCAATATGGTCTAATGTTACGATAACGAAATAAATTTGGTTAAATTTCAATGTACGGATGAAGGTCACGACAAACGGATGACAATAATAAAAGAAATAAAATTAAAAAGGGGAGAAAACAAAATGGAAAATAAAAAGGAAATAAGAATTAGAAAAATAAATAAATAAGTAAAGTAAAAATTTAGAAATAAAAAGAAAATAAATAAACAAAATAAAAAAAAAAATAAAAAGAATTTGAAATAAAATACTAATTAGGAAATTAATATATAGACAACATATATATATATGTACATACATACAGCTATATATAAATATATATATATATATATATATATAGATATGTGTGTGTGGTGTAACTGGTGTAACCGAAGGAAAAAGAAAAGAAGAAAAAAAAAACGGATGGGTGGGAGTTGAAGTGTAGAACTTGGAAGGGCGCGGGAGAGAGAGAGATCGAGTGAGGGGCGGTTTGTGGGTTTTATATATGCAGGCATTGCATTAGCATTTCATTAGAACCAAAAGGAAACAAAAAAAAAAAAAAACAGAAACAGAGGGACGGCTGGTCGCTAGAACAGGGGAAGAAAAGGAAGGAAAAGAGGAAGAAGAAGGAGGAGATAGGCCAAGGGGCACCTTGCGTAAGTTGTGAGGGAAGCGGAGAAGGAAACGAGCCAAGACAAACCGGGTCTGGGCAGTGAATTCAGAAGTGAAAGCCGTGATCGCTCTGTACGCACAATTGGGTGAGTGTGAGTAATTTTTAGTGTTTAATTTTGTTCAAAGCATGAATTATTGCTTGATATAGATTTTGTGAAGCATGGGAATTTATTTGATTTATGCATGGATATAGTTAGTGTTAGAATTGTTAGAATTGAATCAAGGAAAACAAAAATTTAACAAAATCGGACAGAATTTAAAACTGGGCGCAACAGTGAAAACGGAGGAGAAAAACTGATCGGGTGGGGCGATTTTGTTGCGATTAATTGGGCTAGATCATGGGTAATTGATCCTCTTGGGTGTAGGGAAATTTTAGAATCAAATCGGGATTGAAACCGTAGGAGAAAACAGAGAAAAACGGAAGAAAAAAAGGGGCTGCCGAAAAACCGCACAGCCCCTTGTGCGCTACTGTTCCGGTCATTTTGGGAGTGCTCCGGCACTCCGATTTGAAATCCGACGGTAGATTTGAGTTGCCCATAACTCGTACGTGTTAACCCCGCTGAAAAACGCAAGAAACCCGTCACCGGCGAGTCACCGTTGACGAAGAAGACAACCTGTATGCTGGAAATGGCTGTTGCGCGGTTGTTGTTTTTCGATTTTATTTTGGCCAAACCGGGTCGGGTCTGACCCGACCCACCCATTCAGATGACTGCCCAACACTTGTACTTCATGGGTAAATTTTTAAATTCGAGTTTAGATAGTGTTTGGTTAGAAAGGAGAGCTATCCAATGGTTGGCTTAAACTTGAACAGGAAATGAAAAAAAAAAATGAAAAATGTATTAACAGAAAATGAAAAAATGGTATGGGCAGCGAATTGAACCTGTGACCAAAGGGGAAAGGGTGAGAAGCTTAGCCACTGTGCCACCAAGGCACATGTGGTCTGTTTGGGCTCAAATACTAATATGTATTAGCTAGATTAATTAATGTAAATAAATGGTTTAAATGAATAAATTTCAAATTTAATTTTGACGCATAAATTTGTAGAATGAATAATGAAAACTTACTATTTTGGACCCACTGAATTTAATGGTGAGGTCCATTTTACGAGACGGAGTCTCGAAGAAAAAAATAAAATACCCGTAGAATGTCAAAATGACCAAAATACCCCTACGTCGAAGCTGAGTCAAACGGACTCCGATTTAGTTAAGTAAATAGTGAATTTTTATTAATTCAAACCTACTGGACTCAACAGTGGAGTCCAAATTATGAAAACAGAACCTAAAAAGTAGAGACACGTAAATGACCATGTTGCCCTTGGGTAGATTAAGTTTAAAATGGAAATCGTAAAACATAAATTAGTAAGGGAGGTATTTAGAGTAACGAGGCATAAATTCGGTAAATGATATGAAAGCTGAAACGTGTTTATTGATTTATAGGCAAGTCAAAAGGAAAGGAGAAAGTCACGGGATATTAAGACGTTGATGAGGTAGGTAGATTCTTATCTTTGATACGTGGTTTCCAAGCCACGTTCTTTCTATTACTGCCAATCTTGTACTCTTATATGTACTCACTGTCATTGTTTCCCACCATGGATATTGCTCTACCTGGTGGATGCCTATTGGTTGATGTTGCACGATTGATTCATTTCATTGATATCCATTTACTGTATGTTATGTTATGATGTTCCATGTTTTGTACGTTCATATGGAATACTATAGAATCTGAAATGGACATCGTGGGTCTATTTCCAAGGGCCCCACCAAACAAGAAGTATCTCTTGGTAGCCATTGACTACTTCTCTAAATGAGCCGAAACTGAACCTCTAACACATATCACAGAAAAGGAAGTTGAGAGCTTCACCTGGAAGAACATTGTGTGCAGGTTTGGCATACCACGTGTGATTATCTCCGACAATGGGACACAATTCACTAGTAAAGGCTTCAAGAAATTCTATGAAAATCTCAACATTAGGCAACACTTTGCCTCTCCAGGCCATCCACAAGCAAATGGGCAAACAGAGGTCACCAACCGAACGATCCTTGACGGATTAAAGAAAAGGTTGGAGCAGGCCAAAGGAAAGTGGGCAGAGGAACTCCCTGGAGTTCTTTGGGCCTACAGAACAACCAGAAGAACTCCCACCTCTGAAACTCCCTTCTCACTGGCTTATGGTACAGAAGTAGTAATTCCGGTTGAAATCGGTATGCCAACCCTGAGGACTGAAGCCTTTGAGCAAGAATCCAATGATCAGTAGCTGATGGAAAACTTGGATTTGCTTGAAGAAAGAAAGGATCAAGCCAGCATCAGGATGGAAGCCTATCAACAGAGAATGGTCAACAAATCCAAGGTAGGACTCAAGACGGTCAGCTTTCAAGTCGGAGACTTGGTCTTAAGAAGAGTCTTTCAAAACACCAAGGATCCCACTATGGGAAAACTGCCACCAAACTGGGAAGGCCCTTACAAAGTAACGAAGGTTGTTAGGCCTACCACCTACTGGCTAGAAGACATGACTGGGAAGCCTATCCCTAGGCCATGGAACGTGGAACATTTACGGAAGTATTATCAATAGAGATGTTTCTTTCTTTTACTTCCATGGAATGTTCATCTATAATGCACAGGCCTCCAGAGCCTGGTCCATAATGTACAAGTCTTCGCACTTGGTCCATCTATAATGCGCAAGCCTCTAGAGCCTGGTCTGTAATGTACAAGTCTTTGCACTTGGTCCATCTATAATGCACAAGCCTCTAGAGCCTGGTCCATAATGTACAAGTCTTTGCACTTGGTCCATCTGTAATGCACAGGCCTCTAGAGCCTGGTCCATAATGTACAAGTCTTTGCACTTGGTCCATCTGTAATGCACAGACCTCCAAAGCCTGGTCCATAATGTACAAGTCTTTGCACTTGGTCCATCTATAATGCACAGGCCTCCACAGCCTGGTCCATAATGTACAAGTCTTTGTACTTGGTCCATCTATAATGCACAGGCCTCTAGAGCCTAGCCCATAATGTACAAGTCTTTGCACTTGGTCCATCTATAATGCACAGGCCTCTAGAGCCTGGTCCATAATGTACAAGTCTTTGTACTTGGTCCATTTATAATGCACATGTCTTTTCAGCCTGGTCCATCTTTAACACACAGATTCTATGATCCAGTCCCTCCAAAGACAGAAGTTCTGAACATCTACAAACAAAGTTTCCTAGATCGGAACACCTCAGATCTGATACTTAGATTATTTGGCTTATCTATCAGCAAGCAACAAGTACGATAGTACCGAGTAGCTGTGAAGTACTTTGATTCAAGACTTCTACAAAGTTTCTTTGATCTATTCTTAGAACAGTCATATATCAGAAGTGCACGAAAAGGTGTTTTAACTCCAAAAGAGCACATTCAAATACAAAGAACATCAGATCTGAGAAGAAGGAACTCAATGTTATTGATGATTCAGAAGATTTACATCAGTACAAGAAGACTGGAAACAGAACAAGTACACAAAAGGCTACAACAAAGGCAAACATTATACGACATCATGGCTTTCTACCTCGGACGATAAAGGGGCACAGGATCCAAACTTCTATTACCGCCGCCGCTGGCTCCATTTGAAAGGAAGGAATCCTGAACCCCAATCTGCATCAAGAAGCACCCAGGTCATTTCATAATCACTATCATTGATCTCAAGACCAACGGATGAAAAGGGCTCTAGGTCTCAGGGGACCTCCATTCATCTCCCTCAAAGCAGTTGTCACACCCCAACCGATTTGAGCAAGGGTTTCTGCGAAGACACAGAGGGAAGGAGGCATCCCATCTTCGTCTTCATCACTAATGCTCCAATCCTCGGTTGAATCAAGGAGGGTCCACCTCCCATCGGAGAGATCTCGACCGGATGCTAAGATGGACAAGAAGATCTTAGCCTCCTCTAATCCTTACTTGGAAACTGAATCAAAGGGAAGGTTAACTCTCGGCCACAGTTTAATCATTCCCAACTCGGACTGAAAATCGTCAATCATCTTCGGGCAAATGGTGAGCCTCTAAAAGGCATTCAAATTCTCTCCGACAGAGGAACAGTATGGGAACACAAGTAAAAGATGGGGGGCAACCTTATATATATAGACCCTCGAAGCCCAAAAGTTGCCCAGACGAACCGTCGCAACGGTTAAATCAAGGGTTGGTCTCGAAAACCCAAAAGATAGCTGTATAAATGGATGACGTATAGGATCGTCCTTTCGGATACTTAGGCGATAAGATACAAGGCCTCCCCAAGTATACCGAACTGATCAAAGCAAACAAAGTCCGATCCACCTTTTACCTTCCATCTAACATACAGACCTCACAGTCTTTGCCATTCCGATGATCCTTGACGGACCACGTGTATGACAAAAAGCCTTCAGTTCGGATATATATCAGTCCAGGTCTGAATGATTTAGGAGGCAGAAGTCCCCATCATCAGAGCAACAAACATAAGACACCGTTCTTACTACAGGACTTGGGTTCAGAACAAGCTGCCTCAGAATTCTTCAGAAATTTACTCTCAATATATATGTGGCACAAGATCATCGTCAGATCCTTATATGTCAAATTGAAATTGCTTTCCTACATCATCCAAAGAGGAAGAAACAATCAGAACTAGTCTACAATCATTATCTTATCGCAACTACAGTTGAGAAGATAACTGCCAATTCATGGAAGCTGACCTGGAGGGGTCCAGAACAGCCTTACTTGCATCAATTTCTCACATCAACAACAAATTCAAAGGAAATACTACATGGGTCAACCAAGCACAAGAGAAGACATTTGATGAAGAAAAGTTGTTTCATTGAAGAAGTCTGTTACACTGAAGTTCAAAAAAAAAACAATAAAAACCTAAGCTAAGCATATTTCAAGCCTGATCGGCAGGCTCAACGGTTGGGAGGGGATCGGCAGGAGCAGCATCAATCGTCTCACTTGGGACGAAAACTTCGATAGGAGCGGCAGGAATAACCTCAACCACCTTGTTCGGAACTGCAACCTCAGGAGGGGTAACCCTTGGAGGCACAATCGAGGATATGTCGAAGTCAGGAAACTTGGCAAGGAACCTATCTCGGAAGTTGTTGAAGCCAAACAAAATCAGGGTGGTGGCCATTCCTTCTAGTTCCATCCTCATCTCCATCTCATTATCCACCTTGGCCTGCTGCACCGCCTCGTCAAGCTTCTGGTTGAATTCATATCGCAGGCCGTCCAACTCTCTCTTCAGCCTCTTTTCCTGCAGAATAGCAAGGTCCTTCTCCGACTCCATCACGATCAGAGAATTCTGAAACTCCATCAGCTTCTCTGTAGAATCGTGGGCCTCCAACTGGGCAGTGCCAAGCTGAAGCCTAAGCTCGTCCAGCTCAGTCTTGAGTTGATCAACCTCCTTTGAAGGAGGAGAGACCTCCGTCAAGGCAGAAAGGGTGCGCAGAGCCTACAGCGTACGAAGCACACAATTCAGTACCAACCAAAACATTTGGAAAAAAGGGAAAAAAGATAAAGACTCGAAGAACTTACCTTGACTTGAAAAGAAGCCAGGTCAGCAAGAAGCTTCTCTGGCTTCTGAGGCCTAATTTTACTTGAGCCTTTGGCCCAAAAGTCCTCTAGAATCTTTTTGGCCCCTATAGCATCAGAGGCCACCGAGGATGACACCCTCTTGCCCGCTTGCTTAGACGGGGCTGGGGGGACCATAGAAATGGGGGCAGGTGCCTTTCTCTCCACCTCAATGGGGTCAGGAGAGATCGAGAGTATCCTCCTCCTCTTCGCCTGGATGAGAGGGTCCACTAGGGAAGAAACCTCCCCCACTGCCACAGATGAAGATGGCTCGGTCTTCCACCGTGCCATCATGTTCTTTGCAAGCTCCTCAACTCTTTCTCTCGCAGCCATCAATTTATCAGGATTGACAATAGAGGAATGGTTTCGATTGCTGGGCTTTAAGAGCTTTTTGTATTGCTTCTGAATCGCAGGGAAGAATTTCGGTCTTCTCCACACATTCCTAACTGCACAAAAAACACAGAAATTGATCAGTTCAGTAATTGGTGTACAAAAAGAAGTCAACACAGCCATGGGAAAATTGGGCCTCACCCTTTCGCCCAGTGGTTCGAGGGAATGTTGAAGGTTGGCCTTCGAAGTCCTTGAATTCCTATCCTCCTTTTATGAAGAAATACCATTTCTTCCAGGTCTTGTTGGAAGAGGGCACGGAAGTAAGGGGTCTGAACCCACTATCAAAAGACATGTAATAAAGGCCTTTCGCCTTCTGAAGTTTTAGATCCATATTGCTACGGATCAAGTCAAGAGACACATTGACATTATTCATATGCCCCAACACAATGAAGCTCAACAGATGTCTCCAACTGTTAAGGTTCAAGTCTGCGGGGCAAAGGTCAAACCAACAAAAGAATTGTTTTATAATATCAGGAAGGGGGAGTGTCAATCCCATTTCAAACCAGGCCAGATAGGCGCAGATTTCCCCCTCCCTAACATCGCTTGGGCTATCCCGAGAGTCAGGGACCCTGAAAGTAACGTTGGAGGGAAAATTGAATTTCTCCCATAACTCCGTCAACATTTTCTCAGTGATGGCACTCTCACCCTTCTCTCTGTGACCGGATCGACCAGAGGTCTCACCAGCCCTATTCGGGAGCTCATCAAATGCATCAACAATCCTAACCCCCGGACTAGGGGGCTCTACTAGTCTATTCTCATCATTATCTATAGAAGAAAGATTCACTAACTGAAGTTGAGGGACGGTCCCAGAAGGACTGCCCGAACTAGAGGGTGACTCAAGACCAAACATGGTGAATAAAAGAAAGAAATGAAGCAAATGAGAAAGAATGTAGAAGGGGACTAAAATCAAACCTGAGATCAAGAAAGGACTATGAACACCGGATATCCTTCAAACTTCAAAATATGTCAAATGGCGGTGGCAGCCTCTGGTACTGTAGAAGCAAGTGCGAAAGAAAGATATACAAGACCTTTCCCTCTCTTTATATACACATTCGAAATATGAGCCTCCTAAGACGAGCCGACACAACGGTTGAAGATAATGATAGCTTCTCAAGTATCGGCTGCGTAATAAATGACTCATTAAACTGACATCTCAAGAAATGAAGAGACGAAATGTACGACTCTTCACAAAGCCCATAACCCTAGTTAAGCCTTAGCTTCTAACTAGGGCTCGGGGGGGAAGTAGTTGATATACCACAAACAGACGCACCAATCACCTCGAGACACGTGTGCTTACAGAGTTAATAATCTCGATCATACAGAGCTGATATTTTCGATCATACAGAACAACCACAAGCCTTCAGGGCATTCTCATATATACATATCATACAGAGCCGATAAACTCGGTCATACAGAGCATTCACAGCCTTCGGGGCATTCTCATATATATATATATATATATCCTACAGAGCCGACAAACTCGGTCATACAGTGCAAGCGGAGCCTCCAAGGCATTCTCATGCACATATCTTCCAGACCTTATGCTCTGGGCAATATTCATTCAGCATTTCACATGGTTCTGACCTTATGGCTTCCTTAACAACTGCTAAATAGGGAATAAGGAAATAGTCTTTGACACAGAAACTACTATATACGATTATCTCCATCTACGACTCAATACTCCACAAGGTAACTGCAATCTCCGATGATCAACTCCCTATATTCATGGCGTTGAATCCTAATCAACTTAGGAAGACCACGACCTATAAATTAAACCCTAAAGGTACGCTTTATGTATATGCTCATTCTTTGGCTTTCAATACAGTCTTTCAATTCCATTTACTTACTTAAGCATCGGAGCGGCTACCGCCGGAGCCAATCCGGTGGTCCTCTGATCATCTTTCTGAGTGTTCTACAGGTCACGGAGCCCATACTTATTGCGAGTCGAAAAGTGCAGCATCAGCAACGAAGCGCTGCAAAGAAAGGGAGAGCAAGTATAAGGAGTGTGTGAGTGCTGCATTTCACTGAAATTTGTAGCAGGGGCTGACGATAGTGCCAGAACATGCATATTGTGTTAGCATTTGTAAGTTGCCGCTCCAGAGAACGGTAGTGATGGTGGTGGATGGTTTCTATGATTTTGCAATTCAAGGAAAAACTGCCTCTTTCACTGGTCTTGAAACAAATCTTGGGAGTCTTGGGCATACCATCTCATTTCAGGAACCTTTGTTGGTTGGCAGCTGGATTGGTAATGCCTCTTTGTTTTCTTATAACTGAAGTTATGCATGGTCAGGTGATTGTCAACTTGTTAGCAAAGCCGTTATGGCTTTTGGGTGAAGTATTAAGTTGTTCTCTATGCTGAGTTTGGGTGATGGTCAGGAGAAGACATCCTGTATCTTGATTGCTAAGGAGACAATGTCATATGGTTTTCTTCATTCTGCCGCTCCATGAAGGTCGGCTCCCCAGGTTTTGATTCCAGCAAAATGTTTTTGTTGTGACTAACTTCAGATCACATGTTCAATTAAATGGGAGCTTGCAAAATTAGAAAACAGTCCTGAAGATAATTGATATTCATAAAGTCACTTCTATGGATTATTGGATGATGATGCTTTAGGGGTGTCATGCCATGGTATGGGAATAAACTTAAAGGGATTGTTTAAGAAGTTCAGTATAAAAAATTAGTTGGGCAACAAACGTAGTTCCTTAAAAGGGAGATAACTAACTGGTTGAAGGTCGAAGCAAAACACATGATTAGGGATTTGTGACACTTGACTGCAAATTCTCCAAAGGTTGGCGTTTGGAGTGAAAGTGTACAGTCGTAATGGGATCACCAGAAACGTTTCACTAAAAAGAGAGATTCCACTGAGTTCACGTGGATGGAATTTCGAATGGAGATAAGCGTAATATTTAGGTAATGTTAAGCCATAAAGTAAATAGATGTGTAATGCAACTATAAAGCACTATGAGTTAGGCAGATTTTAAAGAATAAAACCTATCATCGAACTAGGCTGACATAGTCTAAGAATAAACTAAGATCACAAGTTGATTTAATGTATGCGAGATTTATGAAATTTTATAAATTATTTTAGGTTGAGGAAGGACAAGGGGAAAGCACAGCAGTAGTATCAACCTAAACGTATAAGGTGAGTAACCCTGCATTTGAAGTGGAGATTTAACTCCACGGATTTGAAAATGTTTTAAATTTCAAAATATCTGAAACATTGAGTGTTAAATTCAATATTACATGATTCTTGTTTTAAAATATTCCATTTTTATAAATCCTATTGTGACATGCTCAGTGAATGATTTTTTATTACAGTCTTCCTTAAAAGTATTTAACATGCCTACATGTTCTGAAATTGTTTATTCCAAGTATTTGAAGATTATATCATGAAGTCATGAACATCATGTTTTAAATACTCATGAAAAGTATCGAAGGACAAATGAATATGTATTATGTCACATCCTGAACCCCACCCTACGCGGATGTCGAGGACGTGATGCCAGTTAGTCGCCTTACTGATTTACCGACCGATAATGCGACCAACCAAAGGCAAACTTCTGAACTTACTGATGAATTGCATTCCAAATGTAGGGTCAGAGCAGCGGAATTTAAAACCTTTTTAATCTCAGGAATGCAACTCATTTATAAATACCATAGAGGTATGTACCACAGAGCAAGTCTAACACCAGATAACTAATAACTCTAACCACAGAGTACGTCTATGATCAGACATATAACACAGAGCACATCTAATATCTCTAGAGTACCATTACCATGAGCCATGTCCCAATACATCTAATGCATATCAATCAAGTCAATCGTATCATGTCACTCACCTGAATAACTAGATTCAGCCCATAAGAATACAAGTCTCCACAAATCAGTGCCATCAGATCCTTACTTGGAATGCCTCACAGCCTACTAGTATCATCTCCTTGTGCCTTCTAATCCAATGGAGATAAGTCCTGAAAAATGTTAGGATAATGGGGTGAGCTTAAATAAGCCCAGTGAGTAACACAGGTTCCCTGTCATAGGTTTTAAAACCAGTTCTTGCTTATAAAGCACATGGATAGTTCAATTACTTCAGAATAACAGTTTTATAAATCCACTTTAAATGCAGTTTGAATAGAATAAAACAGGACTGAACTAAATGGAACAACATATTAGAATAGACGAAACATTACAAGATGCCAGTATATCAATCAGGAGTATAGGCAATTAAATCAAAGAATAGAACATGTCAGTATTGAGCGGAACAGAAGAAAATCATGCCATATGTAATGCCGTACAAAAGGGTATGCATTTAAGTATACACATTTAAATAGTATGGCACATAAAATGGTATAGTGTATGAAGATACAATATCTAGACAATGCAACTTATACACCAAGTCAGAAGTTCCAAGTTACTCACAAACTGTTCGCTTATCTCCTTGTACAGATAATCTGATAACCTCCAATTATGTCTCAAGCACATCCTTGCATATCTTGAATAATCATCATTAATCACAGACAAATTAGAATTCATCCATTCATGTCTTATTCAACGTCTTAGGCGTCTATCGGATTACCTAAGATAGCCTAATAGCCTATTTCCCTTTCATTGGGTTTCATCCAAGGCTATTTCATTCTTTAATTAGGCTTAGTAGTTATTAGGATTATAATCTAAGTCATTTAGACTTCAATCGTTATCAGTTAAGTACTTATTTAACCTTAGGGGCAAAATGATAATTTTATCATTCTTGCCCCAGACCTTGTCGTGGTCCTCAGAATAGTCCACATATCTTATATATAAAGTTCTAAGTCTTTTGGACTCAAATCGTTATCAGTTAAGTACTTATTTAACCTTGGGGGCAAAATAGTAATTTTACTATTCTTGTCCCGGACCCTGTCATGGTCCTCATAATAGTCCACATATCTTAAATATAAAGTTTTACGTCTTTTGGACTTCAGTTGGTATCTACTTTTGATCATCGGGACACATCAGTCATTTTCTATTTAGACTTTGACTATTTTCAGAGTCTTATTCAACCCCTTTAATGTTCATAATCATGCTTATAACAATTTATTAGATTAGATTGGCCTTTATTCGGCCTCTACTTTGCACTTACCATGCTCAAGGGCATTTTGCTAATTTTACGTTTTGTGAAATTCTGACCCCGATTCATCATTTAAGCATGTGTACAGTTTCACGAGTATCTGGGTTTCTATCGGTATCAATTTCGTCCAATTTGGACTTTATTTGGGCTTCATATAGCATTAGGGGCATTTTGGTAATTTTACACTCACGCGTCCCGTTTTTCGGTACTTCGTTTGCTAGTACGGACTCCATCGTTGAGTCCAGAGTGCCCAACATAATCAAAATAGACTATCTTTTATTTTTAATTAACCTTGGGTATCATTAGGGGCAGTACAGTCATTTATCATTTGCGTGTCTTTATTTTTCGGGACTTAATTTCCCAAATCAGATTCCACCATTGAGTCCAGAATGCCCGAAATAGTAGAAACACACTATTTATTTATTTAATTTGGACTTCGTTTGACCTATTTAATGTCCAAGGGTAAAATGGTCATTTTACGCTATTTAATAAAATAATTAAATAACTTATTTTATTATTTTTTCAGGGGTGTATTTGCAAAAAAAATCCTAGGGATTGGGCCAGAATACAACTTTGCAGAACAGTTGGGGTCAAAGTATAATTTACTAAACTTCTGGTTTTATTTATTTTACTTAAATTACTGAACCAGAGGGTTTTTGGGTTAAAACCCAAAACCAGACCAGATACAGTGTGAACCAACCACTTCAGTTCATCCTCACTGAACCGGAATAACATATCCCTGTTATTCCAATTTGGCCCCTTATCCATGTTTCAGTTATCCCTTTTTAAATTTTGATTTCTTATCCATGTGCCCAAACAGCCCCGAAATAGGTTTTAAATTAAAACATATCCTTAGTGAAACGACGTAGTTTTACTTAAACCATTTTGTCGTTGGGTCAAGGCCCCACCCAAGACCCAGTCTATGACCCGACCCTCCACTGTTCATCTTCCCCAACGCTAGGGTCACTGTAGCCCTAGTTGTAGAAATTGTACTTTTAAATTTTGTGGAGTTTGAGAGGTTAAATCTTTCTGCTTTTGGTTCCAAATCATTTCTGGAATCGTAAGGATTGTTTCGGCATTTGTTTGGAGCATTAGATCGAGGTCAAATGTTCAGCCTGGGATTGAACAACCGAACCTGCAACTAGCTCATAAATCCCTATTTTTTACCCAAATCTTGTGAGGTTTGGCTCACAGTGATCGCCATGTCATGGGGGTTCAGTCCTTATTCCAAAAGCAAGGTTTAAAGCTCTGTAAATGGAATTGGGTCGAGAACCCGTGACCAGCAACTTCAATTTCTAGGCTTTCCTTAGTGTTTCTAGGTCGCGGTCTGGGCATTTTTGAATGCCCACAAGATCCTTTTAAGGTTTTAAAGGTCAAAAACATGTTTTATAAAGGTCGTTTCAAACTTGCAAATTTTGAGGTCTGTCCATGGCAGTTAGGGTTTAGGTCATCATTTTTGGGCTGTTTTTAAAGCTTAACTTACCCTCAGTTCTAGCACAATAACTTCAGGGACCATGCATGCAAATTTATCCCTTTAAATAATAGGTTTAACATGATTTTTCTAGAGAAAGAAACTTCATGGGTTAGGGTTTTAACTTACTTTGGTGCCCTTCCTCTCTTCTTGTTTGGTTGAGGATCTTCTCAGGACTCCTCAACAGCACCATCTTTCTTCCTCTTGCATTCCCATGTGAGTTACACACACCATGCACACACAATCTCACACACAAGCTCTCAGTTTCTCTCTCTAGACTCTCTCCACTTTCTCTCTCTATATCAGACCTCACTTCACTCTCTCGACCCGAGCACACACCCACACATCTGAAGATACAGCACACTCCTTTTTTGGTATATCCAAAAATGTATATCTTATACATTTATAAGTGTACACTAATATGCTTGCACTTGTAGGTTTAGGTGTGAACATGTGGGCTAATGTAGGAGTTGAAGTGGGATGATGTGGGCTGATGTGGGGTGATTCAAGGGATGATGAGGGATTTGCATGTATGGCCATTGGCTAGCTTGGGAGGTAGCCTTGGTTAAATTGGGTTCATATACAATTCTGTTGTATATTTAGGCATGAAGTTGTTGGTAGCCCACTTGGTTTATTTTTGGGTACCTAAAATCTTATCCCACTTGGTCAAGGGTTCAAACCCACTTGGCCTCAACTTTGGGCATTTTTCCCTCATTTGGGCTTATGTCTTGTTTGGCTGGCGCAAAATTCTATTCTGACTTTTTCCTTCATAATTTCTTTTCTATTTTTCTTTTTACGAAGCAGTTTCTTCTGATCGCTTCCTATCTCGGTTAGCTTCAATGTCAAAGGCCTTGTGTCAATTATTATTCATTTGTGGCCATCATAGTTCGCTAATTCGAGTTTTCACAGTGTAAAAATGACATCATTTCACCTAATTAATTGGTAATTAGGTTCGGGTATCACACCCTCCCCTCTTGACGTGTTTAATTATTTTATTGGTCTCTCGTGACCGTCGTGAGGTTCCCGATTAACTGTCTTAATTATTCTTTATGTCTGTTCTAATTAATAATTAGCAACTAATTATTAATTAATCAAGGTCGGGGTGTTACATCCTACCCTCCTTCAAAGAAGTTTTGTCCTCAAAACTTAGTTGGTCATATCTAAGAGATTCTGATCTCTCTTCATGCCAATACTATTATCATAGTTTCACACATTTCATATCAGATACAGGAATCCCCATTAAGTCTGATTTACGACCACAATTGTATGATCTCATCAAGATTCGATGATCAGACCCATATCACCATAAATCAACTAGGCGATCATCCTCAAATAAGTAGAAATCATCCATTAAGATCATTTAATCACATGTGGTCCCACAAGTGATTCATTTGATATCCCCAATCATGGTTTACTTTATTTTGGGTTATTTCGAACTATTAATGTCACAGAACCTATTTTTTATTAGGTCAAAATATAGTTTGGGTCATGTCAGATTTTCGGGGTATTACATATTATATATAAAACTTTAAAATTTTATTTATGCTCGGAATGTATATTCATGTGTACCGCTATGAAGGGCGGCAATACCGGGCAGATGTGCAAAAGATTTAAATTAAGAAAGAAAAGAAAAATTTTTTTACGCTTCCGCAAACATAGGCCGCACCGCTGTCCGATACTGTTGCTTATGTGAGCCTTGCCCTAAAGCCTCAGTCGAAGGGTGGCGGTCGCGATACGAGATCTGCACAAGGTGCGTTTCAGGTTGTGACACATAAAATACATCAAGGCAAGACTAGTAATACATAGATGAAGTATGCTTAATTAAGAAGCCTTATAGAAATTTCACGAGACTTTTGTGAGATTTAAAATGCAAAGTTTGGAAATTTGTGAAGTATACTAAGACGCACTACGGTGTATGTGTAAAGGAAAAAGAGAAAAAAGAGCTTTAAAAAGCTCCACAAAGTCTTGAACCCAAGACCAAGGGAATAAGGAGAGACATATGCCAAAAGGATAACCACTAGGCTATCAACACTTTTGTGCTATAATACCCACATGATATGTATATAACATAAAGGTGTGTAAGGAAATTCAGAAAAAGAGACAAGTGTCATCACCCTAGAACACCTCCATTTCAACCAATTGAAATACATGCAACATTCAACTCATATAAATATATATATATATATATATATGTATGTATCTATATACGGACCTATTGTGCTGTATAAATTATATATCTAAAATAAATATAAAAAGAAAAGAGGGATTTTGGATAGATTTCCTAAGGCAATTGTCAAAGCCTCATTGGACCAAACCCTCACCCAATCAAAGTTCAAGCAGCAAGTAGCATTATATGTACACAAAACTGTACTTGTGTATATTGTTCTCCAAACCCACCGAAATGTAAAGAGGGAAAGGGAGAAAAAGATAAGAAATTTAGAAAGAGAGGAGGAGCAAAGTGAGAACCAAATTGGTCCTCTCATACATACAATTAGGAAAGGCCAGAAAATGAAGTGAACCTGGAATAGAAGAGAGGAGAAAGGGAAGATCGTAGAGAGAATGAGGAAATGATGAGAGTGAAGAAGAACACAGTGGTATCCAAAACAAGTAAGAAACTATTCTCTCTAGTCTTTAATGTTATTTTAAAGTTAATGTAGATCAACCTAATGTGAAATATGAGAAAAACAATAAGGAAAACCCTAAGAGAACCTAAAGCTGCCATTGACATAGCTTGAAACTGGGTCAAGCTTTCTACTTGAACCAAATGCTATTTTGTGATCGAGAACTATACCTAGACCAAAAATGGATCACAGAGAAACAAAAACCACATGTTTTGGCCCAGAAATGAATGTTTAATAGAGAGTTGGAGGTTTAGGGAATAAATGGGCTACATACGAAAATGAACGAAAAGCTTCGTTTTAAAGCCATGGAATTGTAGCCCTCGAACTATGGAACGCAATGGTTAAAAATGAGTCATTTTGGTGGAGAAGAGAGAGAAGTAGTGAACATTCAGTGGTGACCAGAAAAGCATGAATTGGAGAAAACCGTCCGATCACTGCAATATGAAGGGCCAAGTTTATCCCTAATGGTCCTAATAATGATGTGGATTGGTTTAAGATAAAAAAAATAACCTTAAAATAGTATGAAAAATAAGTTTAAAATTTAAAATTTTATAGATTCTAGTCATCGTCGCCAGAAGAGGTGGACGAAACTTGTTGGAAAAACGAAGAAGAAGGTACTGTGCGGGTTGGGTCCTGACCGAATGTTTTAAATGGATTTGGGCTTAAGTGAAACAACGTCATTTTGAACCCTTAAGACTAAAATAATAATAAAAGGGTTGACGCCATGCTAACACAAACTGGACAGAACCAGTCGGTCTTAACCCTACTAGACCGGTTCACTTGGAACCTAGCTGAACCGAACGATTTATTTTTAAACTTTCTTAAAATTCTATTTTGACCCCAAATACTTTTGTTAATTACGGAAGGGCCCAAAAAATTAATTAAAAATTAATTTTAAATCCTTTTAATTATAAAGAAAATTATCAAAAGACCCTTGAGTCGAAAATAGGCCAGTTAAAATGGAAGAAGAGTCTAACCCAATATTTTTGGGCATTCTAGTAAATATCTAAAAAATTAGGATAAATTTTTTGTTTTTGCCGGTAGGGCACTATTCATGCGCTATTTTCCGGTAAGGAACTATACATGCATCATTTAGACATAAGTCATATTTAGATGCATAATTTGAGTATGCCATAGAATATAAATATGCTTAGAATGTTAAAATACACATCCTGTGAGAATTTGAGGTTAATCGAAGATAGTTTGAAAAATAGACTCAAAAAGGGCATCCCGAGTGGCCCGGGTGGACCCGGCTTCAACTGCCAACAGGAGAAAATAATTTTTTTGGAAAAATGTCATTTAAAGTAATTTTAAGAACTTTGGATAAAGCAGGATTTCGAATTGAGGCATTTCGGGATGGATTGTAGTGTAACGGGGTCCCACGACTCATTAAGGACAAAAGGTTCTTTTCACCCCTTAGCCCCTTGAGTATAAATACAAATCCTGAGACTTAAAATTCTTAGAATTGGTCTGAGGATATACAGCAGGTCGTGCTTGGAGAGAAAAGGTGATAAAACCTAGGTTTTCTAACTTTTCACCTTCCAAAACTCATCTCTAGCTTTAGAATTTCACAAGGCTTCCTTCTAGGAAGTTGTTCCCCACCTCAAGGGCTACATTCTTACTAATTGGTTTGGCTAGATAGTGAGCACAACTCCCTAGGGTTGAGAAAAACCCTTTTAGGTATGATATTTTGCTAAGCAAAGAATAGAGTTAAGTTTAGGATTGTTTTTATATGTTAATTGTATGACTTACATGCTTACTTGTTGTTAGAAAACTACCTAGCATATAGTTACTTTAAAAACCTAGGGTTGGTACCATGTGTACTTATGTATTCTTTGGGACTTTGGTGAAGTGATGAACATGTAACTTGAATATATGTATAATTCATTGCATTCTAGCTTATGTTCATGTAGACAAAATCTTGTAATTTGAAAGTTATGTTTTGCTCAATGTATTGGTACTTTGTGTACTTGTGTAATCTTTGAGAATTTGGTAAGGTTGTGAATATGCAACATGATTATATGTGTAATTGATTGGATTATATGCGATGTTCATGGAGAAAAAGTTTTATGGTTTAAAAGTTATACTTTGCTTTATGTATGATGCATTATTATTTAAGGCACACTCCATGAGTTTGATGAATGCCTCATTGAAATTGCATAAAAAAATCAAGGCATCTTGGCATATGTGAATCTTTGGAAACATGGCTTGCGTTGAGCACTTTGGTGTTATGCATTATGAAGGTGTAGATCCTATGGTGAAAAACCCAAAATTTGGCCAATGATTGGTACTCGCTAATCCAACGGGAGTGCGCCCGTGAAATGAGACATATAAATGGTACTCGCGAATCCAATGGGGAAGGACCATGAAACGAGACATATGTTGAGCATAGAGTTGCATGTGTGTGTCATGTATATTGCCATTGCATTGCATCAAGGAATTGGAAAGATTGTAGCTCATAAATGTTCACTTTGTACATGCCACGTCTTACCTTTGTTCTTTATATTAGCATTATATCATACAAGCAGTCGTGCTTACCTTATATGAGATTACATATTACAGATAAGACTCTCGACACTTGAGACTTGATGAAGTCTTGAAGCATGGAGGGGGAAATGCACCTTGAAGAACATTTGGCCCTTGGGGCATATTTTTGGTTGTATGAGGGCATAAGCCCTAAGACATATGCATTAACTTATAAAATTTTGTATAGTATTAAAACAATGAGCATAAGCCCAAATAGCTTGCGTTTAATTTGAAAAACGATAGACTGTAGGCCTTGTGATATTTTGTGATGTAAGGGCTTAAACTCGAATGAAAAATAGGGTATTTTTGTTTAATGTGCATCACATGTATATGTTGGGAACAACGTAAGAAAAAGGACCATGATAAGGATTATATGCAAGTATGAATGTTAGTATATGAGGAATTAGGAAAGTAGGCCTTGAGCCTTGAACTTACTTGATAATGTAGGTGTATGTTAAATTTTCATAAACATGTGGCCATCGAGTGAGGGTAGATTGTGCGTGTACTTATACATATAAATTGTTGTAAAATATTAGGTAAAAAAATGCTTAGAAAATAAAGGAGACCATGTCAAAATTTAGTGAATTAAAAAGAGTTGTCAGGTGTGTAAAATGCGCATATATAAGTGAGAAAAGTGCCAACAAGTGGGGGTTAAAAACCTTGAGGAAGTAGGTAAAAAAATTAGAAAAATCAGCTTGCAGCACTTTGGAAACAAATTCAAAAAAGGAAAAAATCAGATTGCAGTAAATACATTGTAGTTACAGGAACTGGGTCAGCCAGCATCTCGGCGCCCCCGCGCATGCCGTGCGCCTGCCGCGTGCTCACGCCCATGTCCATGCCCCTCTCCGCTTGCGCACCTGCACCACTGCACCCCATGCGTTCCCAGCCTCTTTGCCCCCCCTTGCCACAACCCTTGGCCACTTGCCTTGGGCTATGTTTGGCCAACCCCTAGGCCATGCTGGTCAACCAGCTTGGGCCATGTTTGGCCAATCCTTAGGCCATGTTTGGCCACCTTTTTGGGCCATGTTTGGCCACCCTTTTGGATCATGTTTGGCCACCTCCTTAGACCACCTTATGTAGGATTTTTGACCTTTTCTTAGCCTACGTCTTAGGGCATTTAGGGCCCATTTTGGCCATTGTTCCAAGGGATATTTAGAAACATTTTAGGGCTATCTTGGAGGCCATGCTTGAACATAACTTAGACTATTTTGACTATTGGTTGGGGAGGTATTTGATTGATATTAAAAACCTATCTTGAGTGAGTCTAGTTAGCAAATTTTCATTCTAAATTTTGTGGAAACATGGAAAAATTAACGTGTAATCAACTAAATCCATTTAATTGCCTTTAATTAATTCCTTTTAGTTCATTTTCACTCACTCCTCGGGTTTTGGAAATTCGGGGCGTGACAGCATAGTATCAGAGCTTAGGTTCAAATACTTAGGGACCGTGGGGTGTTGTTGAACACGATGGGACCACGACGCATAATTTGAATTTTTTTTGATAAATATTGTGTAATGTGTAGGCTCTGATAGCTTGGTATTAGAGCTCTAGTTTGAGAATACCTGGTGACGATAGGATGTTGTTGGATACCATGGGACCCTAGAGGAAAGCGTGTGAATTAGTATGAATTATCGGTGGTATGTGATAGGATCTTGTGCGTTATGTGACTATTTATTCTTGATGCATCACATGTTGTGATTACGTGTTAGTTAATGCTATTCTATGATGCATGGTTACGTGATTTGGTACAGTGAGATGCATAATATGGGTAATGTATGTATTGGCATGACCGTATATGATAACTTGGTGTATGTTTACGTACATAATAGATTGATGCTTGTTTGCCTTCATGATATCATGTAGCATTGTCGGCGGATGCTATGGGATTTGGAATACATTAGATGAGTAGAAGCTGAATTTCTAAATAATACTTGTTCCTACTATAGGATGCCATCCAAAACACTGGATTGAGGCAAAGTAGGTCAAGGAAGAGGGAAAACTTTAGTTCTCGAACCTCTATCAACCTTGGTAGCCTCGATTGACGTGATATCTAGGATCTAATGCTTCGGAACAGTGGATGGGGTTTAGACCTCAAGTTAGTTGGGCTAGTTGAACACTAGCATAACTTGAGCATGTGTGTATTGTATTTCTTAAATGAATTTTTCCTTGCGAAAGATTGTGTTTAAACTCGGTAAAAATAAATAAATAAATTTTTTTTGATGAATTAGATTGTTGAATTATTAATTGATTGAAAATAATAATAATAATAATAATAATAATAAGAAAATAAATAATAATAATAATAATAATAAGGAAAATGATTGTGTTGTTTAATATAGAGAATGAATTGTGAATGGCATGGTTAGGTCAAGCTTGTGGGGAGTATGATTTCAAATTTTTACAAAACATGTAATTGGGGATGGATTGGTTGTTTACTTTTCATGTGAGTATAGACTGCTACACGGGGAGAGGTTCAAAGTGTTTTGAGATCATAAGAGCCTTAGACACATTTTCACACAGAAGGACTTGAACCTTCAGTAGAGGAGATAGATGGAGTATATAGAAGACTATGACTTTGATCTTTAGTACCATCCTGGGAAGGCCAATGTTATAGCAGATGCACTTAGTAGGAGACTGAAGAGCACTGTTGGTAGCATTGCTATTAGAGAGTGGGAGATGATGGGAGATCTTAGCGAGTTTGACTTAGACTTTATCGAGTTTGAGGGACACACCACACTATTTAGTTTGTGTGCACAGCCTACGCTGTTAAGCAGGGTTATTGAGGCACAATTGTAGGACACAAAAGCAAAATAGATTCGAGCATGAGTTGCTAGTACCGAGGGCTTTGAGGGATGGACAGTTCATTCTAACCTTAGCCTAAGGTATATGGGTAGAGTCTTTGTTCCAGAGTCTCTTAGGGTTGATGTTCTTCGAGATTTCCACCATTCACGTCTAGTAGTGTACCTAGGGTGCACTAAGATGTACCATGATTTACGCCACCAGTATTGGTGGACGGGGATGAAGGGAGATGTTGTACAGTTTGTATCGAGATGTCTCACATGCCAGCAGGTTAAGGTTGAGCACCAGAGACCTGGGGGTTTATTACAGCCATTGCCAATGGCCGAGTGGAAGTGGGAGTTTATTACTATGGATTTTGTGATGGGTCTTCCAAGGTCACCTAGAGGTCACGATGTAGTTTGGGTTATTGTTGACAGGTTGACGAAGTCCGCACATTTCCTACCGATTAGAGCGACTGATTCAATAGATGTTCTTAGTAGGTTGTATATCTGAGAGATAGTACGACTACATGGGATTCCTGTTTCCATTGTTTTAGACCAGGATCCATGTTTTACTGCACGGTTTTGGCAGAGTCTTCAGACAGCCTTAGGGACTCAACTACTGCTTAGTACTGCTTTTCATCTTTGGACTGACGGTCAGTCAGAGCGTACTATCCAAGTACTTGAGGATATACTTAGAGCGTGTGTTATAAATTTCAAGGGCAGTTGGGAGGATCATCTTGCTCTAGTAGAGTTTGCCTACAACAACAACTATCAGTCTAGTATCGAGATGGCACCTTTTGAGGCGTTGTATGGTAGGTCGTGTCATTTATCGATATGTTGGACCGATATAGGGGAGACGGCTGCTTTGGGGCCTAACATAGTCCGTGAGACCATAGAGAAGATATAGATGATTTGGCAGCATCTGTTAATAGCACAGAGCCACCAAAAGAGTTATACAGACAGGAGGCGACAACCTTTGTCATTTGATGTTGGGGGACATGTATTCCTTAAGGTAGCCCCACGATAAGGATTGAGGAGATTCGGGCGTAGCAAAAAACTATCGCCACAATTTATAGGGCCATTTGAGATCCGTGAGAGGGTTGGAGAAGTGGACGATTGGTTGGCGTTACCGCCATAGTTATTTGGGGTTCATGATGTCTTTCATGTGTCGATGTTAAAGAAGTATGAGCCTGACCTTTCACATATACTCGATTGGGTAGATCTTGAAGTGGAGAGTGATGTTTTTTATGATGAGAGGCCTGTAGAGATATTGGACTCAAGGGACCAGGTTTTGCGGGGCAAGACCATTCCTTTGGTCAAGGTTCTTTAGAGCCACCATAGAGTTGATAAGGCCACTTGGGAGCGCGAGACTGAGGTTTTAGGTATCCAAAGTTATTTGTTCATAGAGGTACATTTCTAAATTTCAGGACGAAATTTCATTAAGGGGGCAAGGATGTAAAGATCTAAAAAATTAGGATAAATTTTTTGTTTTTGCCGGTAGGGCACTATTCATGCGCTATTTGCTGGTAGGGCACTATACATGTATTATTTAGACATAAGTCATATTTATAAGCATAATTTGAGTATAACATAGAAGGGAAATATTCTTATAATGTTACAATACACCTCATGTGAGAATTTGAGCCTACTCGGAGATAGTTTAAAAATAGACCCCAAAAGGGCATCCCTAGTGGCCTGGGTGGGCCCGGCCGCAACCGCCAATAGGAAAAAATAATTTTTTTATAAAAATATCATTTAAAATAATTTGAAGAACTTTGGTGAAATCAGAATGTCGAATTGAAGCATTTCGGGACGGGTTGTAGTGTAACGGGGTCCCGCGACTCATTAAGGGCAAAAGGTTCTTTTCACCCATTAGCCCCTTAATTATAAATACAACTCTTAAGACTTAAAATTCTCAAAATTGGTCTGATGATATACAGCAGGTCTTGCTTGGAGAGAAAACGTGAGAAAAACCTAGGTTTTCTAACTTTTCACCTTCCAAAACTCATCTGTAGCCTTAGAATTTCACAAGGCTCCCTTCTAGAAAGTTATTGTCCACCTCAAGGGCTACATTCTTATTGATTGGTTCGACTGCATAGTGAGCACAACTCCCTATGGCTCAGAAAAACCCTTTTAGGTATGATATTTTGCTAAGTAAAGAATAAAGTTAAGTTTATGATTGTTTTTATATGTTAATTGTATGATTTACATACTTACTTGTTGTTAGAAAACTACCTAGCATAGAGTTACTTTGAAAACCTAGGGTTGGTAACTTGTGTACTTATGTATTCTTTGGGAATTTGGTGAAGTGATGAACATGTAACTTGAATATATGTATAATTCATTGCATTCTAGCTTATGTTCATATAGACAAAATCTTGTAGTTTGAAAGTTATGTTTTGCTCAATGTATTGGTACTTTGTGTACTTGTGTAATCTTTGAGAATTTGGTAAGGTTATGAATATGTAGCATGATTATATGTGTAATTGATTGGATTATATGCTATTTTCATGTAAACAAAGTTTTGTGGTTTAAAAGTTATACTTTGCTTTATCTATGATGCATTATTTAAGGCACACTCCATGAGTTTGATGAATGCCTAATTGAAATTGCATAGAAAAATCAAGACATCTTGGCATATGAGAATCTTTGGAAACATGTTGTGTGTTGAGCACTTTGGTGCTATGAATTATAAGGGTGTAGCTGTGGTGAAAAACCCAAAATCTGGCTAATGATTGGTTCTCTCTAATCCAACGGGAGCGTGTCCGTGAAACGAGACATATAAGTGGTACTCGCGAATCCAACAGGGAAGGACCATGAAACGAGACATGTGTTAGGCATAGAGTTACATGTGTGTGTCATGCATATTGCCATTTCATTGCATTAAGGAATTGGAAGGATTATAGCTCATAAATGTTCACTTTGCACATGACACGCCTTATCTTTGTTTTGTATATTAGCATTATGTCATACAAGCAATTGTGCTTACCCCATATAGGATTATATATTATAGATGAGACTCCTAGTACATGAGACTTAATGAAGTCTTGAAGCATGGAGGGGAAAATGGACCTTGAAGAACATTTAGCCCTTGGGGCATATTTTTGGTTTTATGAGGGCATAAGCCCTAAGACATATGTATTAACTTGTAAAATTTTGTATAGTATTGAAAGAATGGGCATTAGCCTGAATAGCTTGTGTTTAATTTGAAAAACGATGGACTATAGGCCTTAGGCTATTTTGTGATGTAGGGGCTTAAACTCAAATGACAAATAGGGTATTTTTGTTTAATGTGCATCACATGCATATTTTGGGCACAATGTAAGAAAAATTACCATGATAAGGATTATATGCAAGTATAAATGTTAGTCTATGAGGAATTATGAAAGTAGGCATTGATCCTTGAACTTACTTGATAATGTAGGTGTATGTTAAATTTTCATAAACTTGTGGCCATCGAGTGAGGGTGGATTGTGCGTGTACTTATACATATAAATTGTTGTAAAATATTAGGTGAAAAATGCTTAGAAAACAAAGGAGACCATGTCAAAATTTAGTGAATTAAAAAGAGTTGTTAGGTGTGTAAAATACCCATATATAAGTGAGAAAAGTGCCAAAAAGTAGGCGTTAAAAATCTTGAGGAAGTAGTTAAAAAATTGAAAACATCAGCTTGTAGCATTTTGGAAAAAAATTCAGAAAAGGAAAAAATTAGGTTGTAGTAAATACACTGTAGCTATAGGAACTGGGTCAGCTAGCAGCCCGCATGCCCCCGCGAGCGCTCCCTGCGCGACTGTCGCGCCCCACGCACTCACCCACGCCCACGCCCATACCCATGTTCATGCCCCTCTCTGCGCGCGCACCTGCGCCACTGTGCCCCATGCGCGCGCAGCCTCCTTGCCCCCCATATTTTAACAAAGTCTTCAGAATACATGGAATATACGAATTCAGAACATTTGAGGCATAAGCTTCAGAGTATTTAACCATAATGTACAGGAATATTTAAAACATAGTTAAAATAAAAGACATTTACTTTTAGAGAGGTATTTAATAAAATTTTGAATTTAATGTAGACATGCTGAATATAAACTTACAAAAAGTCAACAATATAAACGAGCTGACTTGCATGTCAAGATAGAATTTAAAAATGGAAGCAGTAATACTTTTGATTCATGAGTCATATAAATACAGGAATTTGAACTTAAATCACTTCAGGAAATTTGAACTTAAAATACTTCAAAATTCATGGAGTTAAAATCTCCACCTCAAAGTACAAGATTAGCCACCTTCATCTTCGGGATTGGCACTATTGGTGTGCCTTCCCTTTTCCCGTGTAGTTCTTAAAAACAATTTATGAAGAATTATTTAATTCCACATTTAATTTACATTACCACCTATTTGGTATTTCTTAGTTCATTTTTAGACCCGGAGAATCCTAATTTCTTAAGATAGGACTTATTTCTTTTAAACTAGGCTACTCGTAGAAATATATTAAAGTGTTATTTTCACGTATCTTATTTTTTAGTACTTAATTTGATAATATGGACCTCATCGTTGGGTCCGAAACATCGAAGAAAGTCAATTTAGGCCCTTTCAGACTTCTATTTGGCTTCAAGCATCACTAAAGGTAAAACTATAATTTTGTATTTTACGTATCTTAATTTTTTGAGATCCCGTCTCGTAAAATGGACCTCGTCATTGGGTCCAGGATGCCTAAAATAGTTAAAATACTCTACTCTTTTACTTTATTTGGGTAACGTAATAATTTATTATAATTAAATTTATTTAATTATTTAATTTCATATTATATATTTATTATGTTAATATTATATCACATGTGCCATAGTGGCACAATGGTCATGTGCTTGGTTTTAGGGTTTATTGTGCGAGAGGTGCATGGGTCAAAACTAGAGAGTTGCGGCTCCCCTTTATTTTTCTGATATTTCTTGGGCCAAACAACAGACAGGGGGGACAAAAGTAGGATAAGATATCCCAACCTCGTGTGGGTTATTAAATCAATCTCCTAACCTCATAGCCAAATGGTCCTTGTCTCTTTTAAAATTAAAACCCTTAAGCCAAACAACGTCGTGTTACTAAAACCCATACCCATTTTGTATCCAGTTATACCCCGAACCGTCCCTGACCCAAGACTGACCCAAAGAGTGTCGTCTTCCCCAACGAGATCGACACTATTAATCCAAAACCCTAGTTTTTGCAAGCCTATTTTGTGGCATTTCAAGAGCCCACTCCCTCTGCTTTCTTCTTTAATAGCTTTCTGGGACTCTTAGAAAGGTTTTTGCCTTGGTTTGGAGCATCGAATCAAGACAAGTGGCTCTATTGGAGCTTCGGTGCTCTTTGAATATTGGCTTTATTAATGCTCTATACTCCATGAAAATCTTTGGTTTTGAGCTTATGGTAATCCTCATTACAGAGGCTTTAAAGCCACGTTCCAAAAAACAAGTTTGGTGTTCAAATAGTGAGGTTGGATTTCTAGATCGCGACCTGTAACTTGGGCTATCTCCCTCATTTTTTGTCTATTTAATGTGATTCCAATTGGTTTGGAATCCTTGAAGCATCTAGTTCCGACCCCTTCAACCAAACTTTGATTGGTTCCAATTGGCTCAAGTTGAGCTTGAAGTTGCCATCAATGGTGGATCTTCTGTGATTTTGGTGTCTTAAGCTTCCTTAGGTCTCCCTTTTACTTCCAAAACCCTAGCACATCATAAATATATTCATGCATGCAATCTAATATCCTCAAACAGTGAGTTTCTGCACTCTTTTTCTAGAGAGAGAAACTTAGATTTGTTAGGGTTTTACCTTCACAATGGTTTATCCCTCTTCTCCTTGGTTGATTATGCACTTCTTAAGCCTCTTGGGTCTTGACTGATGCTTGCATGCAAGCTTCTCCTCCTCATTTTTCCTTCTTTTTTCTCTCTTTACCTCACTTTTTCTCTCTCTCTAGCTGCACACACTTAGTGAATTCTATCTCACGCACGTGTATATATATATATATATACACACACATATTTATATATTATATTTGGGGTGCTGATATGTTACATGTTTGGGATTGGTCGTGATGGGTAGTGGGATGGGATTTTACATAATATGTATATATATCTCACAAGATATATAACACAAAAGTGCTTGCAGCCCAAGTGGTTTAATTTTTGGGTTTAGGTTCTTCCCACCTTTTTGGTCTTGGGATCAAACCTTTGGGCCAATACTTTTGGCCTATTTTCCTTTATTTTTCTTCTTATGCCTTGTTTGGCATTTAATATATTTTATCCCATTTTTCCTTTTTGCTTTATTTTTAGTTTTCTTCTTGTGTACTTGTATTCTTATTCACTTCCTTCATGTGTCAATTTCATAAATCGAAGTTTTGCAATTTTGTTTATTTTCTTCATGTATCGACCTCGATTATTAAGGTCTTATTATTATTGTAGCCTTTATATTTTTCTTGGTTTAGTTTTCTTAACTATTATTTTATTCCATAAAGTCCCTAATATTAAATTAGTGACTTAATTTCCATTAATCGGGTCAGGGTGTTATAATAAGAATCAAACTTTAACCTTGTTTGAGTAATTTCTCAAATATTCCTTCATTTTCTCTCTATCCAAGCCCCGAACCAACTCCCTCTTTGCACTTTCTTATTTTCTTCCTCACTTAGTTTCAGTAAATGGACTTAGATTTACATAAAGTAGTAACATCCCAACCCAATATAATTGGGTAGTAATGGCTAATGATAATTATTAGCAAGATTAAAAGCCTAAACAAATGACGACCAAATTGCTTGATGTAATTTAACCATGAAACTAGAGACCGAAGGCACATGTGTGCGCCATAAACAAGTAAATTGAATAACAATAGTATTTATATGAAAACCATAACAAGTGTTAATTAATAATTTAACACAAACACAAGCCATGGAAATTGGTGCACAAGTGCACTAAATTAAAGACTAGCATCATATAATAAGTTACTTTTAATCAAGAATGACAACAAGATTATGATAATATTTTGGGAGGCAAAATACAAGGCTTTAAGGTGATTATTCGATACCTAAAATGCATTGTTAAAAACATACAAAAAGAAAAGAGAAGGAATAAGTCTCCAAAAAGGGCATTGACAAGTCTTGAACTCAAGACCTAAAGAAAGAAGAGACAAAACCTTACAATAGTGATATAATATGTATATACGTAGCACATATGTTGCATGTGATAATGAGGTGTCAAGCTAAGGATTGGTCAAACTATATATAATTAAGAAATTAAATAAAATAATTACTTAGTATTAAAATAAGTTTTTGATGTCCAAATTCAACAAATAAATAGTGTAAATTTACTATTCTGGACCCTCTGGACCTAATGGTGAGGTCTATTTCATGTGACAGTGTAATACCCCGACCCGGGGTACGGCACAAATATCGGGGTAAGTCGATACAATAATAAAACCCGAACTGTTTTAAGTTATGTTGCATAATTAAATGGATATATATATATATATATGAATATGTATGCATGATAATGTATTAAAGTGATCTCATGAATACATACATATATGTAAATTGAGTACAGCTATATAAATATATATATGGTAAATGAAATAATATGTGTAAATATATATATATATATATATATATATTATATGAGAAATTGAGTGAGGTGTCTTGGGTGCTCGGGTGTGCTGCCACCGCAGCTACAGGTGGCAAGGGCCACCGACTGGGAATCGGTTAAAGGGACTGAAGAAAGAAATGGGAAGAGAGAAAGATAAGGTAGAGAGAGAAGAGGTGAGTGTTTGGTATACATATATATATGTATACGGGTTTGAGAGAAGAGAGGTTAGAAAAGGAAAGAAAGGTCAGGAACTCAAGGGGAGAAGAAGGGAGAGAGATTGGTTCAGAAACAGAAAGGTGGGAGAGTCACAGTGAGCTCAAAATCCGAAACCCAGGTAATTGATTTCAGCTCTGTTATTTTGATTTAAAGCATAAAGCTTATATATGATTATAGGGTCTTGATAAGCATAGTATTAGCTTTTAAATGCAAAAGGAATCATATTAAATGGTGTAGAAACCATAGAGAAAATTAGAGTTGCAGGTACGGGAGGATAATCGGGTTCCATGAATTCTATGGTTAAAACTTGTTTAAAAGTTTATGAAAACTATCCTTATGCATGCAGAAAACTAAATGGAGAAGGAAGAATGAAAAATGATGAAGAAATCATAGGGAAAATAAGAAAAATCATATGGCCGGAGATTCGGCCGGAGATGATTAAGCTCTATTTCGTGAAGAATCGAAAGGCTAAATGGAAAACTAAAGTTATAAATATATTCTACATGAAAAGGGGAATAAAACTGCATTGAAAATAGGTTTAAAAACCATCGGATTTAGGTTGCCGTCACCGGAGATGGTGACGGAACCCTAATACAGTTCACCGGAGATGTGAGGGAGATGATCGGAAAATCGGGGGGTCTACCGGGTTAAAAGAAACGGGTCTGGGTTGGATCGGGTCGGTACCCGACCGGACATAAACGGTTAACCGAAGCTGTGTCGTTTTGGGTTTGAAATTAAATGGGATTGGGCTTGTTTGGTCACGGGTATAAGGGATTGAAATTGGATTGGAGTTGTTCAAACCGTGGATAAGGTGAGAGAATTGGATATGTTAATCCGGTTCTCTAAATTTAACTGAACCGTTTGGTTCAGTGAAGAACCGAATCGGTTAGGGTTTCTAGTCAGTGAACCCAATGGTTCAGACCGCAACTCTGGCTATTTACATTATGACCCCAAATGTTTTGAATAATTCCACTAAGGCCCAACAGGAAAATGTCAAAGTTACAAAAATACCCCTGACTCAAAAGTGGGTCAAACGAGGTCCAAATAGGGCAAATGAATAGTCAATTTTTATTATCTCGCATGCTCTGAGTTCAATGGTGAGGTCCGTTTCACGAGACGGAGTCCCGAAAAGTTACGACTTGTGCAAATGACCAAAATACCCCTGCTTCATAAGTGAGTCAAATGGACTCCGATTGAATTAAATAATTAGTGAATTTTTATTATTCTGAACCTTTCGAATCTATTGGTAATGTCAAAATTACGAAAGGAGGTTCCGAGAACAACGGACATATAAAAGTCTAAATAAGTATTAGAAATACTGATCATAGCAAGGCATAGAATCTGGTGAATAGAAATTATTCTGAAACGTATTTACTGATATATAGGGAACTCAACGGGAAAAGGCAAACCTACAGGAGACTGAATTAGCAACGTATTAGAGGTAAGTAGATACCCTTTCTCTTCCATGTGGTGTTAGCAAGCCAAGTTCATTCTTTTACTGCCAAAATTGTACTCCTGAGCGTATCTGATGTTATTGTCTCCACAATGTGATATTGTTCTATCTGGTGGACATTGATTTATTGTCGTACCATTGTTATCATGTTGAACCGTACTTTCAAATGCCTATTGTTATGTTTCCATTGAATTGATGATATTCCATTTTATATACTCTTATGGAATCATTATGATCATGAAATGTTTATGTATACTGGATTTGTGCTCAGTCACAATATCCATCCGATGCTTTTAAATACACTGAAGACCTTCGGGTCGAGTCCGTGAACGGACATATGGCCATACACTGGAATGCACTGAAGGGGGTAAACCGGGCCCCCAAAGACCGAGGGCAAATCAAGCCCTGACACAGAACAAAAGCATCTCTTATAAGATTGCTCAACTAAAATTGTTGAGTTACATTGTTCTTGTGATTATCTTGTATTGCGAGATATTCATTATTGATTTATTGTGATCAATTATAATGGCAGTACTTTCTTGTTATTGTATTATCGTTGAGAATTCCAGAATATTGTTATGCCATTCCTACTGATTACACATTGTGAACCTACTGTTCATTTGCCATTGTTCACATGTTAAGTGTTTCATGTTGATGTTATGTCCTTTACTCCTAATTGTACATTGTGTACTATTGTTTATTGGCCTTTATGGCAACTGTTCCCATTGGCTATTATAGCATCTTATTGATGATGATTGGCTATCATATTCTTATTCTTGGATTCATATTCTTTTATGATCCTCGATACCAATGTCGGAGATCTGTATTTACTTGCTGGGCTCTTGTAGCTCATTCCACCCTCCTCACCCCCATTTCAGGTACTGATGCCGCGAGACCCCGGTAGGAGTTTAAAGACATAGAAGGACATGTGAGGAAATGCATCAGTTTATGTTTTAGTTCTCCCATGTATTCACCACCCTCGGGTGCTGGTCATGTTGGTTCTTAATTTATTTATGTAGAACCATAGTATGTATTGTAAAGACTTTCGCTAACATTGTGTATTGAAAGACTTCCGCTGATGTACTATTACTGATAAGACTTCCGCTGTTATTGTTTTGAGGTTTTAGTACTTTACATATTAGTACTATGATACAGGAATGGAAAAAGTAGGGACGGCCTTCGGGTCGGCCCCACGACACGAGATCCGCATAGGGTGGGTTTCGGGTCGTGACAGACAGAGTCCCAAAAAATAAAATACCTGTAGAAATGCCAAAATAACCAAAATACCCCTTAGTCAAATGTGAGTCAAACAGACTCTGATTAAATTAAGTAAATAGTAAAATTTTATTATTTCAAACCTTCTGGACTCAACGGTGGAATCCAATTTGTGAAAATAGGTCCCGAAAAATAGAGACATATAAAATGACCATTTTGCCTTTTTGGTATAGAAGTCCAAATTGAAAATCGTGAAAGCCTAAACTAATTTTCTTAGACATCCCAGACTCAATGGTAGAGTCCAAATTAGTAAAAGAGATACTTAGAGTAACGAGGTGTACAATTTGATAAATGACATTAGAATTGAGACATGTTTATTGATGTATAGGCAAGTCAAAGGGAGAGGAGAAAATTACGAAGTACTACGGTAGATCACAGGGATTTAAGGTAAGTGAACTCCTATCTCTTATACATGGTTTTTCAAGCCACATTCTTTCTATTATTGCCAAAATTTTGTACTCATGTATGTACCCACTGCTATTGTCCCACCATTAATATTGTCCTATCTGGTGGATGCTTATTAATTGCTATCCCATGATTGTTATGTTGTACTGTGCCTTAAGAGGCCTATTGTTATTTGCATGATACTCCATTCTTATTGCACTTCTTATGGAATCACATTGGAATCATGATTTATTTGAGTGTCAAAATTGTGCTCAGTCACAATATCCATCCGATGCTATCTAATTGATGGGACCTTCGGGTCGATTGACAGGACCTACAGGTCGATTGATAGGACCTTCGAGTTGATTAACAAGACCTACGGGTCGATTAACGAGACCTTCGAGTCGATTGACAAGACCTTCGGGTCGATTAACGGGACCTTCGGGTCGATTAACAAGACCTTTGGGTCGATTGATAGAACCTTCGGGTCGATTGACAGGACCTACGGGTCTGAACAAAGTAAATGCATCACTTACTTTTGACTGATATGTTACGTTTATTGGATTCATAAGACGTTGTCATTCCCTATGAATAATCCTATGTTGACAGTTTATTCATTCATTGTATAGATTTTGACAGGTTTATTGTTACAGTATTCTGATGTTGACTATTATTATTAAGCTTTTCCATGTTCATGCTATACCATTACTCATACTTGCTTATTATGCCTTACTGTTCATTGGCCCTTGTGTTATTTTATCGTTAACTGCAATTGTTTCCATAATTAGCTATCATGCTCACCCTATGAGTATATATATTTTTATGTTAACCCTAACCCGTATTGGAGATAGGCTTTTACTTACTGAGCTTTGTTAGCTCACCCCACTTACTTATTTTTTAGGTGAGAATGCCGCAGGACCACAGTAAGAGTCCAAGAGCATTGAGGGACAATTTGAGAAAAATTTTATGTAGTTTCTCTCATGTACTCACCACCTAACAGTGGTTGTATGTTATGTTTACGTCGGTTTATAGTTTTAGTTGTTAAACAATTTTGTATTAAGACTTCCGCTGATGTACTGTTTAAGTTTACATTATATTGTTGTCATGGATACAAAGAATGAAAAAAGTAGGGACAGCCATTGGGTTAGCCTCGCGACACGAGATCCATATAGGGTGGGTTTTGGGTCATGATAGAATGGTATCAGAGCAGAGTCGTAGGTTCTAGTGAGTCATGGGAGACAGGATTAGAGAACTACAATTGTTAAAGTCTAAAAGTTAGTCAATAGATAACATTGACATTACTAAGGTAGACTTTTATGTGAACACTTACTGTTATTTTATGTATACATTGACGGATTATCTTTTACAGAAAAGGTTAACACCAGGAATACGTCGATAGCCAGAAATCTTCTGACTAAGATGGATCGGATAGATCAATTGAATAGAATAGAATGCTTTATAAAAAGAGTCACCAAGGCTCTACCCAGAATCACGCCCCAGCGGTTGACCATTACAATGAAGTAGTGGCACCAACAAAGACCATAAAATGGGGCAGGAAGAAAATCGCCAGAAAAGGTCAAAGATGACAATAGAGGCATAATTAAATGCCCCAACTACCAAAAAGTCCCCCAAGGATAATGTCTCAAAACACCACCGGGAGATGATCGGGTTACTGTACCAGTAGTCGTAGGTATTTTCTAGTTGCTTACAATCTGCCCATATATTGTTTAAATATTTGATTTATAGTTTCTGCATTTATTGCTAAGTTGAACTTAGAAATAGAACCCCTAAGTTACATGTTAACTGTTTCAATACCATTGAGAGGCTTTTCATTGATGAATACTATATATTGGGGGAAAATACTATATGTTATGATGGAAATCGGTGATTCTTGAACAATTGAGATGATTAAGTAAATAGTAACCTTTAGGGAATAGTAGTATGTTTCAAAATAAGCGATGAGGATTCTTGAGGAATGACATTGAAAATATTTGAAGAGATTTCAATAAATGTTATGGATAAATAAACGAGGCTTGAATGAGAGATAGGTTGAAAGAAACTTAATGGCTAATTACAAGAAGAGTTGATACTCTAAATAAATTGATGATGTACCAAAAATATGAAAATTCTTAAGTAAGTTACAAGTAGACCCTGATAGAGTAAGAATGAATAGAATCTTGAAGACAAGTACTAAATGAGCGAGATTGCCAGAATTGATCTTATGAAATGTGATGATTTTGGAAAGAGGCTGACACATGATGAATAAATATTAGGAAGAAATCCATGAATCTTGTGATTTAAGATGGTATGTGACCCGATTGTAGTCAATACACTATCAAGTTAGATGAAGGTAAATGATAAATGATTCTGAATAACTGTTAGAAATCAATGTGATCTAAATAATCATAAAGACTAAACTAGTAGTAAATCATTTAGAGAAACCATGAAATTGAGATGATATATGATTTTAAGGTACTAGAGGAAATCATTATTCATGAATGATATACATAGAGCATATGAGGTACAGATCATAAGTACACGGTAATTAACCGATTAGATACTCTTAAAGGAACTAAGAATCTGAGGATTTAAATAGTTAAATGATCGATGACTTTTAGAAGATGACAGCTTGTTAAATACTAAGGTTAATAGTTTTTGGGAAAGACTATGCTATGACTGACTTGATGTTTCTTGGACGATTGAGATGATCAAATGAATAGTGACTTTTAGGAGAAAGTCGTATGTTTGAGGGCAAAGGTTAAGGATTCTTGGAGAGAATTGTACCAGTGTCGAGGTTGATGACTCTTAAGTCATTAAATTGTGAATTGATCAATCAATTGGGGGAAACTATCATTTGAACAAGGGAAATGGTTAATACTCTTTTGGAAGATACAAGGTGACATAGAGTTGGGATTGTGAAATCTTGAAAAGTCGATGGATTTAACAATAAATCTATACAAGAGATGGTCTAAGGAAGACTTAATGAATCGTAACATGAAGATTTTGAGAATCTAGAAGGATTGATGACATATCAGAAATATGAGGATCCTTGAGTGAGTTATATAAGGTAAGGACAAAGTGATCATTGGGAGGCAAATGCTGATTGAACAAAACTATCAAGTGAACATTATAAATTATGATGGTCCTAAAAGGCGATTGAAACGTGATGAATAATCATTGGAAAAAACTCAATGGATCTTGTTGGTCTAGGTGATAATATGACCCAAATTGTGGGCTGTACTTTAGTGAGTTAGCTGAATCTATTTCAAAAGATAAATGATTGATGACTCCAAATGACTTTTGAGGATCAACGTGATCTAACAATTAAAGAGACAAAAATTGTGGCATAGTGTCTAGAAAAATTGGTGAGGACAATGACTGTGATAGGTGATATATAATTCTTTGGGTTACGAGAACAATTAAGATTGAGGTAGAAAGTAAGAATAACTGAATTTT
Organism: Nyssa sinensis; assembly: GCA_008638375.1. Taxonomy (NCBI): domain Eukaryota; kingdom Viridiplantae; phylum Streptophyta; class Magnoliopsida; order Cornales; family Nyssaceae; genus Nyssa; species Nyssa sinensis. The sequence continues at coordinate 7,019,243 of CM018052.1, forward strand.
GAAACTAAAGAAGTAGAGAATTTCTATGGTAGGAAAAACGTGACATAACCTTGATGAACTTTGAATGTCAAATGTAACGATAAAGTGATGGGATAGCTAATTGATGTGAACAATCCTGAAATATGATATGAAGTCACAGAATGTATAAGAAACCCCCTATATGGTTGAACAAAGTTCTTGAAAGTACAAATTTGTAAAAGCTGAATAACTACTGGGGAGAGAAATGTAACTTATGAGGAAAAACCGAATATGAAGAAGAGCATAAGAAATGGGACATTTGAACAATCTTTTTGAGCAAGGGAAAATGAAACCAAAATAATGGTTATAAATTAAAAAGTCATAAGACTTTAAGATGTGAATTGATCAAATGATGTAGAAAAGAAGGAAAACTGAAAAGGAAAAGGAAGAAAAGAAGAGGAAGAGGAAGAAGGAGAGAGAAGGCAGAGGGGAGGGTTGCAGAAGGTAAGTTCCATTTTTTTTTTTCTCTCTATAAATTTTTTGGCTTTTATTTAGAATTTCTCAAAGCTTGGTTTTGATGGTAGAATATTGTTCTAGGGAGAAAAATAAGAATTTAGGAAGAAACTGCAAAGGAAACGGTTGAGAAATGGGGTAGATATCGTGGATGATTGGAAAATTTAATGGGTTGTTTTTGGGTTGTTTTGATCGGTTTTAAGCGCCGAAAATCATGTTAGAATGTGTTTAAAATGATTTAGAATCAAATAGAAATGAAAAGGATCGAGAAAACTGCAAGAAAAAGAAAAAAAAATCTAAAATTTTTGGCCACCGGCGCCGGAGAAGGTGACCGGAGGGCCGCCGGAAAAATGGGGGGTGATGGCTACTGTTGGGTCAATGGGTCAGTCAATGATCAGGCCAGGCGCAATAACGGGTTGAAAATTGCACTGTTGGTTGGTCCAGTTTAAATTCAAATGTGGGAAATTAGTTTTAAAAAAATTTTGGATGTACGCAGCAACTGGGAATTGAACCTGAGCCTGGCAAGTGGGGGGGGGGGATGCCCACCACTGTGCCACACTTACATATGTGAACAATGGTGGGGATTATATATATATATATATTATAATTAAGAAATTAAATAAAATAATTACTTAGTATTAAAATAAGTTTTTGATGTCCAAATTCAACAAATAAATAGTGTAAATTTACTATTTTGGACCCAATGGTGAGGTCTATTTTATGTGACGGAGTCCCAAAAAATAAAATATCTGTAGAAATTCTAAAATGACCAAAATACCCCTGAATCAAATGTGAGTCAAACGGACTTCGATTGAATTAAGTAAATAGTAAAATCTTATTATTTCAAACCTTTTGGACTCAACGGTGGAGTCCAATTTGTGAAGATAGGTCCCAAAAAATAGAGACATGTAAAATGACCGTTTTGCCTTTTTGGTATAGAAGTCCAAATTGAAAACTGTGAAAGCCTAAACTGATTTTCTTAGACATCTCGGACTCAATGGTGGAGTCTGAATTAGTAAAAAAGATACTTAGAGTAATGAGGTGTACAATTTGATAAATGACATTAGAACTGAGATATGTTTATTGATGTATAGGCAAGTCAAAGGGAAAGGAAAAAATTATGGAGTACTAAGGTAGATCACATGGATTTAAGGTAAGTGAACTCCTATCTCTTATACGTGGTTTTCCAAGCCACATTCTTTCTATTACTGCCAAAGTTTTGTACTCATGTGCGTACCCACTACTGTTGTCCCACCATCAATATTGTCCTACCATCGATATTGTCCTATCTGATGTATGCTTATTGACTGTTATCCTATGATTACTATGTTGTACTGTGCCTTAAAAGGCCTATTGTTATTTGCATAATACTCCATTCTTTATTGCACTTCTTATGGAATCAAAATAGAATCATGATTTATTTGAGTGCCAGAATTGTGCTCAGTCATAATATCCATCTGATACTATCTAATTGACGAGACCTTCGGGTTGATTGACAGGACCTATGGGTCGATTGATGGGACCTTCGAGTCGATTGACAAGACCTATGGGTCAATTGACGGGACCTTCGGGTTTATTGATGGGACCTTTAGGACTTTGATTGTTGAATTGATATGGTTAGACTCATTGTATATGAGATTCTTACGAATCACCTTGAAATGAATCATACCGTTAGTTCATGAATTTCGGGAAGGAAACCAAGAAGGAATGTTATCTTCGAGAGGATTACCTAAAAGGAGAATTTATTGAAATAGGTTTATGGAATTTCATCCTCAGATGACTTATCTGAAAGGAATGCTATCCTGACAGGTTTTATGAATTTTTACAATAAATAGCTTTTTTTAAAAGAAGGATATCCTAACAGATTTTGGTGAGGAATTACGATGGATGGCTTATTTGAAAATAAGGCTATGCTAATAGATTCTGAGATTTTGCGATAAATGGTTTACCTGAAAGTGAACTCCTTCTTGATAGGTTCTAAGCTATGGGAATGGTTTCAAACTGTTCTTGTAGGGATTTGAAATCCATGAGAAGATTTTGTATCATATTATGACTTAGTGGAGAGATAACTTAGGTTACCTTCACTAGAATGATGGAATGTTGTGCGACTCTATGGGGAAGAGTGAGTAAAATGACTTAACTCTGTTGGGGAAGACCAGAATTGTAGAAATGACTTGGTGGTTGTGACTTGGGGGGAGATGAAACTGAATTGGTTCTGTAAACTTGACAGTCATGAGTTGTTGCGGAGATAATTAAGATTAACTTTAATGGGGAAATTTGGCATGATAGTGGTTTTTTTTTTAGGATTGAACCAATCAAATCTACTAAGAAGAATGATAAGTTTGAAATCAAATTGACTCCATGAAGGAAGATGTATAGAATGAATCATCACCGTAGAAAAAACATATTCACCATAGAGGAAGGATGTATCACCACAGAGGGAAACATGTCACATCCCACACCCCACCCTACGCGGATACGAAAGATGTGATGCCAGTTAGCTGCCTTACCAGTTTCCGACCGACAATGCGACCAACCAAAGGCAAACTTCTGAACTTTACGATGAATTGCATTCCAAATGTAGGGTCAGAACAGCGGAAATTAAAACCTTTTTATCTCGAGAACGCAACTCAACTATATACCAGATAAGTATATACCACAGAGCAAGTCTATAACCAAACAGCTAATAATTCTAACCACAGAGCACATCCATAACAGATATATAACACAGAGCATATCAAATTCCTCTAGAGTACCATTACCATGAGCCATGTCCCTACACATCTATTACATATGAATAAAGTCAACTATATCATTACGCTCACCTGAATAGCCAAGATCAATCCATTAGAACCCAAGTCTCCACATATTATTGCCATCAGATTCTCACTTGGGAATGCCTCTCAGCCTACTAGTATCATCTACTTGTGCCTTCTAATCCAATGGAGATACAACCTTAAAAATGTTAAATAATGGAATGAGCTTAAACAAGCTCAGTGAGTAATAAAGGTTCCTGCCATGGGTTTCAAAACCAGTTCATATATATATATATATGCATGCTCAAATGTAACTCAGATAGAACAATGCAACTCAAGTAGAACAGATACAGTGCAAATAGAACGGATGTAGCTCAAAGTGCCTGAACCTTCCCCAGGCGATGTGGGATGGCATTACTTCCCATCCACCCCCTCACATGGAGGGCCTCATATCGCACACCTCCGGCTGAGGTCGGTATCAGAGCGGAAGGTATCAGAGCGGAACAGATACAGTTCAAATAGAACGTATACAACTCAAATAGAATGGATACAGCTCAAAGTGCCTGAACCTTCCCCAGGCGATGTGGGATGGCATTACTTCCCATCCACCCCCTCACATGGAGGGCCTCATATCACACACCTCCGGCTGAGGTCGGTATCAGAGCGGAACAGGTCAGATAGGATTGAGCGGATGCTGAGCTCTGGGCGTCCCACAGAGGCAGCCATCCATCCACTGATATACTCAATCCCGTAGTGGGCCCCAGATAAGACTCAACATGACAAGCAGAATCAAAGTAGACTCCAAAGGATAGGTAACAGAACAACAGACTTCAACAAAATCAACAGGATATATCAGAAGGCAAGATAAAACAAAACCATGCCACAAGTAATGCAGATCAATAGGTATGCATGAAAGCATATGCATTTAAAACAGTTCAGTGTATAAACAGTTCAGCATATAAAGCAGTTCAGTACACAAGTTTAGATAGTACAGAAAATATACACCAAGTCAGGAGTCCGAGTTACTCACTTGAATATATGTTTATCTCCCTTCACAAATGGTCTAATCATTTCCAGTTGAGGTTAATCTTCAATCCATGGTTCGGCAGTTGAAGAAAATACACTGGAAGGTTGATCGAGTCGGCCAGCCATTTTAAATCCAATTTCATCAGCTTCTTCAACCTTTTTCCCCCAAGCAGATGACGGTCCTGACAGATTCTGTCCCTTTATCATCCTATCCATCAGATAATGAAGAACTTCCTTTCCTTTCATCAGATTACGGTGCAAAGTCTTCCAAATCAGTAGCTCTGATTACTACAAGTAAAGTCAAAACCCATAGTATCAAGCTAATTGATTGTAGCTATATTAGCACTCTCTTCAGGAATTGCCTTTATCTTGAAGCACCGATCTCTTAAATTGCCCTCAATAATCTCTTGCCAATAACTTGCATGTTCTTCTGAAGGGCCAAATCAACTTGAAAAGGATACCCAAACACAATAAGCTTCCCCTGTGAACTTGCCCAACACCTAGTATTTACGTTCGCTTCAAAGCATTCACTCATTTGCAACAAATGTTCCATGTGCAGATCCCAAATCAATTACACAAATGCTCCCATTCTTGTGATAAACGACAATAGCCTGCTGTCGTGAAACAGATTGAGAATCAAGCCCAAAATCACAAGTATGAAATTGCCTCCCAAAAATCTACTTTCTTTACATTAGATGCCTCATCCGCCAAACAAAAGCCCTCTCTCCCTTTCACAACAAGATGCTCTGGTCAGAGCTGATTTGGCAACCAACAAAACATATAAGATCACCACACATGACCAGATATTAGCTTTAGATTCTTCCTAGCCTTTTCTATGATTCACTTTTGGAGCAACATAGGCAAGGGTCCCACAGGTTGTATGGAGCAGCCCATCTTGATGTTTAGATTTAGCAAGAGTGCTCAATCCAAAGTCTGAAACCTTTATTTTTTTCCATTCTCACAGCAATCGTTATCAGTAGAGATGGCAAAGTTCCAGTCAGACGCACCTGAATCCGAGACCATCTAAAATCTCATCTGTTCAGCGTCTCATTTTCTACTGTCATGGCTTCCTCCGCTGTTTCATTTCTTGTTGCCGGAACATGTCACCGCCCCCTATCGCAACTCTAGTAGCAACCCCTGTTCTCAATTGGAAGCAGCAATCAGAAGCGGCAAAAACAGAGGAACCCCACAAAATCGCAACATCACCCACACATATATATATACATACCACCTGCCACACCACTACACTGCTGCACCAACACGCACACACGTATACACATACACATACCCCTGCTTCAACTTCTCTCATTTATGCATCGTTACTGCCGTTCTCTCCTTGTTTCTATTTCCTGATTCGTTTAACACCCACACCCAAATCCAGCCGCTTCCAGCAACTTCTCTGCACACCGACTCTCTCAATTCAAACCACAAACAAATCAAGCTATTGCTCCTCCAATTCAGCATCACTACCAACAACACAATATATTTACATATCGCCCAAAAATCTGTTTCCAATCAATCGCATCGTCTGCCACTCCTTACCCAACATGGAGAGATGAGACGCTGATGGTGGCGATGAGGAGGATGTGAGAGCGAGAGAGATGCGAGTTTCCCTTTTGCCAAATCCTGATCTTGACCAATTTCTAATCTCCAATGAGTTCTCGAATCCACGGAGCACCTGCCTCGCGTCTTTCTCTGTTCTGGATATCAACGCCAAGTGCTCCACCTCGAACTTTCAAGGCTTTTCTCACACTTTCGTTATTCTACTGCAACGCCTAGAATTTTCCTACTAAGAGCTTCCAAATTTCCCTCTTTCCTTCACCGACCTCCCCTTCTAGCAGCTTCGGCTGCTCCTCTTTTCTCTCTACTCCCTTCTGCTTCCAGCTTTTTCAAGAAGCTTCTCAAATAATCTACCTATATATATATATATATATTTTATATATTATATATTTTATGTTTGCCACACACTATATTTTTATATGTATTTATTTATACACATATACATAATATGTATAATTATTTAATAATATATATATATCCGTATTTTATTTTATAATTTCGTAATTTATGGCATGTCGATAATTTGGCTTAAAACCAAGGCTCGGAATTATCAATATACATTTTACCGACATTGGGTGCCTTAGTCGTCTCCACAAAATTTTCATAATTATTTCACTGTAATAGTTTAATATTTCATTCTATAAAATATTAAACTATAACATGCTGATAAAGCCGGGAATTTATTTGCCAACATTAGATCCCGGTTAATGTCTTATTTATTTTCACATAATTTTAATTATTCGTATCAGTCCCATATATTCATCCAACACTCAGTTGACCAGGTCATTTATTTCCCAAGTCTATATTATTCTTAGGGATTTGGATTAATTTTATATTTTCTAATAATTAATCCAATAATGACTCACTGTATTATTTTTTTATTATATCGGGGTACAGTCTGGGTCATGTCGGATTTTCGGGATATTACAAAACATCACCGCAGAAGGAAGACATTGACCATAGAGGGAAAATGTATCAATCAGTATAGGGAAAGTATTCACCATAGAGGGAGGATTATATCACTGTAGAGGGGAAATGCATCAACCAGTAAAGGGAATGTATTTACCATAGAGGGAAATCATCCACCATAGAGGGAAACATCACCGCAAAGGGAAGTATCAACCAGTAGAGGGAAACATGTATCACCACAGAGGAAAATATCTACCATAGAGGGAAATCATCCACCGTAGAGGGAAACATATATCCCCATAGAAGGAAATATCAACTAGTTAAAGTGAAGTATCTACCATAGAGGAAAATATCCACCACACAGGGAAACATCACCGCAGAGGGAAGTATCAACCACTAGAGGGAAAGTATGTATCACTACTAAGGAAAAATATTGATTAGCAACAGAAGGAATTGATTGAGTATTAACCATAGCAAGAAGCATACTGATCATTGAAAGAAGTATCACCATAGAGGGGGAACTATCACCATAGAGGGAAGTAGCATCCGATAGAAAGAAGTATCACTATAGCAGGAAACATTGACAAAAGTATCATTAAGAATAGACTCTCAACCTTAGAGGGATGATTTTGAATGTCTTTGAAAAATATTTTTTTTCAAGAATTTTGACTTGGACTTGGATTCCACTAGCCCATAGCTCGTTGGCAATCATTATGGTTGTTTGGGTGAAAGAAAATCTGCTTAGGTTCAGGTGGCGAGATTGCTCATCTTTGAAGTATCGTTCCACTGCTAGCTGACAATAATTTGAGGAAATATGTTCAAGCTACGAATTGAGGATATGAAGGCCTAAGAGACTTACCAACCAAAGACTAATTCTCAAGTTCATAGATAAAATCTCTTATCTTTCCAAATGACTTGGGAGATTCTTTGAAAAACTCGAAGAATTGTTTTGAGCATGATTCATATGATCTTTTGAGAAAATGAGAATCATCGATTTTCACATAAAGATTGTTTGCTTAACTAAGCATTTGAAATGAAGTCATTAAATGAGAGAGATATTAGGTAAGTAAAAGTGATGGGAAACTTCCCAAGATGTGGGAAAAGTTATCAAGGCAATGAAAAAGGTGAAATTGAACCTTTTCAAGTGAAATAAGATTCTCATATTGGTATGAAGTAGCCCCTTTGATTAGAGAAAAATGTATGATCTAGGAAAGTAAAGGTTGTTCTTAGAATGGATAAGGCATAAGGGAGCCCCTTGTGAAGCAATGGCACGTTACTTCAGAAAATAGGAAGTCATGAGAAATAAATTTAGGGTAAACAAGTAGGGAGGGAGCCCATTGATGAGTTACTTCGAAAAGTAGGTGAGGAACAAAGAAGCAATGTGGTGCAAATAGGTAAGAAGGAAGCCCATTGTTTGAAACTATTTGCTACATGACCCATCCATTTTTGTAAGACCCTATGAAAGAGCACTTAGTTGAAATGTGATGATTCCCTTAAGAAAGAAAGACCTCAAGGTGGTTTTAGTATTAAGGAACAAACGTAGGTTAGGGTAAGGTTAATGAAATGAAATGATATATGGCTCAAAATCTCCCCATGTTCATGATACCAAGGGCCTTGTGTGCACCTTCTTGATATATGTCTAGACCAATCCCCTTAAGGGAATCTTCTTGATATACATGTGACTGAACCTAAAGTGACTTCTTAGGTTTCCTATGTATCTCTACTTTAGAGAATAAGGTCTAACATAGTTCGTTGATTTCTTGAAACTCTTGCAAGGCTTGATTTTCTATTTTTTCTTCTTCATTGATTGGAAAATGTCGTTTCGATAAGGCAAAAATTTTCTTCTCTTTGCTTTGGACTTTCCTCTGTTGATGTTTTTTTCACTTCCATGCTTGGGAAATGTTTCTTTTATATGGGGCAAAGATTTTTTTTCCATGCTTTTGATTTTTTATTGATGATTGTTTTTCACTTCATTGCATGGAAATTATTTCCTTTATATGGGGCAAAGATATTTCTTCCCTTTTCTTTTTCTTTGATGACTTTGTGAGAGTGCACACATAGTAGGCTTTTCCCTCCCCAAGGTTAGGTAGATAGGATTTAAGAAAGAAAATGTCACGACCCGAAACCCACCCTGTGCAGATCCTGAATCGCGATCGCCACCCTTCGGCCCGGGGGTTGTCGGGTGAGGCTTAAGTAAGCAACGGTGCCGGACGGCGGTGCAGCCTGTGTTTACGGAAGCGTGAAATTTTTTTTCTTTTCTTTTCTTTTTTAAAATTTTTAGCACATCCACCCGGTACTGTCGCTTCTTCTTCTTCTTCTTTAAAGCGGTAAACAAAAATTATACATTCAGAGCATACTAAAAAACTTTTAAAGCTTTTCATATTACATATCTGTTTGCCCCTCGGCGCTTGAGTACATGATTGTCCCATAGTTACTACAACAAAATTTGACCCACTATGGTCCTAATACTTCTAAAGTTCCTGATCAAAATTGAGCTGCCAATCACCAATCCTCAAATTGGGCAAAGCTCCCATCCATCGTCAGTACCTGAAAAATGTTAGGGGAATGGGGTGAGCTTCAACAAGCCTAGTGAGTAGTTCCAGTACCTTGTCATGGGTTTTCAACTGGTAGTGGGTTAGTTATTAGAAAAAGTTCATATACACTATCAATTGTACATATACTTTAGATACAGAAAATAGAATTCTTCAAAAAGATAGTGTGAATCATACAAGGCATTCAAGCTAGGCACGTATTTCAATAATCACAAAATATAATAATTCTTCAAATCACCTAGGATGATTCATTTTTAAAGCATTCAATAAAGCATTTAATATGCAACAGAATTTATAGACATGTGCAGAATGGCCTATTTGAAAGCCAAAGAAATAATTTGAAATCCTTTCCATGAAAATAGGAGGATGCAATTTCTTCTTCTTCAAAAGTTCAAAACAAAGGGTTATATAAAAACCTGATTTAGGTAAATAGGGGTTTAAAAAAAACCTGCTACCATTTCTAAAAGCATTTCATCTTTTCACTTTTTAACAGGAGGATCCGTTCTGAACCAGACCCTAGTTTTACTTCTTAGAGATCTCATGCTTGGGGGATCAGATCCTGCTACCAGATATCTACGGGATTGAGAACCCAAAGGGAACTCAATAATTTTGATGCTTATGCATCATTATCTTGTAAAATGGAGGCTTTTTAAAAACATTTCTTTACCTCCCTACAGATACCTTTTTAAGGCATCTAAAACCTTTTTCTTCTTTAGGAAATGCCTTGATGAGCATTTTAAAACATGAATTTTCAAGAAATTCTTTTCATGAGCATTTAAAAACATGGCTTCTTCAATAAATGCTTTTGAGGAACTTTTAAAAACATGGCTTCAATAAAAAGAATGAATTTTCATGAGTATTCAAAATATGGACAATTTAATGGAGATTTTAAATACTTGAAGGACAATACTTAAAACATTTAACACGAGCTTCAAGAATTCAAATCACGATGTACAGGAATTTATTGAAGCATAGATAATGTAATATCCTGACCCGGGATACGGCACGTATAGCGAGGTAAGTTGATAAATAGTGTAACTCAAATTGTTTAAGCTTATGTAATGATATTTTATGGAGCGGTGTGATTATGAATGTTCAGTGGTTTGAGTAGTTAGCTAGTGCCGGACGGCACCCGAATAACCCGACATTGAATCTCGGAATACATGCACGCGCATAATTAAATGTATATGCACATATGCGTATATAATGTTGAATAAAATCTTATATATAGCTATAGATATGTATACGGCTATTGTAGATTGTCTAAAATATAAAAGATGTATATAACATATATAATGTCTGTGTATAAATGTGAGGTGTGTATCATGTGGGCATTGCATTATGAGGCAGGTGGCAAAGCCACCGATTAAAAAAATCAGCAAGAGGGAGCCAGGTGTGCGGGTGTGCAACATGCGATGAGGAGAGGAGAGAGAGAAATAGGTGTGTAGTGTGCATGTGTGAGGTGTCGTGTGTGCATGTGTGTGCTGTCACCACGGCTACAGGTGGCAAAGCCACCGCTTGAATGCTCGGTCAAGTATGACACTAAAGAGAAAGGAAGATGGGTAAAGGAGAAAGAGAGAGAATCGGAAAGCAAGGAAGACACAGAATTTAGAAAGAGAAAGAATGAATTTGGAGCAATTTGGGTTGGGAAATCTGTGACAAGTATACGTTTAATTCTGTTTGAGTTTTCGTTGTTTTCATTATTATTAGGATTGATGAGAATCCAAGTATGAAATGAAAAGAAAACATTAACAAAATTGGGAGTCTAGCCTCGGTCAACAATGGTAGGTTGTGATACGTCAAATTAATCTCACTTCTAAGACGGGGAATAGATAGGAAACATCTCCAGGGACCCAACGCACTTTGAATCAATATAAATGGTCAAGAAATGGCCATTCTGTGGCCAGTTATTCCCTCACCGGTGCAACGCCGGAAACTGGGAAAGATGGGTGAGGAAAACCGTGTCTTTTGAAGTATAAACTATCCAAAATAGAAGACTTGAACCTTGGGGTTAGTTTGATGCAAAAAGAATCTAAAAATCAGGAAGTTTGAATGTAAAAAATGTGAAAAATAGTAGGGGTGTTACTGTTCCGGCGACTATGGCCGGAAAACCCACCGGAGAAGACGACGAGATTATCGAGGGTCTTCGGGTTAAAACGGAACTGGGTTTGGGTCGGGTCAGGTCGAGACCCGACCGGAAATGAACAGGGCGATGGTGCTGTGTCATTTTGAATTTTCATTTAAAATAGATTGGGCTTGTTTGGACACAGATATAAAGGATTGAAATTGGGTTGGGGTTATCCAAACCGTGGATGGAATAGGAAGCTTGGCTATCTTATTTCGGTTCACTGATTTAGAGTAAACCGGCTAGTTCACTATGGAATTAAGCCAGTTTAGGGTTTCTGGTTCTGAACCAACTGGTTCAGACCGCAACTCTGGGTATTTACACTTTGACCTCGGAAGTTATAGATAATTCCACTAAGGCCCAACAGGAAAATGTTAATTTTTCAAAAATATCGCTAACTCAATTATGAGTCAAACGAAGTCCAAACGAGGCAAAAGATTAGTCAATTTTTATTATCTTGGATGCTCTGTGTCGTATGGTGAGGTCCGTTTCACGAGACGGAGTCCCAAAAAGTTAAGACCTATAAAAATGACCAAAATACCCCTGCTTCAAAGGTGAGTCAAATGGACTCCGATTGAATTAAATGACTAGTGAATTTTTACTATTCCGAACCTTCCAGACTCAATGGTAAATTCTAAATTAGCATTAGAGACACTTAAGATAACAAGACGTAAGATTTGATGAATAAACATTAATTCTGAAACACGTTTATTGATATATAGGACGTTCAAAAGGGAAAGGCAAACTCACAGACTTCTGATCTAGGATTGCATTAGAGGCAAGGAGATACCCTTTCTCTTCCATGTGGTGTTTCCAAGCCAAGTTTATTCTTTTACTGCCAAACTTGTACTCCTGAACGTACTTGATGTTATTGTTTCCACAATGTGATATTGTTCTATCTTGTGGACATTGATTGACTGTTATATCGTTGTTATCATGTTGAATCATGCTTTGATAAGCCTATTGTTATGTTCCATTGTATATTTGATATTCCATTTTTATACTCTTATGGAATCACATATGATCATGAAATGTTTATGTATACTAGATTTGTGCTCAGTCACAATATCCATCTGATGCTTTTTAATACACTGGAGACCTACGGGTCGAGTCCGTGAACGGACATATGGCCATGCACTGGAATGCACTGGGGGGTATACCGGGCCCCAAGGACCGAAGGCATGTCAAGCCCTGACACAGAACAAAAGCATCTCTTATACGATTGTTCGACTATAATTGTTGAATTACATTATTCTTGTGATTATCTTGTATTGCGAGATATTCCTTTACTGATTTATTTGTGATCGGTTTATTGTGGCAGTACCTTCATATTGATCTATTGTCGTTGAGAGTTTCATGTTGATGTTATGTCCATTACTCCTGATTGTACATTGTGTCCTATTGTTTATTGGCCTTTATGGCAACTGTTCCTATTGGCTATCATAGCATCTTATTTCTTATGATTGGCTATCATATTCTTATTCTTGGATTTATATTCTTTTATGATCCTCGATATCAGTGTCGGAGATCTGTATTTACTTGTTGGGCTCTTGTAGCTCATTCCGCCCTACTTACCCCTTTTCAGGTAATGACACCGCAAGACCCCAGTAGGAGTCTGGAAGCATAGGAGGACATTTTAAAGAATTGTACCAGACTATGTTTTAGTTCTCCCATGTATTCACCACCCACGGGTGCTGGTTACGTTTAGTTTTGACTCGGTACTATAAAACCATATGATGTATGTTAAGACTTCCGCTGACTACTGTAGTGATAAGACTTCTGCTGTTATTGTTTTAAGAGTTTAGTACTTTGCATATTAGTACAATGATACAGGAATGGAAAAAGTAGGGACGGCTTTAGGGTCGGCCCCACGACACGAGATCCGCATAGGGTGGGTTTCGGGTCATGACAGATAAAATAAAAGCAATTAATTCAAGAGGCATTTAATGAAATTGACATTTACATGGACATGCGGAAAATAAACGTATCATCTGTCAGAAATATCAAGTAGTAAATTTTGCATGCCATGTTAGAATTTATAAATAAAACGATAGTATAAAGTATATAATATGAGATTTTAAATTTAGAAATAGTGCCGATATTTTAAACATAAAAACACTTCAGAATATTTAAACTTCAATTTACTTCAAAATCCATGGAGATTAAAAACCTCTATTTTAAGGTACAGGATTACTCACCTTGTTCCCCTGGGTTTGCACTACTGGTGGGCTTTTCCCTTTTCTTTGTAACTCCTAAGAAAATTATAAAGAACTCATCAACTTCACATTCTCTTTAAATTTTCACCTATTGAAGCTCTTCATTTAATTTTAGACCCGTCATATCCTAATTTCCTAGGATTTGTCTTACCAGCCTACTCGTAGTAACTTAATAAATTTTTATCTTTCACGTGACTTATTCTTCAGTATGTATTTTGGTATTATGGACCTCATCGTTGAGTCCAGAACGTCAGAGAAAGTCAACTTAGACCCTCTCGGCCTTTTATTTGGCTTTAGGGGCACTAGGGGCAAAATGGTCATTTTATACTTTTAAGTGTCTTTATTTTTTGGGGTCTCGTCTCGCAAAACAGACCCCACCATTGGGTCTAGAATGTCCAAAATAGTTAAAATACACTATTTATATGTTTAATTTGGACATCGGGTCAATTTACTATTATTTAATAAATAACTAATTTAATTAATTAATTACATATTAAATATATACTATTTCTATATATGTGCACATGTGGTTGGCATGGCATAGTGGTTGGCTTGCCCCCTTACTACCCCGAGCTCCTGAGTTCAATACCTAGCAACAACGCGCCTTCCTCCCTTTTGCTTAAAAGTTGCTTCTAATTACATAATATATACATATATATTGGCCCTTTTTATCACATAAGTGTGCATGGCACAGTGGTGGGCATGCCCCCCACCTGCCACGACCTCTCAGGTTCAACACCTACCTACAGTAGGTTCTTCACCCTTTTTTTTTTCTTCCAAAAACTGAAACAGTTTAAAGAAAAAATAAAGCCTAACGGTGCAGCACCTCACAGCAGCCCGTCACTGCGCCCAGCCCAATGCTGCGACCAGCCCAAGGCCCAGCCCGTTCCTTCTTCCCCCATACATTTTTGGCCACAATCTAGCACTCCGGTCACCTTCTTCGGCGACGGTGACCGAACTGCTATGTTTTCTATCCTTTTTTTCTTTATTTTTTCATCCTTTTGAAGCCTAAAATCACGTCTAATCATTTAAAAAAATGTGTTTTAAGACATTTAAATAAAATTTAAGCATCAAAAACATCTTCAAAACTCAAATTTCTTCAACAACAATTTTCTAATAACCCTTAATATCTCTTTCATTTCTCAACCATTTTTCATGCGATTTCTTCCTACATGTTCCATTTTCTTCATAGAATTTAATCATACAATTTGTTCTAAGCTTTAAGAAATTTTATGAAAAACCCATAAAGGAATTATTTGAATTACAGTAAATTTTCTTACCTCTTTCTTCTTGTTTTTCTCTTCTTCTCCTTCTGTTTTCCACTTCTGAATATCCCAGTATCCTTAGCTTCAATTTTTCTCTCTTCTAAACGCACATTCAGTGCATATATATATGGACCATCATATAGCCGCCCCCCTCTCTCTCTTCTTTCTCTCTCTTCTCTCTCTCTTCCTCCCTTCCTTGACTTCCTTCTTCTGCTTTTAAATTTTCTCTCCAGCTTTCCTCTTTTTTTGACTCCTTGATTTCTCTTTTTCATTTTTTTCCTACTTTCCATTTAATGTTCTCTTTGAAATTTTGGGTTATATATGTATTGTATTAGAAACACACACTAACACATATAATTTACACATAGTAGGCTGCCGACACAACCTACTCACACTCTCCCTTCTAATTCTACATTCTCCCACTTTATTTGACTTTTATTATATATATATATATATATATATATATTCTTTTACACATATATAAACACACAACCGTACACACATATACACACTTAGTGTGTGTATTATACATATATTTCAATACATGTATTTATAATTGGGCATACCCGTACATTGCCCAATACTCAATTTTTCATAGTCTAGATTAACTATAAAATTCTAAACTCGATATGCGAGCCGAATTATCCGGGTGTTTTAGGTCGGTGTCACGACCCGAAACCCACCCTGTGCGGATCTCGTATCGCGATCACCACCCTTCGGTCGAGGCTTTAGGGCAAGGCTCATATAAGCAATAGTATCGGATGACGGTGCAGCCTATGTTCGCGGAAGCGTGAAAAACTTTTTCTTTTTCTTTACTTATTTAAATCTTTCGTACATCCGCCCGGTACTACCACTTTTCATAGCGGTACACATGATAATAAAATCAGAGCATAATAAAAACTTAAATTTTTATACACAGTACATATCCGATTGCCTCTCGGCTTGCGTACACATTTGTCCAAAGTCTACTATATCAAAATGTGAGCAACTACAGGTCCTAGTACATCAAAAACCCTGATCCAAATGGAGCCGCTAATCATCAATCCTCAAATGGAGCAAGGCTCCCATTCATTATCGATACCTGAAAAATGTTAGGGAATGGGGTGAGCTTCAAGAATCCCAGTGAGTAATTTCAGCATTTGTCATGGGGTTTCAATTGGCAGTGGTTTCATACATGAGAGTTTATAAAATACTCACTACCAATTGCTCATATGTTTTGAACACAGAGTACATGCATTCTTCATAACAGATAGCTTTGAAACATTTAAAGTATTCAAGCTAAACATATATTTCTTCAAACAAAGTATATGAACTTCAAAACATATAAACATGCATAGTGAAAATGGGGGTAAAACCTGCTTCCATTTTCAGAAGCGTTTGTCATATTTTCTTTTTGATTAGGTGGAATCTGTTTCGAACCAGACTCCCGTTTTAATTTACGTGAAGATATCTTATGCCTAGGGGATTAGATCCTACTACTTGGCATTTATTCATAGAAACCCATAAAATTCATGGTGCTTATGCACAATTTATCTTGCATTTAAATACATTTATCACATAACTTTTCATAATACTTTCATGAAAACTTAATATAAGATGCTCATGACTTCATAATGAAATCTTCAAACCTTGGGATAAGAAATTTCAAGATATGTAGACATGTTAAATACTTTTTAAAAAAAAAAGACTGTAAAAGAAATCATTCATTGAGCGTGTCACAATAAGAATTATAAGAACGGAATATTTTAAAACAGGAATCATGAAATATTAAATTTAACACTTAATGCTTCAGATATTTTGAAATTTAAAACATCTTCAAATCCGTGGGGTTAAATCTCCACTTCAAATGCAGGGTTACTCACCTTATACGTTTAGGTTGATACTACTGCTGTGCTTTCCCCTTGTCCTTCCTCAACCTAAAATAATTTATAAAATTTCATAAATCTCCCATGCATGTAAATCAACTTGTGATCTTAATCCATTCTTAAACTATGTAAGCCTAATTCGATGATAGGTCTTAACTCTTTAAAATCTACCTAACTCGTAGTGCTTTATAGTTGCATTACATATCTATTTACTTTATGGCTTAACATTACTTGACTATTACGCTTATCTCCATTCCGAATTCCATCCACGTGAACTCAGTGGAATCTCTCTTTTCAGTGAAACGTTTCTAGTGATCCCATTGAGACTATACACTTTCACTCCAACCGCCAACCTTTGGAGAATTTGTAGTCGAGTGTCACAAGCCCCAACCATGTGTCTTGCTTCGACCTTCCACCTGTTAGCCATCTCTCTCCCGAGGAACTACATTTGTTTGCCCAACTAATTTCCTATACTGAACTTCTTAAACAATCCCTTTAAGTCTATCCCATATATCATGGCATGCCTAATTGAAGTCTCTTATTTACTACTACAACATCATCATTCAACTACTCCTGGTTCGGCAACCAAATTCTTCCAAGCGTTGTACCCGTGTTGTCATTTTCACCCAACTAGATCAACGACCCTACAAGAACCCATTGCAAGTCTTTGTTTCTTGAAATGATCATGAAATAGAGACAGAGAGTGCTTCAGCTGCACCAAAACTTTCTGTAATACACCTGGATCTGTAGCTTTCTCATTTGGATTCCATAATAAACTGCTGCGCAACACCTCAAGGTCTGCCTGAGCAATCTCCTCAAATAATTTTGCTAGCAACTGTGACCTATCCATAACATCTCGGTAGCTTTTCATACTCATCCTTCACTACAGAAAGCATCATCATCATCAAATACCCCCTAAATCAAAATCAGTCACACAAGAATTCCTCCAAAATTCCATTCTGCACTTTCGTTCCCATCATCTTCCAGCAACTCCCTTATCAACTGTCAGTTCTTCAATTATCATCCGAAACCCTCAAGGCATCTTTAAATGTTTAAAACTACAGCTCCAAAGACCATTGCACAAGCCTTCAATCAAGCCGACACTGTTGCCCCTGAACTACAAAATCCCCTTGTTCTGGTGCAAACAGTTTCCCTTCGTCCAGAACTCCGACTGCTTCTATCAGCCGCTACAACTTGAATAGTCAGCCTTACTTATTCACAAGGTATCAATCCTATTCTAATCCAAAGGGAGAAAAATGGATGATTCAACATTCCAACCAAACTCGAGCACATCAATCTGCATTTTAGCAACACTCAACCAGAAATATCCAAAAGTATCGTGTCCTCATGCTTCTGTTGAATCAACCAATTTGAATCCTCCAACTAATGATCAATCCAACGTGATCCCCCTTGCAGCAAACTGTAAAGACTCGGGAATTTTTTTTTTTATAAATATTTTTTTTAATGAATATGTGTGTATGTGTTAAATGTGTATGAGATGGTGTATGTATGTATGTATGCATGTATGTATATGTATATGATGTTATATATTGTATATATATGTATATATATACATTTACTCAAATATATATATAAGCATACGCACTGATGGGAAACAGGCTGTAGGTGCTGTTGTGTGTGCGTGTGTGCTATTGTGTAGGTGTGTGAGCTTGCAAGGACGGCTGAGAGTGTGGATATATGTGTGTGATATAATATATATATATATATATATATATATATATTGTGTAAACCAACAATGTCAACTTGCATTAAATGCAAGCTGTGATGGATAGGAAGGGAAGTTAGAAAAGAAAGGAAAATGGTAGGCTACTGTAGGGGGGTTGCGTGAGGTTATGTATATGGTGTGTATATAGGGATGGGTGTGTTAGTTAAAGAGAACAAAAAGAAAGAGAGAAATAGAAATAGAAACTGAGAAGCATACGGAGATTCTAGAGTTCAGAAGCTTGAACCAGGGATTGGAATAGAAGAGAAAGAGAGAGGAACTGCACCAGAAGAAGAAAACCAGAAAATTTGGTGAGTAGCTTAGCTTCTGTTTTAAATTTTTCAAAGCATGATGATTGGTTTTATTTATGAGGTCTTGTAGAGCATGAAAAATAGAGTTAAATGCAAAAGGAATCAGTTTAAATGGTCCTAGAACAAGAGAGAAAAAGCTAGTTACAGGTTATGTACAAAATTCAGATTTCTGGTATTTTATGTATAAAACTTAATCTAAATGACCTAGATCTAATCCTATAAAATGCAGAAAACAAATGGAAATGGTTTGGGCTTGAAACGATGAGAGAAAAGCCAAAAAAATTGCAAAGTTGCAATCAACCGGAGCTGGCCGGAAAACCGAACCAGCCACTAAACTTCCCTTTTTTGTGAGGCTTGAAGTGAATTTAGTGGGAAACCGACGTTGGGGTGGTGGCCTTGGAAAAGAATAGAGTGAAACTACGCTTAAAAATACGTGAAAAATGACCGGAGATTGGTTGCCGTCGCCAGAGATGGTGACGAAACCCTAGGGGCCTCCACCGAAAAATCGAAGAAGACGATGGGTGGTTGGGCCTTTCTTTTCTTTTGATCGTTGGGCTGTTGGGTTGGGTTTTCTTTAAACATTTGGGTTTCTAAATAGTGGGCTGGTTTGGATTGGGCCTCATGGTTTGGGCCGCACAGGGAAAATGAAAGAAAGGAATCAAATTGAAAAGAAAAAGGAAAAAAAATAAGAAAAGGAGGGGGGAAAGTGCAAACCCGAGGAATCAAACCAGGGTGGGGCGCGTGGAGTGTGGCGCATGGAGCCAGTTTGGATAGGACAATCCCGCGTCCTATTATGCCACCAATATATATATATATATATATATATATATATATATTATACTTAATAATTTAATTAAATTAAATTGTTTTAATTATTTTAAATATCACAAAATGGCCCGGAGTCCAAATGAGACAAGTCATTAGTGTATTTTGACTATCTCAACCATTCTGAATCCAACGGTGAGGTCCATGACACGAGACGAGGTCCCAAAAAAATAAAAGACCCATAGTAACATTAAAAATTATCGAAATGCCCCTGGGTTAAAATGCAGTCGAACGAACCCTAGTTAAAGTAAAAAAATAGCGAATTTTTATTATTTTCGGCATTCTGGACTCAACCGTGGAGTCTAATTTGAGAGAAGAGGTCTCATGTAACACCCCGATCCCGTGTAATTAATAATTATTAATTAATACTGACTTACAGAATGATTTAGGGAATTAATCATAATCCCGGCGGTCGCCATAGACCGATTAAATAATTGAATGTCTGGAGGGAAGGGTACCTTACCCGAATCCAAATTACTGATTAATTCGGTGAAATAACGCCGTTTTAATACTGACGGAACCCGAATTAGCTAACCCGGGAAAATCCCGAATGATTAATAAATGACACGGAACCTCTGACACTGAAGAATACTGAAATACGGAACTCTCGAAACAAACCGCGTCGAAAAATGAGCTACGGAATGAAAGTTATGTAGCAAACATGGAAAACTGAATTTCTGCGCAACCAAACGTGGCCTTAACCGAAAATATGGGAAAAATGGCCAAAGGGGAGGCCAAGGGAATTGAACCCTTGACCTTTGAGTGAAAGGAAACCTCATCCAAAAAAATACCAACTAGGCTAGGGGTATCTTTGTGTACAAATATACAAAGATATATATATATAACTATAAATCTGATTTGGTCACCCCCAAGTGACCAATAACCAAACATGCAACACCTCATCCATGCATCACCCTATGCCCCTAGGCCATCATGCCTATGCACCCTAGATCATCATGCCTATACACCACATGATGACCTCTCCTCCAACCAAAATACATGCAAATTAATCATGAGGTTGGGAGATGTATTGAACAAGAAAAATCAGATTTGCATTTACACATCTCCATATATGCAATGGAGGGAGAACAGGCCTGAAAATGATCCTGAAAACTGATATTGAAAGAGAGAAATGGTGTGAGAATTTGTAAGCATGGTGTGCGCATGTGTGTGTCTTCATGAGATGCACAAGAAGGAAAGGAACTGAAGATGCACGACTGAATGAGGCACACCTGGAGTGCCAAAAATCAGGAACTGAGCCATAGATGGCAAGGAAAGCTACTGTTTGAAAGAGGTATAACCCTTTTTAAACTGAAAAATTTTCTGTTTGAAGTTAATATTGTTTGGGTGGCTTTGGACCTATATAAACTGTATATATGTATTACTGAGAGGCCTAGGATTGTTTTAGAACAACTGAGAAGGGTCGGAATAGCATATAACCCCAAACCGTGAACAAAACCGCCATGGGTAGAGCTTCCCTGTAGCAAGTCTGATTTGACCTCTATAAAACTGAATCTTGATGGTCTAAACATGAACTAGACCTTCCTAAGGTGCCAAAATCACGGATCCGCGACCTAGAAACCTAGGTCTAGACCCTCAAAACCGAACCTATAGGTCTCGGCCATGGAACCTAAATTCTGTAACGGGCTTTTAAACTGAAATTTGTAAATGGGGAATTGAAGCCCCTGTCCTAAGGGTCACAACAAGCCAAACCTCGTGCGATTTGGTTGAGAAACGAAGGTGCACGACCGAGTTGCAGGTCTGCACAATAACGGAGTGGACCGAGCTCCATGCGTGGATTCGATCCATGAAACTGATGCCAAAATGTTGGCATGACATCCAGGAATGTTTTGGAATCAAAACATATTGAAAACTGTAACTGAAACTTCACGAAATAGAGAACAATGGGGACTGGGAATTAGGGCAACAGTGCACTGGTTGGTGAAGAAGACGACGAGTCGACCGAGTCGACTCGTCCAACACGCCTAAACCCACTGAACCGACTCGGACACGTGTCTGTCCACGAGCGTGCCACCGAATTAATAGGACGGTGTCGTTTTGGGCTTACCTGATTTGTTTTAAATCAAATCCTGCCTGTTTGGTCCCTCGGATAACAAATTAAAATTGGGATTGGGCTAATCCTGAACACGGATAGGGGGGCAAATTGAGGTTAACTAGAATATTTAATTCCGGTTTTCCTGAAGGAACTGAACTGGTTGGTTCTTGATGATTTTGGACCGGTTCACTTGGTGAACCATTGAACCCTTGGGTTTGAACCCTTAAATTATGAAATTATATTTTTGACCCCTAAAGTTCCTAAAATTACGGATCCACCCCTACTGTTTGACAATATTGCACAGTGGCCCTGATTTCTGAAATTTTGTACATTTAAGCCCCTGCTAAAGAAATTAAATAATAAAATAATTATTTAATTATTTTATTAAATAGGTAAAATTACGATTTTACCCCTGGGCATTAATTATGTCAAACGGAGTCCAAATAAAGCAAATAAATAGTGTATTTTCACTATTTCAAGCATTCTGGACTCAATGGTACAGTCCGATTTTGGAAATACAGTACCGAAAAATACAGACTTGTAAGTGATAAATTACTGTACTGCCCCTGATGGCACCAGACCCAAATAAAAATAAAAGACAGTCTATTATGACTATGTCGGGCGTTCTAAACTCAACGGTGAGGTCCGTTTAACGAACCGAAGTCCCGAAAAATACAGACACATAAAGTGTAAATGACCGTACTGCCCCTAATAATTCCTAGGGTCAATTAAACATAACAGATAGTCCAACTTGATTATGTCGGACACTCTGGACCCAATGGTGAGGTCCATTTTATGAACTGACGTGCCGAGAAATATGACACGTGAAATTACCAAATTACCCCTGATACTGTACGAAGCCCAAATGAAGTCCGATTGGGACGAAATTGATAGCGATAGACGCCCAGATACTGGTGAGACTGTAAACATGATTAAATAATGATTCAGAGTCGGAATCTTACAAAACGTAAAATGACCAAAATACCCCTGAGCACAGTAAGTGCAAGGTAGAGGTCAAATAAAGGTCAAACTGATCTGATAAATTATCATAGGAATAATTATGAACACTGAAGGGCTAAATAAGACTCCGGGACAGTAATGCGTAAAACGAGAAATGATCGATGTGTCCCGATGATCAAAAGCAGATACCAAACGAAGCCCAAAGGACTTAAGAATTTACATGTGAGATATATGGGACATTCTGAGGACCACGACAGGGTCCGGGGTAAGAATGACAAATTACTATTTTGCCCCTAAGGCTAAGTAAGCCCTTAACTGATAGCGATTCAAGTCTAAAAGACTTAGAACTTCATGTATACGATATATGGGATATTCTAAGAACCACGACTGGGTCCGGGATAAGAATGGCAAAATTACCATTTTGCCCCTATGGTTAAAATGAGAACCTAACTGATACCGATTGAAGTCCAAAGGACGTAGAACTTTGTACTTAAGATATAAAGACTATTCCGAAGACCACGATAGGGTCCGGGACAAGAATGATAAAATGACCATTTTGCCCCTAAGGCTGAAGAAGTAACTGACTGATAACGATTGAAGTCCAAATGACTTGGGTTATAACTCTGATGACTGCTAAGCCTAATTTAAGAGTAAAATAGACCGGATGAAACCCGATGAGAGGACGATAGGCTACTAGGCTATCTTAGGTAAACCGATAGATACCTAAGATGACAAATGAGACCTGAATGGATGAGTTCTGATCTGTATATGATTGATGATTATTGTTCAGGATATACATGGAGATGCCTGACGTATCTGGAGGTTATCGGATTGTTTGCGCAAGGAGATAACCGTAACAGTTTGTGAGTAACCTGGAACTTCTGACTTGGTGTATAAGTACACCGTCTAGTTACTGTATTTTGATTTACTGTACTGTTTTGTATACTGTACTGTCTGAATGCATACTTTTTATACTGCATTACACGTAACCTGATTTTGTACTGTCCTGTTCTCCTGTTCAGTTCGGGTCTGTCTTGTTCTGTTGTATGGTCTGTCATGGTTTTATTCTGTACTGTTGCGTCTTGTGAGTAAACCTGACTCCTGAATTGGTGTATAAGTTCTGTCTAGATACTGTACTTTGAAGCACTGTACTGTTTTGAACGTTATACTGTTTAAAAGAAAAACATATATTTAAAGTAGCATATGCCTTGTCCTGATTGATATTGTACCAGTTTGTTCCGTCCTGTTCAGTTCCGATATGTCTTGTTCTGATAGATGTATTGTTCCGTTTTGTTCCGACATGTTCCGTTTCGATATGTCTTGATCTGATTGATGTATTGTTTCGTTTGTTCCGTCTTGTTCAGTTTCGATATGTCTTGTTCTGATAGATGTATTGTTCCGTTTTGTTCCGACATGTTCAGTTTCGATATGTCTTGATCTGATTGATGTATTGTTTCGTTTGTTCTGTCCTGTTCAGTTCCGATATGTCTTGTTCTGATAGATGTATTGTTCCGTTTTGTTCCGACATGTTCAGTTTCGATATGTCTTGATCTGATTGATGTATTGTTTCGTTTGTTCCGTCCTGTTCAGTTCCGATATGTCTTGTTCTGATAGATGTATTGTTCCGTTTTGTTCCGACATGTTCAGTTTCGATATGTCTTGATCTGATTGATGTATTGTTTCGTTTGTTTCCGTCATGTTCAGTTCCGATATGACTGGTCCTGATTGACATTGTTTCATTTTGTTCCGTCATGTTCAGTTCCGACATGACTTGTCCTGATTGACATTGTTTCATTTTGTTCCGTCATGTTCAGTTCCGACATGACTTGTCCTGATTGATATTGTTTCATTTTGTTCCGTCATGTTCAGTTCCGATATGACTTGTCCTGATTGATATCGTTTCGTTTTGTTCCGTCATGTTCAGTTTCGATATGACTTGTCCTGATTGATATCGTTTCATTTTGTTCCGTCATGTTCAGTTCCGATATGACTTGTCCTGATTGATATTGTTTCGTTTGTTTCCGTCATGTTCAGTTCCGATATGACTTGTCCTGATTGATATTGTTTCGTTTCGTTCCGTCATGTTCAGTTCCGATATGTCTTGTTCTGATTGATGTATTGCTCTGTTTTGTCCCGTTATGATCCATCCTGTTATGCCTCTGTCCTTGATTATGCCTGTGACTTGATCTAGTGTTTTGTTCCG
Source organism: Nyssa sinensis (assembly GCA_008638375.1). Taxonomy (NCBI): domain Eukaryota; kingdom Viridiplantae; phylum Streptophyta; class Magnoliopsida; order Cornales; family Nyssaceae; genus Nyssa; species Nyssa sinensis. The sequence continues at coordinate 7,044,066 of CM018052.1, forward strand.
TCTGATCCCGTTATGTACCGTCCGTCAATAATCTGTCTGTCTTGATTGATATGTGGTCCAGTTCCGTTATGATCTGTCTGAATTCTTGACTTGGTATATAAGTTACTGCATAGATACTGTATTTTGATGCACTGTACGGTTTTAAAAGATAAACTGTCTGAATGCATGTTTTTAAATGCAAACTTTTATAATGTATTGTACGCGGCATGATTTTGTCCCGTCCTACTATTATTTTGTTCGGTCTGTCTTGTTCCATTTTATGGTCTATCTGATTTTGTTCTGCTATGATGTGTCTGACTCTGGGTACCATTCTGATTATGAGCGGTCTGGCATAAGTAGGCTTGATTACGCGCCTAACTGATATATTATTGTTATGCCCTGTTATATTCCGCCCAGTACTGATCTGTTCTGATATTTGAATTAATTGCCTATACTCTCATTGATATTGGCATCATGCACTGTTCCGTCTGTTTTGATTTGTTGTTCCGTTTAGTTCAGTCCTGTTTTATTCTACTGAAACTGCATTTAAAGTAGATTTATAAAACTACTATTTCAGAAACAACTGAACTACCCTTGTGCTTTGTAAACAAGAAATGGTTTTGAAACCCTTGACAGGGAACCTGTGTTACTCATTGGGCTTTTCGAAGCTCACCCCATTCCCTAACATTTTTCAGGAATGATATTCGTTGGATCTGATGGCACTGATCTGTGGAGACTGGATTACTGAGGATTGAATCTGTTTAATCAGGTGAGTGATGTAATACGACTGACTTGACTGATATGTACTAGATATAGACATGGCTCATGGATTTAAACGGTACTCTAGAGATTATAGTTCTGCTCTGTTGTTATATGTCGGATTATAGATATACTCTGAGGTTAGAATTGTTAGCTGTTGGATTTTAGACTTGCTCTGTGTGATACATATCCTACGGTGGATACATGAGTTGCATTCCCTTGACAAAAAAAAAAAAGTTTTAAATTCCGCTGCATCTGACCCTACAGTCGGAGTGCAATTCACGGGAAAGTTCAGAAATTGCCTTCGGTTGGTCGCGTGGCGACTGACTGGCATCACGTCCTCGACATCCGTGTAGGGTGGGGTTCGGGATGTGACATCTCAAGATGTAAGAACCTGTAAAAGTGTAAAATGATTGTTTTACCCTTTTTAGCCCGAATATCCAAATTGAATTTCGCGAAGCCTAAACCAACTTTTTTCGACCTTTTGGACTCAATGGTAGATTTTATTTTAGCAAAATAGAAACTCATAAAATAAAGACATAAAATTTGATGAATAGCATAATTCAAGTGACAATAGACTGAGTTACATTTTATGATTTTAGGGACACCATTATCAGCTACACCGCGAGCATAATTTCTTAGGGTTGAAACCAACCCATCAGGAGTAAGTTTAGGAGTAATTGCCATGATGACTAAATGATTCACATATTTGTTTGATTGTTTATGTGCTTATGTGTTTCTTGTTATCTTTTTGCAAGTTTGGTTAAGTGATGGATGTGGATCATGACTATATGTATGCTCCATGTGTTAGCATAATGTGTAAATTATATTCTTCGAGAATTGTTGAGATTATGAGATATGTAACTTAAAGCATGTGTTTAAATGGACTATGTATGGCATGTACCCTTGATAAAGGGATTTTGTGATTATATTGTTATTGTGTAATACATTGTCTAAAGCATACTTCATGTGTGGATAAGATGCTTTATTAAAATTACATTATGGCATGGTAGAATCAGAGCATATTGGCATAGTGTGATTCCTTGAAAGCATGGTATGGGTTGAGCACATGGTGCTGTGTATTATGAGGGTGTAAATCCTATGGTGAAAAACCCAAAATCGGCCATTGGTACTCGCATGCCAAACGGGGTCTGGACCATGAAGCGAGACATACTATGGTACTTGCAGGCCAACGGGGAAGGACCATTAAGCGAGACATGGGTGTGGCATAGAGTTTGCATGGGTGCGTCATGCATATTGTTCATGTACAGCATTGATGACATTGGATGACATGTAAAGATAGATGTACACTTGCACATGCCACGCCTTAATTTTGTTTCTTGCATTAGCATTGTAATATACCAGCAGTTGAGCTGACCCATTCGTAGGATACCATATTACAGATGATGCCCCGGCTACATGAGACTCGGTGATGTCATAATAGAAGAAAGAACTTGGAGTGTTTTGGCCCTTGGGGCATATTTTGAGATGTAAGGGTTTAAGCCCATAATTGTCACGACCCAAAACCCACCCTATGCGGATCTTGTGTCGCGGGGCCGACCCTAAGGCCGTCCCTACTTTTTCCCTTCCTATATCATAGTACTAATATGCAAAGTACTAAAATCTTAAGACAATAACAGCGGAAGTCTTGTCAATGTCTATAATCAGCAGAAGTCTTTTCAGTACATAATGTCAACGGAAGTCTTTTCTAAACATAACATGATTCTACAATAACAAAATGAGAACCAGACATAACCAGCACCCATGGGTGGTGAGTACATGGGAGAACTAAACATAGACTGACCTACTGGGGTCTCGCGGCGTCAGTACCTAATATGGGGGTAAGGGGTGGAATGAGCTACGAGAGCTCAGCAAGTAAAAATAGATCTCTGACACTGGTATAAGAATATGATAAAAAAAGATGCTGTGATAGCCAATGGGAATAGTGGCCATAAGGGCCAATAACAATGGGACACAATGTACAATCAAGAATAATGGACATAACATCAACATGAAACTCTCAACAACAATAGATCAATATGAAGGTACTGCCACAATAAACCGATCACAATTGAATCAATAAGGAAATATCTCTCAATACAAGATAATGATAAGGAAAAGCATAGCTCAGCAGTAGCAATCAAACAATCATATAAGAGATGCTTTTATTCTGTACAATTCCAGTAAAAATGCAAATGGAATGGTAGTGAAATGTAAATGAAAATGCCAGTAAACATGCCAGTAAAATTGCCGGTGGAAAGCCCTCGAGGAATTCATTCCTGCCACCTGTCCGTTCACGGACTCGACCCTTAGGTCTCTAGTCAAACAGAAAGCATCGGATGGATATTGTGACTGAGCACAAATCCGGTATTCATAACCTATTAGGATTATAGTGATTCCATAGAAGTATGAAATGGAATATCTTATATACAATGGAACATAACAATAGGCTTTTCAAAGCATGGTTCAACACGATACTAATGATACAGTAGTCAATCAAAGTCCACAAGATAGAACAATATCACATTGTGGAAACAAAAACATCAGGTACGTTTAGAGTACAAGTTTGGCAGTAAAAGGATAAACTTAGCTTGGAAATACCACATGGAAGAGAAGGTGAATTTATTTACCCCTAAACATGCATTCCTAAATCAGTCTCCTGCGGGTTTGCCTCTTTCCTGTCGCGTTCCCTATATATCAGTAAATACATTTCAGAATAAATACTATTCACCAAATTCTATGCCTTTCTATCATAAGTCTTTTTAATACTAATTTTGACTTTACCATTGAGTCTGAAATGCCGAAGAAAGTCGATTTAGGCTTTCGCGGAATTCCATTTGTACTTTTAGATTGAAAAGGGCAAAATTGTCATTTACATTTTTATGGTATTTTATCTTTTGGGACCCCGTCTCGTGAAATGGATCTCACCATCAGACTCAGACCATTTGAGATAATAAAAATTGACTATTCATTTGCCTCGTTTGGACTTCGTTTAACCTACTTTTGAATTAGGGGCATTTTTGTACAAATTAATATTTATTAATTTTTTTGTTTGGGCCACAATGACATTTCCTAAAACATCTGGGGTCAATTCATAATTCCTCAGAGTTGTGGTCTGAACCAATGGGCTCATCAGTTAAAAACCCTAACCGGCCTGACCCTTTCCTGAACCAACCGGTTTAGTTAAATTTAGAGAACCGGAACTGAATAACCAGTTCTCCTATGCTATCCAGGGTTTGGATAACTCCAACCTAATTTCAATTTCCTGTATCTATATCCAAACAAGCCCAATCCATTTTAAATTCAATATAAAACGATGCTGTATCAGTTGCCCATTTTTCATTCCGGTCATCTTCTCCGGTGGATGTTCCGGCCACAATCGCTGGAACAGTAATACACCTACTGTTTTTCACGTTTTTTACTTTCAAACTTCCTGGTTTTTGGATTCTTTTTGCCCCAAACTAACCCCGAGGTTTTAATCTTTTCTTTTGGAGGGTTTAAACTTCAAAAGATACGGTTTTCCTCACCCATCTTTCCCCATTTCTGGCGTTGCACCGGTAAGGGAATAACTAGCCACAGAGTGGCCATTTCTTGACCATTTAAATTTATTCAAAGCATTTTGGAATCCTGAGGGTGTCTCCTACTGATTTCCAATTTCAAAATCAAGGTTTGTTTGATGGATTTAATTCCACCATGATTGACCGAAGCTACGTTCCTGGTTCTGGGTCTTCCTTTTTCGTACTTCAGACTCTTATCAATCCTAACAGTAATGACACAACTTAAATATAAATGAATATAATTCCAGTCAGGAGCATACCTGTCTGTAGTTTTTCTCAAATCTCTTCCAAAAATCAGTTTTATCTCTCCATTTCTATTCTTTTCCTTCTGCTTCCTCCGTTTCCCCTCTCTCTCTCTCTCTCTCTCTCTCTCTCTCTCTCAATTTCTTTACCTTCCTATTTCTTCAATAACCGACTCCCGATAGGTGGTCTTTGGCCACTCGATTCTATGAGAATTTTACACACGCACACTTGCATACCACCACCTTCCACCTTCTGTTGCAAGCAACTCACACGCACGCACACCTGCACACTTGGCTTCCTCTTGCTGATTTCTAGTCGGTGGCTTTGCCACCTGCCTCTCATTGAAATGCCTACATGACACACACCTTACATTTATACACATAAATATACAACATATATATATATATACATTTCTATATTTTAGCCAATCTACTATATATATGTATATATAGCCATATACATATATATAGATATATATAAAATTATATTCAAACATTATGTATGTATACATGAATATACATTTAATTATGTGCGCGCACGCATTACGAGATTCAATGTCGAGTTATCCAGTGCAGCGGCACCCGGACACCCGTGACTGTCAACCCCTCGTACCCATGAGTCATAATTAGACATAACCGTCTAATGTACATCCAATTTTATTTATATTATATATTGGCTTACAGTTCGGGGTTACATTTCATGGTTTGGTTCAACCTGGGTCAGGTACTGGTTAACTCGGGTTGGGGTGTTACATTCTTACCCCCTTAAAAATAAGTTTGTCCCCAAACTTAATAGTTCTAACTCCGATGGTTCCTGTGGTTCCTCTAACATCGCGGTATAACTTAAATAGGTTGTTACATCAACTAGATAAAGAATTTCAACTGAGAATCAAGTTTTACAGTCACTTCAAATCAAGTCTCGCTGTTGCATCAATCAAGTTTTATAGTCACATCAGATTATTTTTCTATTATTCCTTTTTCCTAAAATATTTCAAAATCCTCACGTGAATCTCAATCCCTTTCTATGGTTCTCCCAATTCTTTGCAAATTTGGGGCATCCTTTGGTAAACAAATGAAATTTCCTACATAGGGTTTTAAAACTCTATTCATTAAGGCTACTATATCTATATCTGATACAAATCATTCCAAAAGTATTGTATAGAACTCGTAGAGTTCACACTGATTCCTACTTATCATCCCCCTATAACAGGCTTGCTATTCAACTAATTGTTCCTTGCCTTAAGTCGACTGTTTAAGAATTTCTGTGTCCCCAGTCTGTATTTTATTTCATGATTCTTTCTAAATGATGCACTTCTCTTCCAATCCCCTTGTCATCATTTAGATTACATTAATCCTTAAAAGTTACTTCGGTTATTTATCACTCACTTTCACTTAACTTGACAGAGCATCATCCTTTATTAATATTAAATTTACTACCCGGATCATTTCCTGAGATTCCTCAAATCTTTTCTAACACTTATTCATCATATATCAGCCTTTTCTCGGAATCTCTACATTTCAAAATGTCAACTTCTAACAGCCTCGTTTATGAAAAACACGTCTTTAAAACTCTATTCATCTTTTACCTTATCAGAGTCTATCTATACCCTACTCAAGATTCTTCATATTCCTAGTACGTCGTCAATCTATTTAGAATATCAACTCCCCTATACTTACCCCCTTAAGTCCCCTTCAATAAATAACAATCGTCAAACTGTAACCCAATGGATATTAATTATGTACCTTCATAAGAAAAAATAATCATTAAGGATTATTTATTTCATTATTGCTATGATTCCCTCTAATTCCTTTTAAGTAGGACTACTATTTCCTACTCAAGTTTCACTTATCTATCTATATCAGTTATCGAAACCTCCTTCAGTATTTTCAATGTCAAATCTCAAGAATTCTCATCACTTATCCTTAAGTACACTACTATCCTTAGTGACTCAATAGTAAATAATCGCCAACTTTCATTTTATCCTATAGTTTCTTTCTTAGATCAGTTAAAAACTATACACTTATAATCTGTACCTGTTATATTCTATGTACATAATTCATTCCTAATGGTTTCCCAGCGTATAGTATTCAGTGATAATGGCTCTTTCAAGAGTCGACATCCATTCCATATCGTCGATCAAGTAACCATTCATATCCATAACAGTACATAGTTTATTTTAAAGATTATAAATCTTTACATTTAAATTTGTCATCGCTCTTTGAAATTATTAATCATGAAATCACTTAACTTGTCAGTGTCTTTCAATTTTTAAGAGATAATAATATGTCGATCTAATACTTGTATATCTATGTTACGTACTTTACTTGTTTCATGCCTAACATCTATCATCAATCATCATCTTTGAACAGTTAACATATAACTTAAGAGTTCTGTCTCTATGTTCAACTAGCAGTAAATGTTGGAACTATAAATCAATATGTAGAGTAACGATATTGGGCATTTGTAAACAACTGTAAATAATACCTGCGACTACTGGTACAATAGCCTGATCATCTCCCAAAACTATTCACTATAAAAGATCAATGGTCAGAATTCCTATACGAGTCTATCTATCTTGTCAGGATTTACTCTATTTGGCATTAGTAATACCAGTGCATCAATCTCATCTCCTATGAACTACTATTTCAAAATTGTTTTAACACCAAATGTTTTTTATATCAACTGAGCCTAAAAATCTGATTTAATGCTCCAATCATCTCCTAGCATCACTAGGTTTGGTAGGATAGGTGTAGTGATATTGTAGCATTCCATTCATCAAGTCCTCTGGGCATATGGCGTCCTAACAGTATCATAAAGAATTCATAGTACCTGTATTGATTCCTAAATGTCATTCTTCTATATCACTAGACCTAACCTTCAAGTATAGGTCAATTATTGAGAATACCTATGATCCTGATCTATATCTAGTGTGTTCTATAGTCAAAATTTCGAAACAATGATCCTCATGGTAACCATAAATTGGTTCAGTAAATAGCCTAGAGTTCACGTACTTCTTCTATCTAACATTCTCTAACAATAAACCTCCCGATGTAATAGAATCAGTAAATCCATCATCTAAGTGTTCAGTTGCTAAGTTCAGTTTGGCAATTCTATGAAAACACAATCGAGTGTGTAACGGTCTCATAAGGTCTAAACAGGTTATAATTAACTAGAAGGTACTTGTGGCTATCTGCATAGTAGTTTGATCTTCCTCTGATGCCACCGAGACTGACGAGGTAGGTGTGGCACTGGTCATAGCCTTGGCTTTCCAAGGGTAATTCCTTGCGTAGTGTCCATTCTGACCACAGAAATAGCAAGTGTTTGTGTTTCTAAGGCATTGCCCCTTGTGAGATTTCCCACAGGTAGGGCATTGTAGGCGAGTTGGGTGTCTAGTTGTTACTCCTTTTTGGTTGGGCGCCCTACGTTTTACTTTTCCTTTAGCGATTCCTTGTTTACCCCGTGTGGTGATCATTAACGGTGTCACTACTTCGATGCACGTAGTTGTCTGTTGGGGTTGAGCTTGAGGCAGAGATTTTGAGAATCTGTTCCATAAGGCGCTCAATTCGGTCTAATTGATCACTTCCTGTCTCGGTATTTCTGGTATGTACTATTATTGAAAACAATAAGTTTTAGATAAGTATTTCTATACAAGTCTACTCGTCCATGGTCTAACCGAGTCAATATAATTTATCGAGGTATTCCTTTCGTTAACCCTGTCTCTAAGATAACCCATCAATGCACAGAATAACAATCAATGTTCACCTGAATCTATATCATAGAGACTTCAGTTCTATCTATTGATTCTAACTCTAAGTGATCTATGCGATTCCTATCTGTCGATGTATTCCTTGGGATAACCATGTCTGTAAAAATAACTAGTAAAGATAACTCATAAGATGTCCAGTCAATGTATGAGAGAATAATCAATGATCATATGAAATCTATATAAAGAATTTCAGTTATATCTATCGATTTTAGTTCTAGTCCTATCTCCCATGACTCACAATCGAACCTATAGCTCTGATACCAAGTTGTCACGACCCAAAACCCACCCTATGCAGATCTCGTGTCGCGGGGCCGACCCAAAGGTCGTCCCTACTTTTTCCCTTCCTGTATCATAGTACTAATATGCAAAGTATTAAATCTTAAGACAATAACAGCGGAAGTCTTATCAATGTCTATAATCAGCGGAAGTCTTTTCTATACATAACATGATTCTAAAATAACAAAATGAGAACCAGACATAACCAGCACCCATGGGTGGTGAGTACATGGGAGAACTAAACATAGACTGACCTACTGGGGTCTCGCGGCGTCAGTACCTGATATGGGGGTAAGGGGTGGAATGAGCTACCAGAGCTCAGCAAGTAAAAATAGATCTCCGACACTGGTATAATAATATGATAAAAAAAGATGTTGTGATAGCCAATGGGAACAGTGGCCATAAGGGCCAATAACAATAGGAAAAAATGTACAATCAAGAATAATGGACATAACATCAACATGAAACTCTTAACAACAATAGATCAATATGAAGGTACTGTCACCATAAACCGATCACAATTGAATCAATAAGGAAATATCTCTCAATACAAAATAATGATAAGGAATAACATAGCTCAGCAGTTGCAATCGAACAATCATATAAGAGATGTTTTTATTCTGTACAATGCCAGTAAAAATGCAAAGGGAATGCTAGTGAAATGTAAATGAAAATGCCAGTAAACATTCCAGTAAAATTTCCGGTGGAAAGCCTTCGAGGAATTCATTCATGCCACCTGTCCGTTCACAGACTCGACCCTTAGGTCTCTAATCAAACAGAAAGCATCGAATGGTTATTGTGACTGAGCACAAATCCGGTATTCATAACCTATTAGGATTATAGTGATTCCATAGAAGTATGAAATGGAATATCTTATATACAATGGAACATAACAATAGGCTTTTCAAAGCATGGTTCAACACGATACTAATGATACAGTAGTCAATCAAAGTCCACAAGATAGAACAATATCACATTGTGGAAACAGTAACGTCAGGTACATTCAAGAGTACAAGTTTGGCAGTAAAAGGATAAACTTAGCTTGGAAATACCACATGGAAGAGAAGGTGAATTTACTTACCCCTAAACATGCATTCTTAAATCAGTCTCCTACGGGTTTGCGTCTTTCCTGTCACGTTCCCTATATATCAGTAAATACGTTTTAGAATAAATACTATTCACCAAATTCTATGCCCTTCTATCATAAGTATTTCTAATATTAATTTTGACTTTACCATTGAGTCCGAAATGCCGAAGAAAGTCGGTTTAGGCTTTTGCGGAATTCCATTTGGACTTTTAGATTGAAAAGGGCAAAATTGTCATTTACATTTTTATGGTATTTTATCTTTTGGGACCCCGTCTCGTGAAATGGATCTCACCATCAGACTCAGAGCGTCCGAGATAATAAAAATTGACTATTCATTTGCCTCGTTTGGACTTCGTTTGACCTACTTTTGAATTAGGGGCATTTTTGTACAAATTAATATTTATTAATTTTTCTGTTTGGGCCACAGTGACATTTCCTAAAACATCTGGGGTCAATTCATAATTCCTCAGAGTTGCGGTCTGAACCAATGGGTTCATTAGTTAAAAGCCCTAACCGGCCTAACCCTTTCCTGAACCAACCGGTTCAATTAAATTTAGAGAACTGGAACTGAATAACCAGTTTTCCTATGCTATCCAGGGTTAGGATAACTCCAACCTAATTTCAATTTCCTGTATCCGTATCCAAAAAATCCCTATCCATTTTAAATTCAATACAAAACGATGCCGTATTAGTTGCCCCTTTTTCATTCCGGTCATCTTCTCTGGTGGATGTTCCGGCCACAGTCGCCGGAACAGTAATACCCCTATTGTTTTTCACGTTTTTAACGTTCAAACTTCCTGGTTTTTGGATTGTTTTTGCCCCAAACTAACCCCGAGGTTTTAATCTTTTCTTTTGGATGGTTTAAACTTCAAAAGATACGGTTTTCCTCACCCATCTTTCCTAGTTTTTGGTGTTGCACCGGTACGGGAATAACTGGCCACAGAATGGCCATTTCTTGACCATTTAAACTGATTCAAAGCATTTTGGAATCCTGGGGGTGTCTCCTACTAATTTCCAATTTCAAAATCAAGGTTTGTTTAATGGATTTAATTCCACCATGATTGATCGAAGCTACGTTCCTAGTTTTGGGTCTTCCTTTTTCCTACTTCAGACTCTCATCAATCCTAACAGTAACGACACAACTTAAATATAAATGAATATAATTCCAGTCACGAGCATACCTGTTTGTAGTTTTTCTCAAATCTCTTCCAAAAATCAGTTTTGTCTCTCCCTCTCTATTCTTTTCCTTCTGCTTCCTCTGTTTCCCCTTTCTCTCTCTCTCTCTCTCTCTCTCTCTCTCTCTCTCTCTCAATTTCTTTACCTTCTTATTTCTTCAATAACCGACTCACGGTCAGTGGTCTTTGGCCACTCGGTCCTATGAGAACTTTGCACACGCACACTTGCACACCACCACCTTCCACCTTCTGTTGCAAGCAACTCACACGCACGCACACCTGCACACTTGGCTTCATCTTGTTGATTTCCAGTCGGTGGCTTTGCCACCTGCCTCTCCTTGAGATGCCCACATGACACACACCTTACATTTATACACATAAATATATGACATATATATATATATACATTTTTATATTTTAGCCAATCTATTATATATATGTATATATAGCCGTATACATATATATAGATAGATATAAAATTATATTCAAACATTATGTATGTATACATGTATATACATTTAATTATGCGCGCACACGTATTACGAGATTCAATGTCGGGTTATCCGGTGCAGTGGCACTCGGACACCCGTGACTATCTACCCCTCGTACCCATGAGTCATAATTAGACATAACAGTCTAATGTACATCCAATTTTATTTATATTATATATTGGCTTACAGTTCGGGGTTACATTTCATGGTTTGGTTCAACCCGGGTCAGGTACTGGTTAACTCAGGTCGGGGTATTACAATAATGACATGAACAATTTTTTTTTTCTGGACTGTACTTTACATTTTATGTATTGACGAGGATGGATGCCTATCTAGTTGAACCCTTTGAATTGTCGTTTATTTACCTTTCTTGTTTTATATCGCTCACCCCCAGGTTCGTGGAAATTCGAGGCATGACAACGTGGTGTCAGAGCATAGTTTCGAATACCTAGATACCGTGGGGTGTTGTTAAACACCATGAGACCCTAGAGGAAAGGGTGAGGCTTAATGTGAACTATCGATAGTATGTGATAGGATTTTGTGTGTTATGTGATTTTATACACTTGAAGCATGACATGTTGTGATTACGTGTTAATTGACGCTATATTATGATGCATGATTATGCAGTTTAAGGTAGTGAGATGCATGATATGTGTAATGTGTGAGGAATGATAAAGTGTACATTATGACATGCTATACGTACTACCTAGTCGTTGACAAGAACATGATTGAGATTTCATTTAAAATGTTTATGTTTGGATGTAAAAAGGGGTATTAAATTTTCTCTTTTCCTTGGATTTGTAGGCATGCCATCGAGACGAGTTCCTGCGAGAGCCGGGCCACCTAGACGGGGTAGACCTAGGGCTGCTGCCCAGCCCCGACGCAACAGTCCCAGAGTTGCTACTCCTGCTCATGACGTAGTTGAGGAGGTTATCGCTCCAGCTGATACCCCTGTCCGTAGTACAACTAAGGAGGCAGTTGCTTCTACTCCTGCTCCTGCGCCTACTCCTGCACCTACTCTAGTGCCTGCTCTAGTAGAGGAGGTGGAGCAGACCGTCGGCGCCAGAGATATGGCAGCCCTTCTACAAGAGTGTCTTCGTGCTATACAGGAGGCGAGACCTGCTGATGGGGAGACGCGGGATACATTCGTGATGAAGGTGTTCTAGAGGATGAGACCCCCTTCTTTTGCTGGGCAGCCTAATCCATTGGCTGTAGAGGAGTGGCTGAGACAGATTACCAGGATCCTCGACTCACAGGGGATCTCTAAGCCACATTTGAGGATCAGATGTGCCACCTTTCAGTTCACGGATCTGGCCAGTCAGTGGTGGGAGGTAGTTGCAGACAAGATAGACAGATTCGGCGAGGGCTGGGACGCCTTTGTGGCCATGTTCAATGACCACTATTTCCCAGCGACTGCCAAGGTTGGATTTAGGGAGGAGTTTGAGGCGCTTCTCCAGAGAGACATGACAGTGACCCAGTAAAAGTCCCATTTCACTGCATTGGGGAGGTTTGCCCCACATATCATTAGAGAGGAGGAGTTGAGGGTTTTCTATTTTCTCAAGGGGCTGAAGACCTCTATCAAAGAGAAGCTGGCAGGCCACATTATAGAGACCTATGAGGAGGCAGTGATCAGGGCCACCAGAGTTGAGAGAGAGTTGGCTGACCTCAGAGGGATTAGAGAGTCCCAGGCCCAGGGCAAGACACCCCCAGCACAAACCCCTATACCTGCCCTGACTTGTAGACCGCAGAAGAGGTACCAAGCTAGTGCTTCTTCTACATAGACACTACCGGGACCACTCCAGTCATTAGCTGCTCAACCCGTTCTGCCACCCACTTCTAGAGGAGAGGGATCATAGAGATCTTCTTCATGTTATATGTGTGGACAGCCCGGCCACAGGAGGGCCGATTGTCCTCTGAGGGACCTAGTCTAGTATAGGGGACTGGGTCTAGTCAGGGGTCATTTCCACAGCCAGCATAGAGTCAGGCCTGGTGAGCTCCACAGATTTGCTACAGTTGCCACCAGCCGGGCCATGTTAGGGCCAACTGTCCTCAAGGACAGACCTCATAGAGCTCACAAAGGCCACAGTACTACCAGCATACCCAGGTGCCTCTACCACAGCCACAGCCACAGCTAGGCTATGGAGCCCCGACACCATATTACTAGGCTACACCCTCCGCACTGAGTATCAGAGCTTCCACACCGAGGGGAGAAGGTCAGCAAACACAGAGAGGGGGAAGCAGGTAGGGTCATACTACCCAGGGCCATGTTTATGCAGTAGCCACCCCAGAGGCCTCTACTTCCGGACCTTCGATAGTTTGAGGTACATTCCTTATGTTCAGTTCATGGGCTAGTGTATTGATAGACTCGGGTGCATTGCATTCATTCATACCTACTATGTTTGCCATGTCATTGGGGTTGGATATAGATCGGTTGGATCCACTGTTGCATGTTGATACACTAGTTGGGGGTAGTGTGATATTGACAAGGATCTGTAGAGATTGCTCGCTAGAGATAGCTGATCGCACCCTTCACTTTGATTTCATTGTGCTTGACATGACTGGCTTTGATGTTATTTTGGGGATGGATTGGTTGTTTATGTAATACCCCGACCCAAAAATATCGGGTCATAGGGCACGCATTTCGAGGTTATGAAGAATAAGAGTAAAGATGTCTACACTTAAGGAAAACAATTAATTAATTTAAATTAATTAATTAATTAAGTTATGAAATTAATTATTAATTAAAATAAATAGAAAATACACACATAAAAGTGTATTATGTGACCAAGCATGTGTAAGTATTTATATATGTATAATTATATATGTGTATATATATATATATATACATGTAATACTTGGATATAGGAAAAATAAAATAAAATAAATATTAAATCTATATGGGACGGCTGTGTGTATAATGTATATATATATATATATATGTATATATACATAGAGACATGGAGGTAAGGTGGGAGTTACCTATATATATATATATATATTATAATCAAATAGGTGGGGAAGTATGGTAGGAAGTAAGGGGGGGTAAGGCCCGATTTGAAAAGGAGTATGGGAGTGAAATGAAAGGTGAATCAGAAGAAGTTATGAAGGGGCAAATCAGATTTGAGTGAGAGAAATATACATATACACTTAAATACATTTTATATACACACCTCATTTGCAACACACGAAAAAGAGAGAAAGAAAGAGAGAGAGAGAGAGAGAGAGAGAGAGAGAGAGAGAGAGAGTTCAGAAGAAGAGAAAGGAGACCTCGGAGGAAGGAGGAAGAAGAGGGAGTCACTGTTAGAGGTAAAACATCAAAAACTTAACATTTTCTCTTTCTAAAACTTTTCCTACGCATGAACTGTTTTAGCTTCTGATTTTGTATATATGATGTTTAAAGTAAATAAACATGAACAAGGCATGAAAAACAGACTCTTAAACAACCTAAAACACCTAGCCGTACAACGGCAGCCATGGATGGACCTTGCTCAAGCAGGTCTGAACCAACTTCCACCAAACTAGTTTTGGCTTATCAAGACCTCAACTATACCCGACAAGCATGCTAGAAACACTTAGCCACGATCAGAAAGCTCAAGAAAAGCCCTCCAAAAATTGAGTTACAGGCTACGGGTTTGAAACCCAAAGTTTTAAACTCGATGTTAAAATGATATTCATGAATTAAAACTAAAACTACATGAAAAATGGATCATAAAGGATCAAACCCGAAAGGTTTTGGCTCAGAAATGAGCATTTGCGACCAACGCACAGTTCGGATTATCAAGGTTGAAACCGAAACAAAGAGTTCATTTTGAACTCCCAATTTAATGCCAAACAAAGACTTCGGATTATACCTTAGGAACGTTTTGGAATTAAAACAGTAAGGATTGGTTGAATGGGAAGGCACGAAATTGAAGAAATGGAAAACGGGATTAGGGTTACAGTTGGGGTCGACGTGGAGAAGAAGAAGATGAGTTAACTCAGTTTTTTTAAAATAAGGCTGAGTCGACTCGGACACGTGGCAGCCTCTGGGCTTGCCACCGAATAAATAGAACGATGGTGTTTTAACATGGTTTTAAATTAAATAAACACTAGGGCTGATGTCATCAACACGTATAAGAACCGACTGAACCGGATTGGTCCAATTAAAACCGGACCGGTTCACTTATGTTTAAACTGAACCCATTGGTTTTTAGTTTTAATTCAATTTAATAAACCAAAGCTTTTGTTATTTACGAATTGACCCCAGAACTTCTGGACAATCCTACTGTGGTCCAACTAATAGAGAAATTATGCAATTACACCCTTGGAAAATAATTAAATAATAAATTTAATTATTTAATAAATAAAACAAAATTACTATTTTGCCCCTAGGTCATATATGAAGCAAATGAAGTTCAAATTAAACATATGAATATTGTATCCTTACTATTTTGGATATTCTGAAGCCAAAGGTAGGGCTCGTTTTACAAGATAGAGCCCAAAAAATAAAGACACGTAAAGGGGTAAATGACCAAAATACCCCTTGTCCAAAATTTACAAGCTATTAGTGTATTCTTACTATCTCGAACCTTCTGAGTCCAATGGTGAGGTCCACGACACGAGACGGGGTCCCGAAAAATAAAGACACGTAAAGGGGTTAAATGACCAAAATACCGCTGGTACCCCTAAAGCCAAAATGAAACCATAGAAGGTCTAAATTGACTTTCTTCGACCTCCCAAACTCAATAATGGAGTCCAAATTACGAAACGAAGTACGGAAAAACATGACACGTAAATAGGTAAAATGACCATTTTGTCCTTTACATATAAAAGTCCAAATTAAATTTTAGGAAAGCCTAAACTAACTTTCTTCGACGTTCCGGACTCAATGGTAGAGTCTATTCGACCAAAAGAACTGTCTAAAATAAAAAGACATAAAATTTGTTGAATAGCATCTGTCAGATGACTATAAATTAAAGTAATGCCAAAGTACTAATCTAAGGCGTATACGAGAAAATGAATTATAGAAAGACACGACACGTAAATATGTGAAGTAAATAAATTAAAATTAAAATTAATGGAGCTACCTGAAGAGTATAAATTGAAAGGAATTTAATTTCTAACACATTAAATTGTGTCATTGATTAAGAGTACGAGTTAAGTTAAGTACATATGAAATTATGAAATCGTTTTAGGATCTAATACGATTTAAGCATAAGTTAAGGAATATCGAGATGATATTACAATAAATGTGAAGTTGATGAGATGTTTATGAATTGTTCTTAGGAACTACAAGGAAAGTGGGAAAGCGCATTATTAGCACTAACCCTAAAGGACCAAGGTGAGTAATCTTGCATTTGAAGTGGAGGCTTTAACTCCACGGATTTCAACGGATGTTTTAAGTTCAAGATATTTACAGCATTGATATATCAAACTCAATATTCATGATTTCTGTTTTCTTAAATATTCTGCTATGACATGCTCCATGATTATTTACATATTTATATCCGTAAATGTTTCCTTTTCAAAATAGTTAGCATGTCTGATTTCCTCAAATATTCTGAATTTGATTACTACAAGTATTGAAGCGTCACTACAAAAGTTATACGTCACATGTTTTAAATACTCATAAAATTCATATGACAAACGTTTTGCAAGATAAATAATAAGCACATAGGTAGTGTTGTGGCTTGTACGGAACTCAACAGACCTATCATGTGCATCTTCACATAGGTAGTGAGGAGGGTTGTACGGAACCCAACGGACCTATCATGTGAAATGCCCGGTAGCAGGATCTAATCCCCCAGGCAAATGAGATATCTCCACGTATACGTAAAATGGGAGTCTGGTTCGAAACAGATTCCACCTAATTAGAGAGAAAATATGACAAACGATTTTGGAAATGGAAGTAGGTTTTACCCTCATTTTCACAGTACATATTTATGTGTTTTAAAGTTTATATACTTTATCTGATGAAGTACGAGTTTAGCTTGAATACTTTAAATGTTTCAAAGCTATTTGTTTTATGAAATGCATATGCTTCGAGTTATACAATCTATTTGACGAAGTACGAGTTTAGCTTGAATACTTTAAATGTCTCAAAGCTATTTGTTTTATGAAATGCATATGTTTTGAGTTTTATATACTTTATTTAAGAAATACATGTTAGGTTATATGTTTTGAAGTTCATAAGTATAAGTATAGCTTAAATACTTTAAATGTTTCAAAGCTATCTGTTTTAAGAATGCATATACTCTGTATTCTAAAATGTACGAGCAATTGGTAGTGAGTATTTTATAAACCTTCATGTGTTAAACCACTACCAGTTGAAAACCCCATGACGAATGCAAGAATTACTCAAAAGTTTAGATTAGCTTACCCGGACTTTGTTCGGATCCCCCTTTCAGGTGATTGACAATAGGGCTGATTGGAAGACGATGAGGATGAGCCTAGCTGTTTTCGGAAGGGACATCTAAGTAGTTCTTTTGTTAAGTAATATGAACTGAAGTTGTAACCTTTGTTTTAGTAAGGTAGTGAACTGTTATGTATTAAGCCCCAAGGGGCAGCTGAACATGTATCCGTTATAAAAGCTTTTAAGCTTTTAGTTATACTCTAAATGTATGATCATGTGTGCCATTGTGAATAGTGGCAGTATCGGACGGATGTACAAATTTTAAAATGAGAAAAAAAAAGAAAGTTTTTCACGCTTCCGTAACCACATGAAGCACATCTATTCGATACCACTGCAGATGCGAGCCTTGTCCCGAGGCCTTCGGGTCTTGAGGCAGTGGTCGCGACTCGAGATCCGCACAGAGTGGGTTTCAGGTCATGACAGTTTACCTACCGGGCGATTATAGATTGTTATAGAGGGAGGGTGACAGTATGCACTCCTGAGGGAGATAGTTTTTATTTTACAGGAGACCGTGGGGATTTCTTGGTTCCACCATTATGCGACTCTAGGAGTTGGGGAGGTCATAGTTATATGTTGGTGATGCTGCACTTTTTGGCTCACAAGAAATCTGGGGCTCCGCGACTTGAAGAACACTCAAAAAGGAATCAGAGGGCCACCAGATTGGCTCCGGCAGTAGCCGCTCCGATGCTTAAATCAATAAATTGAATCGAAAAGACTGTAATGAAAGCCAAAGAATGAGCATGAAAATAAATCGTACCTGTAGGGTTTAATTTATAGACTGTGGCCTTCCTAAGTTGATTAGGATTTGGAGCCATGAAAATAGGGATTTGATCATCAGAGATTGCAGTTACCTTGTTGGACATTGTATCAAAATAGAGACAACTAAGTATGGTAGTTTTCTTGTAAAAGACTGTTTCCTTATTCTCTTCTCGACAGATATTAAGGAAATAATGAGGTTTGAACTATACAGAATTCTCTGAGTGAATATTGTTCGGAGCATGAGATCTGAAGGATAAGTGCATGAGAGTGCTCTGAAGGCTTCGCCTACTCTAGATGATCGAGTTTTATCAGATCCGTAAGCACACGTGTCTCAAGATGATTGGTGTGTTAGTTTGTGGTATATTAGCTACTCCCCCCCCCCCAAGCCTTAGTTAAGGCCTAGGGCGTAACTAGGGCTATGGGCTTTATGAAAAGTCACACGTTTTGTCTTTCCACTTTCCAAGACGTCCGTTTGATGGGTTATTTATTGCGCAGGCGATGCTTGAGAAGCCATCATTATCCTCAACCGTTATGCCAACTCGGCTCGAGGGGCTCATATTTCGAATATGTATATAAAGAGGGGGAAAGGACTTTTTACGCCTTTCTTCTGCACTTGCTTCTACTGTATCAGAAACTCTGCCATTGCTGATTGACGTATTTTAAAGTTCGAAGCATATCCGTTGCTCATAGCTTTCCTTTCCTTACTTGATTTCAGGTTCGATTTTTAACCCCTTTTACTGTTCTCTCTTCTTTGCTTAGTCATTTTCCTTTTCTCTGCCATGTCTGGCCCTGGGTCACCCTCTGGTTCAGGAAGTTCTTCTAGGACAATTACTCAATCTCATCTTGTGAACATTCCTTTCTCTGATAATGCTGAAAATAGGTTGGTAGAGCCCCCTTCTAGTCCGGAGGTTAGGATAGTTAACGCGTTTATGGAATCCCCAAATAGGGTTGGAGAGACCTCTGGTCAACCCGCCTGTAGAGAGGAGGGTGAAAGTGCAATCACTGAGAGTATGCTAGAAGAGTTGTAGGAGAAGTACAACCTCTCTTCGAATGTTACTTTTAGGGTTCCGGATGCTATAGATCGCCTACGTGACGTTAGAGCAGGAGAAATTTGTGTTTATTTGGCTTAGTTTGAAATGGGACTAACACTCCCTCTTCCTGACCTTGTAAAACAATTCTTTTGCTGGTTCAACCTTTGCCCTTCAGACCTCAATCTCAATAGTTGGAAACATTTGTTAAGTTTCATAGTGTTAGGGCATCTGAACGATATTGACGTGTCCCTTGACTTGATCCGTAACAATATGGATCTAAAATACATGAGGTCGGAAGGCCTCTTTTACATGTCTTTTGCCAGTGGGTTCAGACCCCTTTCTTCCGTGCCCTTCTCCAACAAGACTTGGAAGAAGTGGTATTTCTTCATAAAAGGAGGATGGGAATATGAAGACTTCCAAGACCATTTCTCAACATTTCCTCAAACCACTAGGCCAAAGGGTGAGACCCAATTTTTCTTGTGACTGCTTTGATTCTATTTCATGCATTAATTGCTGAGCTGATTAACTTTGTGCTTTTTATGCAGATAAGAGTGTGTGGAAGAGGCCTAGCTTTACTCCCGTGCTCCAGAAGCAATACAAAAAGCTCTTACAAACCAGCAACCGAGATCATTCTGTCATCGTCAATCCTGAGAACTTGATGGCTGCTAAGAGCCGTGTAGAGAAGCTGACGAAGGGTCTAATGGCTAGGTAGGAGACTGAGCCATCTTCATCTACAGCAGTGGGGGAGGCTTCTTCCCTAGTAGACCCTCCCTTCCAAACAAAAAGGAGGAGGTTAATCTCGAACTCTCCTGAACCTACCGAGGGGGAGAGGGAGGAACCTTTCCCTATTTCCATGGTCCCCCCAGTCCCAACCAACCAAACGGACAAGGGGGTGTCAGTTTCAGTGGCCCTTGGTGCTGTTAACCAATCGGCCAAGAAGGTTTTGAGGGACTTTTGGGCCAAAGGCTCCCTCAAACTTAAGCTACAAAAGCTAGAGAAGCTTCTAGCTGATCTGGCTTCTCTTCGAGTCAAAGTAAGTTCTTCGGGTCCCCATTTCTTTTCCCTTTTTCTAAGTGCTTTTAACTGGAGACTAAACTGCTTGTTTTGTATATTGCAGACCTTGTACACCCTCTCTGCTCTAACGGAGGTCTCTCCAGCTTCAGAGGAAGTTGACAAGCTCCAGGCTGAGCTGGACGAGGTTAGGCTTCAGCTTGGCCCTGCTAAGTCTAAGGCTCACAAAGCTGTGGAGAGGCTGAAGTAGTCCCAAAATTCTCTGGCCGTCATTGAGTCAGAGAAGAATCTTCGTTTTCAGGAGGCAAAGAGACTTTAGAGGGAGATGGACGGCATGCGGTACCTTTATTACCAAAAGCTTGAGGACGCAGTTGAGCAAGCCAAGCTAAGGAATGAGACAGAAATGAAGATGGAACTTGAAGGGATGGCCAACAACCTGATCATGTTTGGCTTCAACAATTTCTGATCCAAGTTCCTTGCCAAATTTCCTGATTTCAATATATCTTCAATTGTGCCACCTGGGGTTGATCCTCCTGAAGCTGCTGTTCCGAGCGGAGTGGTTGATGTCCCTCCTGCAGATCCTTCCCCAGCTGATGAGCCTGTTCTTGCTGATCAGGCTTAGAATATGTATATTCTACTATTTTTGAATCTCCAACGCACTAGACTATAATTGTTTAATGAAATAGGCTTTTAGATGTTTTTGTCCTTTTCTTTCATGTGGATTCCTGATTGACCCATCGTAGTCTTGAGTTACACTGCTCTATAGTATATCAGTCCTTCCAATTTATGGTTGATATGTAAATTATGGCAAGTAAAATTGTTTTGGAGCTCATCAGACCAGTTCTTTTATTGTCAGTAGTTGTCTTCCGAGCTGCATTACTTGCAATAAAATAGTGATTGAAGATTAACTCTGACTGCCTCGTCATCTTAGAATAAGATAGGAAAGAAATTTTAATCAGATGAGTAGGGATCTGATATTGATCTTGTATCACATGTAGCGGAAGGAAATTCTAAAGGATTCTGAGGTGGATTGTTCTGAACCAAAGACTTGTAGTAATAACTGGGTGTCTTGTGACCATCACTCCGATGATTGAAACTTCTGCTTCTAAGTCTCCAAGACCAGGACTAAGATACATTAGAGCTGATGGTCTTTTGTTATACACGTGGCCTGTCAAGGGTCAATGGAATGGCCAAGACTGGAAGGTCTGTATATCGCATAGAGGGCCTGTGTATTAAGATGGACCATACTCTGCTTATTTCATCATCTTAGAAGCTTTAGCACTTAACTAAGGCTGTACATTTGGAGAAATCCTGCATCCAGTCTTTTGGTATTCCGAGAGGACGGTTTTATGCGTCATTTATTTATACAACTGTCTTTTGGGTTTTCGAGGCCATCCTTTCCCTTAACCATTGCGATGGTCCAGATGGATGGCTTTGGGACTTCAAGGGTCTATATATATGAGAAAGGGGCATGCTGTTGCGCCCTAATCTTTTTGCTTATTGCTTCCAAACTGTTTTCCCATCGGAGGGAATCGAATGTCTTTAGAAGCTGCTGTTTGTTCGGAGATGATTGACGATCTTCAATCCGAGTTGGGAATGATTAAACTGGTTGAGAATTATCCACCCCTTTGATTCAGTCTCCAAGGAAGGATTCGAGGAGGCGAAGATCTTCTTGTCCATCTTAGCATCTGGTCGAGATCTCTCTATTTGGAGGTGGACCCTTCTTGATTCAACCGAGGCCTGGAGTATTGGTGATGAAGACGAAGGTGGGATACCTCCTCTCCTTTGTGTCTTGGCAGAGACCCTTGCTTAAGCTGGCTTGGGTGTCGTGCCAAATTCAAGGAAAACAAAGGTGGAGAATGGAGGTTTCCTGAGACCCAGAGCCCTCATCCTTCGTTGGTATTGATGCCAGTGACAGTGATGATGAAATGGCTTAGGTACGATGCAGATTGGGGTTCAGGGTTCCTTCTTTTCAAATGGAAGCCGGTGACGGTGGTAATGGTGGTTTGGAACTCTAGTCCCTTTCCCCTATACCGGAAGGATTCGAGGAAGAAAGCTATGCTGTTGCAAAACAAAACGATGTCTTGCCTGAAATTGTAGTAGCTTCTGTGTATTTGTTTCCTTTCCAGTCTTCTTGTATCGATGTAAATTTTATGGATTATCAATAAAATTGGATCCCTTTTCTTTCATCCTGATGTACCTTTTGATTGGATGTGTTCTTTTGGAGTTAAAACACCTTTCTGAACACTGCTGATAATTTCTTTTCACCAATAGTTCTATTTGTATGCTCTGGGAGTAGACCAAAGAAACATAACACTTACGCTTTGAACTGAAGTACTCTGAGCTGCTGTAGATGCTAAGTCAATTTAGTACTGTAGT
This sequence comes from Nyssa sinensis, assembly GCA_008638375.1. Classification (NCBI taxonomy): domain Eukaryota; kingdom Viridiplantae; phylum Streptophyta; class Magnoliopsida; order Cornales; family Nyssaceae; genus Nyssa; species Nyssa sinensis. The sequence continues at coordinate 7,066,970 of CM018052.1, forward strand.
GCTGTTGCTCGGTGGTACATAAGCCAAGTAATCTAAGAATCAGCTCTGAGGGTCTGCCGATCCAGGAAACGTGTGTAAATAATAGTAGTTGGAAAGTAGTTGAAAATATCAGAACTTTTATCTTTAGATGGACTGGATCATTAAGTTTGTACTTTTAACGGACTAGACCATGCGGTCTGTACATTTAAAGATAGACCAACTCTGAAGGTCTGTGCATTTAGAGATGGACCAGACTCTGAAAGTCTGTGCATTTAGAGATGGACCAGACTCGGAGGTCTGTGCATTTAGAGATGGACCAGACTCTGAAAGTCTGTGCATTTAGAGATGGACCAGACTCGGAAGGTCTGTGCATTTAGAGATGGACCAGACTCTGAAAGTCTGTGCATTTAGAGATGGACCAGACTCGGAAGGTCTGTGCATTTAGAGATGGACCAGACTCGGAGGTCTGTGCATTTAGAAATGGACTAGACTCGGAAGGTCTGTGCATTTAGAGATGGACTAAACTCGGAGGTCTGTGCATTTAGAGATGGACCAAACTCTGAAGGTCTGTGCATTTAGAGATGGACCATACTCAGAGGTTTGTGCATTTAAAGATGAACATCTTATGGAGGTATTAAAAATGAAAAAAAACCTTTATTGATAATACTTCCGTAAATGTTCTACTTTCCATGATCTAGGAATAGGTTTCCCAGTCATGTCCTCTAGCCAATAAGTGGTAGGCCTAACAATCTTTGTCACTCTGTAGGGGCCTTCCCAGTTGGGTGACAACTTTCCCATAGTGGGATCCTTGGTGTTTGGAAAATCCGTTCTTAAGACAAGGTCTCCAACTTGAAAGCTGACCATCCTAAGCCCCACTTTGGAGTTGTTGGCCATTCTCTGCTGATAGGCTTCCATCCTGATCCAGGCTTGATCCCTTTTTTCTTCAAGCAAATCCAAATTTTCTACAAGCTGCTGATCATTGGACTCTTGTTCGAAGGCTTCAGTCCTTAAGGTTGGCATACCGATCTCCACGGGGATTATTGCTTCTGTACCGTAGGCAAGTGAGAAGGGAGTTTCAGTGGTGGGAGTTCTTCTGGTTGTTTTGTAAGCCCAAAGAACCCCAGGAAGTTCTTCTGCCCACCTTCCTTTGGCTTGCTCCAACCTTTTCTTTAGTGTGCATCAAGGATTGTTCGGTTGGTGACCATGCTTGCCCATTTGCTTGCGGATAGCCTGGAGAAGCAAAATGTTGTCTGATGTTGAGATTTTCACAAAATTTTTTGAAGACTTTTCCAGTGAACTGCGTCCCATTATCAGAGATGATTACGCGTGGTATACCGAACCTGTAGACAATTGTCACGTCCCGAAAACCACCCTATGTGGATCTCGTGTCGCGGGGCCGACCCGAAGGCTGTCCCTACTTTTCCCATTCCTGTATCATAGTACTAATATGCAATGTACTAAAAATCTTAAACAATGAACAGCGGAAGTCTTTATCAATTACAGTAATCCAGCGGAAGTCTTTTAAATAGTTTAAACAGTGGAAGTCTATTAAATACATGACATAGTTCTACATAAGACAAAATGAGAACTAAACGTAACCAGCACCCGGGGGTGGTGAATACATGGGAGAACTAACATAGACTGATACCGTACATCAAAATATCCCCCTACGCTCTCAGACTCCTACTGGGGTCTCGCAGCGTCATCACCTGAAATGGGGGTAAGTGGGGTGGAATGAGCTACAAAGCTCAGTAAGTAAATGCAAATCTCCAAAACTGGTATCGATGATCAATGAATCCATGAATAAGATTATGATAGCCAATCATAAGAATAAGATACTGTGATAGCCAATGGAACAATTGCCATGAGGGCCAATGAATACAATTGCCACGAGGGCCAATGGATACAATTGCCATGAGGGCCAATGAACAGTAACCACAATACACAATCAGAAGTATTGGGTATAATGTCACGACCCGAAACCCACCCTCTGCGGATTATCGGATCGCGATCGCCTCCCCGAAACCCGAAGGCCCCGAGACAAGGCTCGAATCTGCAGCGGTACCGAATAGATGTGCTACACATGATTGCGGAAGCGTGAAAAACTTTTTCTTTTCTTTTCTCATTTTTAAATTATGCACATCTGTTCGATACTGTTGTTCCATACATAGCATACATGGTTACACATTCAGAGTATAACTAAGACTTAAAAACTTCATACATTAATATAATACATATTCGGTTGCCCTGAGGGCTTATTACATATTCTTACTCTGTCTATTAATACAAAAGTACTACTAGTGTTAATAAGTTCTTCAAAAAAAACTACTTAACAGATCCTTCCAAAAACAGCTAGACTCATTGTTGTAGTCCTTAAGACCCTGTCTGCTGCATCACCTGAAATGGGGGTCCGAACAGAGTCCGGGTAAGCTAATCTAAGCTTGTGAGAAATTTCAGTGTTCGTCATGGGGTTTTCAATTAGCAGTGGTTTTTAGTACATAAAAGTTGTAAAACATTCACTGCCAATTGCTTATACAATTTAGAATACAAGGTACATACATTCTTAAAACAGATAGCTTTGAAACATTTAAAGTATTCAAGCTAAACTCGTACTTTGATAAATAGAGTATATAACTCAAAACATATGCATTTCAAATAGCTTGGAAACATTAAAGTATTCAAGCAAAACTTGTACTTCATCAGATAAAGTATATAAACTTTAAATCACATAATTATGTATTTGAAAATGAGGGTAAAACCTGCTTCATTTCCAAAATCACTTGTCATCTTTTCTCTTTAATTAGGTGGAATCTGTTTCGAACCAGACTCCCATTTTACTGCCAATACTGTCGATCTCATTTGCCTGGGGGATTAGATCCTGCTACCGGGCATTTACTGTTGAATCCCGAAGGATTTCAACGTCACATGGGGTGGTACTTAGTACCATTTATCTTGTAAAACATTTATCACATAACTTCTTCAATAGATACTTTCATGAATATATTTAAAACATGAAATGTATAATTTCTACAATAGGACTTCAAATACTTGTAACTATCAAATTCAGGATATTTAACATAATTTGGCATTTAAAACTTTAGACATGCTGAAATATGTTTTAAGAAAACTATGATAAATACCAATCACTGAGCATGTCATATAGAGTTATAAAACAGTACAATTAAAAGCTGAATCATGTAAATACTGAATTTGAACTTCAAATACTTCATATCTTAAAACTTTTTCAAATCCATGGAGTTAAATCTCCAATTCAAACACAGGGTTACTCACCTTGATTCTTTAGGGTTAGTGCTAAAAATGCGCTTTCCCACTTTCCTTGTAGTTCCTAAGAACAATTCATAAACATCTCATCAACTTCACATTCATTGTAATATTATCTTGATATTCCTTAACTTATGCTTAAACCGTATTAGATCCCTAAACGATTCCACAATTTCATAGGTACTTAATTTAACTCGTACTTGTAACCTATGACATAATTTAAAGTGTTAGAAATTGAATTTATTTCAATTTATACTCTTCTGGGAGTTCCATTAACTTTAATTTAAAGTTATTTATTTGGCATGTTTACGTGTCTTTATTTTTTCGGGACCCCGTTTCGTGTTGTGGACCTCACCATTGGACTCAGAAGGTCCAAGATAGTAAGAATATACTAATAACTTGTAAATTTTGGTCAAGGGGTACTTTGGTCATTTACCCCTTACGTGTATTTATTTTTTCGGGCCCTGTCTCGTAAAACGGACCCTACCATTGATCTCAGAATGTCCAAAATAGTAAAATTACACTATTCATATGCTTAATTTGGACTTCGTTTGCTTTATTTATGCCACAAGGGCAAAATAGTAATTTAACCTTATTTATTAAATAATTAAATTAATTATTTAATTATTTAATTATTTTTTCAGGGGTCTAAATGCATAATTTTTCCCTCAGTTGGGCCTCAGTATAATTCTTCTAAAGCCCAGGGGTCAATCCGTAATAACCAAAAGTATTGGTTTATTTTATTTTAATTAATTTAGAAAAACCAAAGGGTTCAGTTAAAATATAAGTGAACCGGTCTGGTTCAGTTGTAACCCAACCGGTCTATCCGATTTATTACATGTGATGACGTCAGCCCTAGATCTCATTTAATTTAAACCGACACTCAAAACGGCGTCGTTGCATTTAATCGGTGGCAAGCCCAGAGGCTGCCACCTGTCCGAGTCGACTCAGTCTCATTCAAAGGCCGAGTTGACCTGTCTTCTTCTTCCCCACTTCGACTGACTGAAAACCCTAGTTGTAGTCTTCCTTTTTTCTCTATTTCGTGGGTTTCTACTCAGCCAACCTCTACTGTTTCGGTCCCAAATTATTCCTAAGACACAACCAACTGATTTGGCATTCATTTGAGGCTTCGAATATGGTTCAATCGTTAGGTTTAAGTTATGATAACCCGAACTGTAGGTCGGTCATACATGCTTATTTCTAGGCCAAAACCCTTGGGGTTTGTTTCTTTATGATCTATTTTCCATGTAGTTTAAATTTCCATTTTCATATACTCGTTTAGATGGGGTTTCGAAAGGTTGGTCTCCACACCCGTATCCTGCAACTGATTATTTGAGGGTTAGTTTTTGAGCTTTTTGATCGCGGTCATGAGTTTTTATAACCCTCATAACTTCTTCTTGAAGCCTTGATAAGCCAAGACAAGTTTAAAGGAAGTCGATTCAGACCTGCCATGGGCAAGGTCTTTAATGGCTGTCTCAACTGGGTTCTGTGTTTTTTGGTGTTTTGAAGCTCAAAATCCATAGGTAAACAAGTCTAAATATGTTCTATATATCATATATATAAAATGGAAGCTTTAAATCAGTTTATACTTAGAGAAATTCTAGAGAGAGAATTTAGAAGTTTTGGTGAGTTTACCTTTCACCACTGATTTCTCTTTCTTTCTTGCTCTAAAACCCTTCTTCTCTTCTTCTCAGGTTCCCTTCCTTTGGTTTCTTTCGTGAGAGAACAACATGCTTTGCATGTTTTGGGTTTGTCTTATAAAGGAAGAAACCGACTTCTCTCTCTCCTCATTTTCTCTCTCTACTGTTCTCTCTCTCTTCTTTCTGATTGTAGCCCTACACTAGCCCTCACTTCTCATCAATTTTGTTTTTTCTCTTTTCCACTTTACATTAAATTTTTGTAAGATATTTCATATATATATATATACATATAATATAATACACACACTTACATGTGAAGAAACACACACTAGCCGACACACACACACACACTGCACTGTTCATATATGTATATAATTTATATATATATATCCTCCCTTGTACACATGTATTTATATATATACATATTTATACACATTTTATAATATACACACACAATACACCATAATGTGTGCATATGTGTGTTTATTTATATTTAATTTTAACAATTAAATATATTCTAACTTTTTACATTAATTAATTATTTAATTAATCAATTTTCCTCTTTAGTGTAAATACCTTTACACAATTTATTTCATTGTCTCATAATGCGTGCCACATGACCCGGTATCCCGGGTCAGGATATCACATATAATATCAATATGAATAAATTCAATGATAATATAATAACGATAAAGTACTGCCACAATGAACTGATCACAATCAAATCAATCAATGCAAGTCTTTCGAGACTCGAAGAATCATAAGGAATAATACCATTCAACAATCAAGTTCTTTCAGCCATATGAGATGCTTTTATTTTGTAACATGCCAGTGAATTTGCAAATGCAATGCCAGTGAAAATGCAATGAGATGCCAATGATCATGCCAGTCAATTGCCGATGGAAAGCCTTCGAGGAATTCATTCCTGCCACCTGTCCATTCATGGACTTGACCCTTAGGTCTCCAGTCAATACAGAAGCATCGGATGGATGTTATGACTGAGCACAAATCCGGTATTCATAATGTATCATGATCATTCGTGATTCCATAGAAGTATAAAATGGAATATCATAGATTCAATGAAAACATAACAGTACGCCTTTCAAGGCATAGTTCAACATGATAACAATGATATAACAGTCAACCAATGTCCACAAGATAGAACAATATCACATTGTGGATAGCAATAACATGAGGTACTTTCAAGGCACAATGAAACATGACAACAATGATACATCGGCCAATCAAATGTCCACAAGATAGGAAAATATCGAATTGTGGAACACAAGTATATCAATACATTCAAGAGTACGAGTTTGGCAGTAAAAGAATAAACTTGGCTTGTGGAAACACCACATGTAAGAGAGAGTGATCCACTTACCTCTATCGTGATTCTAGATCAGGAATCTGTGAGTGTACCCTTGCCTTTCGAGTTCCCTATATATCAGTGAATACGTTTTAGAATAAATGCTATTCATCAAATTTTATGCCTTTCTATCATAAGTATTTCAAATACTAATTTAGACTTTACCATTGAGTCCGGAATGCCAAAGAAAGTCGGTTTAGGCTTTCGCGGAATTCCATTTGGACTTTTGTACTAAAAAGGGCAAAATAGTCATTTTGCACTTTTACGGTATTTTATCCTTCGGGGTCCCATCTCGTAAAACGGACCCCACCATTGGACTCAGAACGTCCGACATAATAAATTTTTACTATTCATTTACCCCGTTTGGACTTCGTTTGACCCATATTTGAAATAGGGGTATTTTTGTAAAATTAATATTTTATTAATTTCCTGTTTGGGCCTTAGTGGGATTTCTTAAAACATTTGGGGCCGGTTCATAAATTCCAAAACCTGCGGTCTGAACCAGTTGGTTCAGGACTAGAAACCCTAAACCGGTCTCCCCCTCCCCTGAACCAAACGGTTCAGTTTAACTCAAGAACCGGATTCCAATATCCTGGTTCCTATCCTTATCCGTGGTTGGAATAAGCCCAAACCCAATTTTTATTTCCTATCCCCATAGCCAAACAAGCCCAATTCATTTAAATTTTAAACGTAAAACGACACAGTTTCATGCCCCATTTCATATCCGGTCGGGTACCGACCCGATCCAAACCCAAACCCGGATCATTTTAACCCGGTAGCCCCCATGACTTCACGGTCATCTTCCCCGAGAGTCCGGTAGGGTTCCGGTGGTGAACAGTCACCTTCTCCGGTGACGGCCACCGGAATTCGACCACTTTTCAACCTGTTTTAAACGCCATTTTCTTCCTTTCTTCCCAAGGATCCCAACCCTAGCCTTAGTTTTCATCAAGACCCTCCCCATCTTTACGAATATGAGGTTTAAGGGCTCGGCCCGATTTTTCGGTGACCTGTATTTTTTCCATTTTCGTGACTTTTGAGTACTGTTTTGGCCCTAATCCGTTTCAAATGGTTTTCTGCACTTCTAAGGATCATTTTTCAAGACTTAAAACAAACTTTAACCAAGATTTTTCATGAAACCCGAAATTATCCTAAGGCCTGCAACTCCATTTTTCTACCAGGTTTCTTAACCATTTAACCTCATTCTTTTTGCAATAAATCCCATATTTCATGCTGATTTAGACCCTACATTCAAATTAATTCGAATCATGCTATAAAACTTTGAAACAGAAACAGTGGCTCACCTTGGTTTTCCTGTTTGCTCACGGTGACCCCCTTCAAGCCCTTCTATTTCTGAACCAATCTTCCTCTCTTCTTCTCCCCTTCAGTTCCTGACTTTTCCATTGATTTCTTTTTCTCCCGAGAGTGAGAGACCATATGCATGAAATAAGCTTTTTCATTTCTCTCTCTCTCTCTCTCTCTCTCTCTCTCTCTCTCTCTCTCTCTCTCTCTCTCTTTAGTCAGACTTCACCATGCCCTGTGACCTTCTTACACACTCCAACACCTACTTCTGCCACCACCACTCCCTATTGAGTGTTAGACACTCAAGTTATTACATACACACATACAACCGTCCACACACACCTTTTTGATACATATATAGATATATAATACATCTTCACCCACTCACACACACTTGCACGGCTGGTAACAGCCTTTGCCCACTTTTCTTTTCCTTCCCCTTTTTACTTTAGTTTAATATACACATATATATATATATATATTATAATACATTATATAATATATATGTACATGCATAGCCCATAATTATACATATTTTATACGTACCTATACGCCCATTATATACGTATATACTTAAACTCTGGGCATGTACACATACACTAATTTCCGGTGTACTACGTGTCTGTGAAACATGGGCATGCATGGAAATACGTGCATGCACGCTTTACGATGCAATGTCCCGAGGTGCTCGGGTGTTGCCCGGCACGGTTTATACATTCAATCATTTTCCATTTCCAGTCATTCATTTCCGTGAAATACCACGATATACATTTCTTACCGTTCAAGTTACATAGTTTAACCGACCTACCTCAGTATGCGTGACGTATCCCGGGTCGGGATATTACATTCTTACCCCCTTAAAAATAAGTTTGTCCCCAAACTTAGCATATACTACTATGAAAATAAGTGTGGGTACTTGGCGCGCATATCATCTTCTCGCTCCCAAGTAGCCTCTTCCATCCGGTGATTTCTCCATAGAACTTTGACTAATGGAATAGTCTTGTTCCGTAGTACCTGATCTCGACGATCCAAAATCTGAACTGGATGCTCTATGTAACTCAGATTTTCTTGGACGTCTAACGGTTCGTGCTCGATCACTTGATCTGCACTCTGTACACATTTCCTTAACATCGAGACATGAAACACATTGTGGACATGTGCTAACTCTGAAGGTAAGGCAAGCTCATAAGCTACGGGTCCAACCCTCTTCATGATCCTGAATGGCCCAATGTATCTGGGGCCAAGCTTTCCCCTCTTGCCAAACCTGACTACTCCTTTCATGGGTGATACTTTCAAGTACACAAAATCGTCTTTCGTAAACTCTAAGTCTCGTCGATGAACATTCGCATAACTTTTCTGTCGACTTTGAGTTGCTAATAAACGCTGTCGGATCAGTTGTTTCTTTTGTGCGGTCTGTTCCACTATCTCTGGCCCATAGAGTTTCCTTTCTGCCACCTCTGTCCAACACAGTGGTGATCGGCACTTCCTGCCGTACAATGCCTCATACGGCGCCATACCAATACTAGCTTGATAGCTATTATTGTACGTGAACTCCACCAATGGCAACTGATCTTCCCAACTCCCTTCAAAGTCTATGACACAGAAACGTAGTAAGTCTTCTAAAGTTTGTATCGTCCTTTCCGACTGGCCGTCAGTCTCGGGGTGATACGCAGTGCTAAGACTTAGTTCCGTGCCCATAGCTTGTTGTAGTCCCTTCTAGAATCGTGATACGAACTGGGGGTCCCTATCAGAAACAATTGATACTGGAACTCCGTGAAGTCTAACAATCTCTCTGATGTATAGCTCGGCTAGTCGCTGAAGAGATTGTGTCGTCTTGGTTGCCAGGAAGTGAGCTGTCTTAGTTAATCTATCTACGATGACCTAGATAGAATCACTCCCCTTGACTGTCTTTGGCAATCCTGACACAAAGTCCATTGTGATGTGTTCCCACTTCCACTCAGGAATGGGCAGTGATTGCAGAAGTCCTCCAAGCTTCTGATGTTCCACCTTAATTTGCTGGCACTTGACACATCGTGCTATGTACTCAGCTATGTGACGTTTCATCCCAGACCACCAATAAGTATCCTTAACATTGTGATACATTTTGGTGCCCCCTGGATGTAAGGCAAACTTCGAACTGTGTGCCTCATCAAGAATCTCCTTCCTGATTTTAGGCACGTCGGGTACGCAGATTCTACCCTGATAATATAATATTCCATCTTTCACCGTGTACTCGGAATCTATGTCTGTCCCATTCCTTGAAGAAACTTAGCCAATTTCTCATCCTGAGTCTGCTGTCCCCTGATCTTGTCCACAATCGACAAACCGACTGTGACGTTGGCACATAGTGCCTCGAAACTGGGCAGAACTATCTCAATTTCCATGTCCTCCAAATCTCTCAGTATCTCCTTCTGTGTCATCAACAAGCAAGCTAAACTGCCTGATGACTTTCTACTAAGAGCGTCAGCTACCACATTTGCCTTTCCTGGGTGGTACTATATGTTGACCTCGTAGTCCTTCAATAACTCTAACCAACGGCGTTGTCTCATATTGAGCTCCTTCTGTGTAAACAGATACTTGAGGCTCTTATGGTCGGTGAAGATTTTGCACGTGGTCCCGTATAAATAATGCCTCCATATCTTCAAGGCGAAGACAATGGCGGCTAGCTCGAGATCGTGTGTCAGGTAGTTCCCTTCATGGGGTCTCAACTATCGTGAAGCATATGCTACCACTTTTCCGTTCTGCATTAACACACACCCCGAGCCCTTAAGTGAAGCATCACTATAAATCACAAACCCTTCGGTTCCATTTGGTACTGTCAATATAGGAGCTGTAACTAAACGTTCCTTTAATTCTTGGAAACTCTTCTCTTGTTCCTCTGTCCAAACAAAAGGAACAGCTTTCCGGGTCAGTTCGGTGATAGGCGTAGCTATTTTGGAGAAGTCCTTGACAAATCTCCTATAGTAGCCTGCTAACCCCATGAAACTTCGCACTTCCGTGACACTCGTAGGTTGAGGCCAATTCATGATTGCCTCGATCTTCTAGGAATCAACAGAGATTCCCTCCTTACTGATCATGTGTCCTAGAAATGCTATACTAGGAAGCCAGAATTCGCATTTCTTCAACTTGGCGTATAACTTCTGCTCCCCTAACTTCTGTAGGACTCTCCTCAGATGTACCTCGTGTTCTTCCTGGTTCTTAGAGTAAACCAAGATGTCGTCTATGAATACGACTACGAAGTCATCTAAGCACGGCTTGAACACACGATTCATCATATCCATAAATGCAGCTGGGGCATTGGTCACCCCAAATGGCATAACGAGAAACTCCTAGTGTCCATACCGTGTCCTAAATGCTGTCTTCTGAATGTCAGTGGGTCTGACCTTCAACTGGTGATAACTGGACCTCAGGTCGATCTTCAAGAACACTTGGGCCCCTTTCAATTGGTCGAACAAATCATTTACTCTGGGTAGTGGATATCTGTTCTTGATGGTAACCTTGTTCAGCTTTCTATAGTCGATACACAACCTCATGGTTCCATCTTTCTTTTTCACGAACAATACAGGTGCACCCCATGGTGACGAGCTGGGTCGTATAAAACCTTTGTCCAATAATTCCTGTAACTGGAGCTTCAGCTCCTTCAGCTCTGCCGGTGCCATCCTGTATGGAGTCTTGGATATCGGTGTAGTGCCTAGCAATACGTCGATGCAAAACTCGATCTCCCTATCTATGGGCATTCCTAGAAGATCATCCAAGAATACTCCGGGAAATTCCCTAACAATGGGAATCTTCTCTAACTCAGGCTGCTGGGAATCAGTGTCTTGAACACTACATAAGAATCCGTGACATCCCTTACGAAGCAGACGCCTTGCCTGGATAGAGGAAACAAAGTAGGGTAGGGAAGCCACCCCTGTCCCTTCAAAGTTAACTGTTCGAAACTGGGGATTCTGTATGAGAACTCGCTTGGCCACACAGTCTATCGTAGCGTGATTGGCGACCAGCCAATCCATTCCAAGGATAACATCGAATCTACAAATTTCCAAGGGTATAAGGTTAGCCAATAAATGTGTATCCCCAATCTGTATCCCACAATTCCTATACATGGTATCCCCCAACAATGATTTCCCCGATGGTATAGAAACATTCAGTAAATACCCTAAGGGTTCCGTTACTAGGTTCAATCTAGCAGCATGTGTAGGGGATACAAATGAATGTGTAGATCCAGTGTCAAATAAAACATGAGCAGGCTGTGAGCATACTAAGAGAGTACCTGCGACTACAGAGGTTGTAGCCTATACGTCTCCTGGTAAAAGGGAGAAAACTCGCCCTGCCTGCTGCTGGACGTTCCCCTGTCCATTCCTTTGGGTTGGAGGTCTAGGTGGTGCTATTCCGGTTGTTGTTGCCTTAACCGGAGCAGTGCTAGGCGTGGCCTGATCCTTCTGAGGGCATTCTCTCGCATAGTGTCCCTCCTGACCACAGTAGTAGCAAGCGTTGCTGTCCTTGAGACATTGGCCTTTGTGGATCTTATTGCAACGAGAGCACTTGGCTGCCCCCTTTTTTGTGTTGCCTTGTTTCTTCTGACCGGACCCTGTCGCCTGTGATCCGGCTCCAGGTCTGGTAAATGTAGATCCATGTTCTGAAGTAGAAGGCCCTTGCCTCTTTTTCTGATTGCCTCCATGCTTCAGGTTCCCTTTCCTCTTGGCGAATTCCTCGCCACTCCTTTCTATGACTCGGGCTGTCTCCACTACATCATCATAGGTAGCCAGTTGATGGGGTACCAGTTTATCCTTGATAGCCCACCTCAATCCTTCCTCGAACTTGCGAGCTTTGAGATCCTCGGTATTGACAGCACTTGGAGCAAACCTGGCCAACTCAGTAAATTTGGCCTCGTATTGCTCTACCGTCATTGCTCCCTGTTGCAGTACCATAAACTCTGCAACTCTTCGATTTCGTACTTCTTGGGAGAAGTACTTCTTATTGAAGATATCAGTAAATCGTTGCCAGTTCACGCTTGGCTCTTTATCTTCCTCTATCATCCACCATTTATGTGCCATCCCTTTGAGCATATAAGTGGCGTATGCCACTTTTTGGACTTCAGTGCATATCAGGATTTTGAAGATCCTGTTCATATCTAATAACCACTCCTCAGCTATAGTGGCCCCTCTCGTACCATCGAATGTCGGGGGTTTCATTTTCTGAAACCGCTCATACAAGTATGCAGTGTCTCGCTCATTTCCTTGACGATTTCTTACATTGTCGCCTGCATTGACAGGCTGTTCCTGTTGTGCTGGCTGTGCGGGTTGGCTAGCACTAGCATGAATCTGTGGTAGACTTTCAATGATAGTCCGCATCATTCTTTCCAATTGTTCTAAACGATCCATGGGTAACAGACCTTGCCTCGTGTTAACCATGACTGTGAATAGAACCAATGAAGATAACCAATGAAATAACTAGTGAGATAACCAATGAGATAACCAGTGAGGTAACCAATGAAGTAACCAATGAGATGACCAGTCAATGTGCAAGACAATTTGTTCATGATCGTAAGATATAAAATTTCAGTCATATCTAACAGTCTTAACTCTAGTCCTATCTCCCATGATTCACAATCAAACCTATAGCTCTAATACCAAGCTGTCACGACCAGAAACCCACCCTATGCAGATCTCGTGTCGCGGGGCCGACCCGAAGGCCGTCCCTACTTTTCCCATTCCTGTATCATAGTACTAATATGCAATGTACTAAAAATCTTAAACAATGAACAGCGGAAGTCTTTATCAATTACAGTAATCCAACAGAAGTCTTTTAAATAGTTTAAACAGTGGAAGTCTATTAAATACATGACATAGTTCTACATAAGACAAAATGAGAACTAAACCTAACCAGCACCCGGGGGTGGTGAATACATGGGAGAACTAACATAGACTGATACCGTACATCAAAATATCCCCCTACGCTCTCAGACTCCTACTGGGGTCTCGCAGCGTCATCACCTGAAAAGGGGGTAAGTGGGGTGGAATGAGCTACAAAGCTCAGTAAGTAAATGCAAATCTCCAACACTGGTATCGATGATCAATGAATCCATGAATAAGATTATGATAGCCAATCATAAGAATAAGATACTGTGATAGCCAATGGAATAATTGCCACGAGGGCCAATGAATACAATTGCCACGAGGGCCAATGGATACAATTGCCACGAGGGCCAATGAACAGTAACCATAATACACAATTAGAAGTATTGGGTATAATATCAATATGAATAAATTCAATGATAATATAATAACGATAAAGTACTGCCACAATGAACCGATCACCATCAAATCAATCAATGCAAGTCTTTCGAGACTCGAAGAATCATAAGGAATAATACCATTCAACAATCAAGTTCTTTCAACCATATGAGATGCTTTTATTCTGTAACATGCCAGTGAATTTGCAAATGCAATGCCAGTGAGAATGCAATGAGATGCCAATGATCATGCCAGTCAATTGCCGGTGGAAAGCCTTCGAGGAATTCTTTCCTGCCACCTGTCCATTCATGGACTTGACCCTTAGGTCTCCAGTCAATACAGAAGCATCGGATGGATGTTGTGACTGAGCACAAATCCGGTATTCATAACGTATCATGATCATTCGTGATTCCATAGAAGTATAAAAAGGAATATCATAGATTCAATGAAAACATAACAGTACGCCTTTCAAGGCATAGTTCAACATGATAACAATGATACAACAGTCAACCAATGTCCACAAGATATAACAATATCACATTATGGATAGCAATAACATGAGGTACTTTCAAGGCACAGTGAAACATGACAACAATGATACATCGGCCAATCAAATGTCCACAAGATAGGAAAATATCGAATTGTGGAACACAAGTATATCAATACATTCAAGAGTACGAGTTTGGCAGTAAAAGAATAAACTTGGCTTGTGGAAACACCACATGTAAGAGAGAGTGATCCACTTACTTCTATCGTGATTCTAGATCAGGAATTCGTGAGTGTACCCTTGCCTTTCGAGTTCCCTATATATCAGTGAATACGTTTTAGAATAAATGCTATTCATCAAATTTTATGCCTTTCTATCATAAGTATTTCAAATACTAATTTAGACTTTACCATTGAGTCCGGAATGCCGAAGAAAGTCGATTTAGGCTTTCGCGGAATTCCATTTGGACTTTTGTACTAAAAAGGGCAAAATAGTCATTTTGCACTTTTACGGTATTTTATCCTTCGAGGTCCCGTCTCGTAAAATGGACCCCACCATTGGACTCAGAACGTCCGACATAATAAATTTTTACTATTCATTTACCCCGTTTGGACTTCGTTTGACCCACATTTGAAATAGGGGTATTTTTGTAAAATTAATATTTTATTAATTTCCTGTTTGGGCCTTAGTGGGATTTCTTAAAACATTTGGGGCCGGTTCATAAATTCCAAAACCTGCGGTCTGAACCAGTTGGTTCAGGACTAGAAACCCTAAACCGGTCTCCCCCTTCCCTGAACTAAACGGTTCAGTTTAACTCAAGAACCGGATTCCAATATCATGGTTCCTATCCTTATCCGTGGTTGGAATAAGCCCAAACCCAATTTCTATTTCCTATCCCTATAGCCAAACAAGCCCAATTCATTTAAATTTTAAATGTAAAATGACACAGTTTCATGCCCCATTTCATATCCGGTCGGGTACCGACCCGACCCAAACCCAAACCCGGATCATCTTAACCCGGTAGCCCCCACGACTTCACGGTCGTCTTCCCCGAGAGTCCGGTAGGGTTCCGGTGGTGAACAGTCACCTTTTTCGGCAACGGCCACTGGAATCCGACCACTTTTCAACCTGTTTTAAATGTCGTTTTCTTCCTTTCTTCCCAAGGATCCCAACCCTAGCCTTAGTTTTCATCAAGACCCTCTCCATCTTTAGTCAGACTTCACCATGCCCTGTGACCTTCTTACACACTCCAACACCTACTTCTGCCACCACCACTCCCTATTGAGTGTTAGACACTCAAGTTATTACATACATACATACAATCGTCCACACACACCTTTTTGATACATATATAGATATATAATACATCTTCACCCACTCACACACACTTGCACGGCTGGTAACAGGCTTTGCCCACTTTTCTTTTCCTTCCCCTTTTTACTTTAGTTTAATATACACATATATATATATATATATTATAATACATTATATAATATATATGTACATGCATAGCCCATAATTATACGTATTTTATACGTACCTATACGCCCATTATATACGTATATACTTAAACTCTGGGCATGTACGCATACACTAATTTCCAGTGTACTACGTGTCTGTGAAACATGGGCATGCATGGAAATACGTGTGTGCACATTTTACGATGCAATGTCCCGGGGTGCTCGGGTGTTGCCCGGCACGGTTTATACATTCAATCATTTTCCATTTTCAGTCATTCATTTCCATGAAATGCCATGATATACATTTCTTACCGTTCAAGTTACATAGTTTAACCAACCTACCTCGGTATGCGTGACGTATCCCGGGTCGGGATATTACAACAATGTTCTTCTAGGTGAAGTTTTCAACTTTCTTCTCTGTGATATGTGTTAGAGGTTCAGCTTCAGCCCATTTAGAGAAGTAGTCAATGGCTACCAAAAGATATTTCCTATTTGGTGGGGCTTTAGGTAATGGGCCCACAATGTCCATCCCCCACTAAGCAAAGGGCCAAGGACTGGTAATTGGGATGAGCTTGTGATAAGGCTGGTGTTGATATAGAGCAAACCTTTGGCATTTGTCGCACTTCTGGACGTACTCCTTAGCCTGCTTCAGCATACTAGGCCAGTAATAACCTTATGTTAGAGCTCGGTGAGCTATTGTTCTGCCCCTATTATGGTTCCCACAAATTCCTTCATGTATTTCTGCCAAGACATATTAAGACTCTTCTAGAGTTAAACATTTCAACAGGGGCTGAGAGTAAGACCTTCTGTAAAGCTTATTGTTCAGGATTAGGTACCAAGCTGCTCTGATTTGGATTCTCCTCGCTTTGTTTTTATCTTCTAGGAGGAGCCCTGATTCTAGGTACTGAAGGATTGGGGTCATCCAGTTCTGGGGCTATTCAACAATTTGGGCAACTTGGGCTTCCTCTATGCTGGGTCTTGGATGGTAGGAAATTTTTACTGCAGAATTTCCTTCTGTCTTTAAGCGGGATGCCATGTTTGCCAAAGCATCTGCTCTATAGTTCTGGCTTCTTTCTATTTTTTGAATAGAGAACGTCCAAAAGGAGTGCTTCAAGAAGTTCACTAGTTCGGACTATCGAAGCATCCTATCGTCTTTAATGGAGAATTCTCCCAGGACTTGGCTTACCACCAACTGGGAATCTGAGAAGACCTCAAGGTTTTGAACCTCGCATTCCAGAGCCAACTTCATGCCTAGGATTAGGGCTTCGTATTCTGCTTCATTGTTGGAAGCTCTGAATCCCAAGCTAACTGCTTTTTCTGATAAGAGCCCGTCAGGGGACTATAATACCAGGCCCACTCCAGAACCCTGATCGGTTGATGATCCATCAATATAGAGCTGCCATGTCCCTGATGTTTCAAAGAGCTGTGCTTTGTCCTGAAGTGCCGGGGTGAATTCAGCAATGAAATCTGCCAAAGCTTGTCCCTTGATGGAGTTCCGTGGTACATATGATATGTCAAATTCTCCTAACTCCACAGACCATTTTACTAATCTTCCTGAAACTTCAGGCTTCCTCAATATCGACCTCAGGGGATAGGCGGTTGGGATTTCAATTGGATGGGCTTAGAAATAATGTCGGAGTTTCTGAGCAGATATTACTAGAGCGAAGGCCAACTTCTCAATCTCTGGATATCTCCTTTATGTGTCAAGCAATGCCCT
Organism: Nyssa sinensis; assembly: GCA_008638375.1. NCBI lineage: Eukaryota > Viridiplantae > Streptophyta > Magnoliopsida > Cornales > Nyssaceae > Nyssa > Nyssa sinensis. The sequence goes on from CM018052.1 coordinate 7,084,433, forward strand.
ACTGACGTAGAATATGGGCCTCTGGACTCCCCTGTCCTGTCTGACTAGTATGGAGCTGACCGCATTCTCAAAGACTGCAAGGTAGAGGAATAGTTTTTCCCCTTAGACTGGTTTCGACAGGAGTTCTGGAGAGGCAAGGTATTCCTTCAGTTCTTGAAAGGCTTTCTCACATTCCTCAGTCCATTGTAAAGCTTTGTTGCCTTTTAACGCTCTGAAGAAGGGTAGACAACGATCAGTGGACTTGGAGATAAACCTGCTCAGTGCTACGATTCTACCATTCAGTGCCTGAATGTCTTTCTTGGTTTTTGGTGACTCCAGTCCAATTAGAGCTTGGATCTGAGTGGGGTATGCCTTGATACCCCTCTGAGAGACAATATATTCCAAAAATTTCCCTTTCGTCACCCCAAAGGTACATTTTGAGGGATTAAGCTTCATCTTGTGTTGTCTTAGGATATCGAAAGTCTGGGATAAGTGCTGGAGGTGGCTACCTTTTTGTAAACTTTTGACCAGCATGTTATCAATGTAAACTTCCATAGTATTGCTGATTAGTGGGCTAAACATCTTGTTAACCAAACGTTGGTATGTGGCCCCAACATTCTTCAAACCGAACAGTATTACTCTGTAGCAATAGAGACCTCGTTCGGTTATGAATGCTGTCTTCTCCTGGTCTGGAGGGTACATCTGGATTTGGTTATACCCAGAATAGGCATCCATAAAACTTATAAGTTCATGCCCTGCAGTAGTGTCAACCAGCTGGTCTATCCTTGGTAGTGGAAAGTTGTCTTTGGAACAAGCTTTATTGAGATCTGTGTAGTCAACGCATACCCTCCACTTGCCATTCTTCTTTCTGACCAGTACAGTATTGGCTAGTCAGTCTGGGTAGAATACTTCACGTATCATCTTGGCCTCTAGCAGCCTCTGGACCTCCTCGTTTATGATCTGATGCCGCTCTGGAGCTAGCGGCCTTCTTTTTTGTCTTACTGGTGGGTGGTCTGGATCTACCATCAATTTGTGAGTTACGAGGTTCGAATCTATACCCTCCATGTCTTTGGTTTCCCATGCAAACATAGAGAGTTTGTCTCTCAGAAATCTTATCATTTCCTCTTGTTCGGCAAGGGTCAAGTCTGGACCAATATACAAATGGCGCCCCTCTGATTCTGAGCTGACTAATACTTTGAGGGGTTCCCCGATTGGTCTAGCCTTGCTATCCCAACCTCTTGGGCTCAGGGGTTCCTCAATTTTAGAAGGGCAACCTTTCTCCTCAAGATTGTGGGAGAGAATTGGATCTACACAGTCCCGAGCATACTGTAATTGCTATTTAGTAGTCTTCTCCTTGAGTGCAATGGCATGGAATTCCCGAGAAGTCGGCTGGCACCCTCTGACAGAATAAACATGCTAATTGTGGACATACTTCAAACATTAGTAGAGGGTCGAGGTAACAGCTCCTATCTGGTATAGCCACGGTCTCCCAATTATGACATTGTAAGGAGATTTCATATTCAACACCATGTATTCTGAGATGGTGGTTTTCTGTCCTTCACCTTGCCCTACAGTAGTAGGCAGGCCGATTCTTCCAATGAGGTACTGAGATTACCATCAAATCCTGCCATTACGGCAGTGGTAGGCTTGACGCTGTTGTGATCAATCTTCATCTGTTTGAGTGGCTCATAGAACAGTATATTAACAGAACTACCGGTGTCAACCAGGACTCTTCTGATCTCGAAGTTGGCAATCTTAAGAGTGATGACGAGGGCATCACTATGAGGGCAGTGTACCCCAGCCAGATCCCGTTCTGTGAACTGAATCTCCGATTCTGGTTTGAGCCTTTTCTCAATGTTGGTGATCTACAATACATCTAGGGCAGCCCTAGCCTCCCGAGCATACCTCTTCCTTGCTCTATTTGACACTCTTGTAATAAGGGTGTCTGCATAAAGGACGTAAATGACATGGTTATTCTGCCTTTGAGGCTCATTCCGTCCTTCTCTCTACTCCTGTCTCTACTCAGGCCTCTGGTCTATCCTATGTTGAGGCTTGTCTTCATGGGGCTTCTGCCTCCCGTCTTGCTTAATGAACTCCCGAAGACGTCTTCTCTTTATGAACTGCTCAACCTCATATCTAAGAGACCTGCATGAATTAGTCATATGCCCGTGATCTTTATGAAAATTACAATATTTACTTTGGTCCCGAAGGCTGGGATCTCCTTTTATCGATTCTGGCCATCTTAGGTTTTCCCGATCTCGGATTTGTCGAAATACCTGAACCAGTGTAATGTTCAAAGGGGTAAAGTTAATGAATTCCCTTGGTCTAGAATTATAAACAGCCCTGGGTGCCGTTCTCTTTTCTGGACTCCTGGCTCTCTTCTAGCTAGGGTCTCTTTTATGGTCGTCCTTCTTATGATCTTCCCTTTTCGGATTGTCCCTCTAGTTTGGCTCTTTGCCTTTTTGGGACGTGCGGTTAGCTTCCTTCAAGTTGATATATTTCCTAGCCCGGTCCATTAATGCCGCCATGTCGGCAGGAGGGCTCTTTGTCAAGGAATCCCTAAAGCCTCCGTGAGCAAGACCAGAAGTGAGGGCAGCTATGAGAAAACCTAGGCTGCAGTCGGTTATCTCTATGAGTTCGGCATTAAAGCGTGTAATGTAAGCTCTGAGGGACTCTTCCTTAGTCTGTTTGACATTCAGCAAGAACTCTTGTCCCCTTCTGAGCCTTCTGCTCGTCATGAACCTGTCCAGGAATTGCCTACCGAGCTCATAGAAGCCAGTAACTGAGTTCGGTGGGAGGTGGTGGAACCATTTTAGGGCAGTACCTTTTAAGCTGGTAATGAAAGTTCGGCACATAAAGGCATCAGAGGCCCCGTGAAGGGCCATTGTATGTTGATAATGTGATAGATGATCTCCTAGGTCTCTAGTCCCATCGTATAAGGTGAATTTCGGTACAACGAACTTCCTTGGTCTTTCTTCTGACATGATGGCAGGGGTGAATGGGTTGGCAAGTCTTCTGAGTAGTCTGGCCAACTCATCCTGCTCTAGAGGGTTCTGGGCACCTCTCACAGCTACTGTTCAGTCCATAGATTCTGCAACTTCTTCGACCCTCCGTGGGTCTCTAGGCCGGACTTCTTGTGAACCTTGTCTTACAGCCTTGGCCTCAGTGTGGTCAGGCTGAACATGTCCCACGAACTAAGGAGGGTTCTGAGGGTCCTGAGCTAGAGGGATTGGTGCCGCTTGGGGCTGAGGCTCCTGTGGTGCCGGATGTGCTCCCGAAGCTCTTGAAGTTGGGGCTCTAGTGGTGCTTCGGTAATGGATGTCAGGGACAAAGGCTGGCGTTCCCCAGCCCAGGGCTGCTGATGGCTGTGGATCTCTACCGACGTGAGCAGCACCTTGGGGGTGCCCGAGCTAGTTGTTTGGAGCCTCCTCATGGGGCACTTTATTCGTAATGATAATAGGGGGTTGTGTTTCCTCAGCAACATTGACCGGCGGATTTGGAGGACTCGTCCCTTGATTTTGTGTAAGCATTGCCAGAGTTCTGGATACGGCTAGTAGCTGTTCTTGCACTAGTTCGTTGTGTCGTTTGATTGACTCAATCTCCTGTCGCATGGGATCAACCGTCGGCCCTCTTGCTCATACGGCAGGTGGCCAACGTTGAGAGTTTTGAAGATTTTGAGCGTTCTGCCTTGGTCGGAGATTGGGAGCCATGATTTTCCGATAAGAAGGAGAATAAGCTTGTGAATAGAGCACTTGGAGATTTGTCATTACCACAGACGGTGCCAAATTGATGCTGCACTTTTTGGCTCGCAAGAAATCTGGGCTCCGCGACCTGAAGAACACTCAAAAAGGAATCAGAGGGCCACCGGATTGGCTCCGGCGGTAGCCGCTCCGATGCTTAAGTCAATAAACTGAATCAAAAAGACTATAATGAAAGCCAAAGAATGAGCATGAAAATAAAGCGTACCTGTAGGGTTTAATTTATAGACTGTGGCCTTCCTAAGTTGATTAGGATTTAGAGCCATGAAAATAGGGATTTGATCATCGGAGATTACAGTTACCTTGTTGGACGTTGTATCAAAATAGAGATAACCAAGTGTGGCAGTTTCCTTGTAAAAAATTGTTTCCTTATTCTTTGCTCGACAAATATTAAGGAAATAACAAGGTCTGAACTATACGGAATACTCTGAATGAATATTGTTCAGAGCATGAGATCTGAAGGATAAGTGCATGAGAGTGCTCTGAAGGCTTCGCCTACTCTGGATGATCGAGTTTTATTAGATCCGTAAGCACACGTGTCTCAAGATGATTGGTGTGTCGGTTTGTGGTATATCAGTTGGCTAACTTGGTTGCAGGTGATAGTGGGACTACAGAGGGTGTGTTACCACTAGTAATGGATGAGTTTCCTGACGTCTTCCCGAATGATTTGACTAGTCTGCCCCTTAGACGAGAGATAGAGTTCACGATAGAGCTCATCCTCGGCACTGTACCCATTTCTATCCCACCTTACTGCATGGCTCCAGCTGAGTTGGGAAAGCTGAAGGAGTAGTTAACTGACCTACAGAATAAGGGGTTTATCTGTCCTAGTACTTCTCCGTGGGGTGCTTCAGCACTATTTGCGAAGAAGGATGGGACATTGCAGTTGTGTGTGGACTATAGGAGGCTGAACTGGGTTAGTGTTAAGAACAAGTACCCGTTGCCGAGGATCGACGACTTATTTGATCAGCTGAGGGGTTCAAGATGTTTTTCGAAGATTGATTTTAGATTCGGGTACCATCAGTTGAGAGTACGAGAGGAGGAGATAGCAAAGATAGCCTTCCACGCTCGCTATGGTCATTACGAGTTTGTAGTCATGCCGTTCGGTGTGACGAATGCCCCGACGGCATTCATGGACTTGATGCACCGTATTTTTGGTCAGTATATAGATCAGTTCATCGTGGTGTTTGTGGATGATATTTTGATTTACTCACTTTCTAAGGATGAGCATGCCTTTCACCTACGAACTGTGTCACAGATTTTGAGGGAGCACCGGTTATTTGCCAAGTTCTCAAAGTGTGAGTTCTGGCTTCAGGAGGTACAATTTTTGGGCCATATTGTGTTAGGGAGTGGAGTATTTGTAGATCCTTCTAAGATTGACTCTGTTATGAATTGGGAGAGGCCGAAGAATGTGTTTAAGATATGGAGTTTCTTGGGGTTGGCAGGATACTACCGTCAGTTTATGGAGGGATTTTCTCATCTTGCCGCGCCGATGACTCGTCTGACGTGCAAGGGCGTTAGATTTGAGTGGACAGACGACTGTAAGCAGTCATTTCAGGAGTTGAAGAGGAGACTGACTTCAGTGCCCGTCTTGATTATCCTTGAGGGAGGTTTGGGTTATACCGTGTATTGTGATGCTTCCCGAGAGGGATTGGGCTATGTACTGATGCAGAAGGGTAGAGTGGTAGCCTATGGCTCTCGTTAGTTGAAGAGCCATGAGAAGAACTACCCCACACATGATTTAGAGTTAGCTGCCGTCATCTTTGCACTTAAGAGTTGGCGACACTACTTATATGGGGTGAGGTTCGAGGTGTTCTCAGATCACAAGAGCCTCAGATACATTTTCACGCAGAAGGACCTGAACCTTTGGTAGAGGAGATGGATGGAGTACATGGAGGACTACGACTTTGACCTTCAGTACTATCTTGGAAAGGCCAACGTCATAGCAGATGCGCTCAATAGGAGGTCGAGGAGCACTGTGGCTAGCATTACTATCAGGGAGTGGGAGATGATAGGGGGACATTGGAGAGTTTGACGTAGAGCTTGCCGAGTCTAAGGGACATGCCACATTGTTCAGTGTATGTGCACAGCCTTCGCTGTTGAGCAGGGTTATTAAGGCACAGTTACAGGACATAAGGGCAGAGCAGATTAGAGCATGAGTTGCTAGTCCTAAGGGATTTGAGGAGTGGATAGTCCATTCTGACCTTGGCTTAAGATATATGGGTAGAGTCTTTGTCCCCGAGACTCTTAGGGCCGATGTCTTTAGAGATTTCCATCATTCACGCCTAGCAGTGCACCTAGGGGGCACTAAGATGTATCATGATCTACGCTGTCAGTATTGATGGACTGGGATGAAGGCAAACGTAGTACAGTTTGTGTCTAAATGTCTCACGTGCCAGTAGGTGAAGGCTGAGCACCAGAGACCTGAAGGTTTGTTGCAGTCATTGCCAGTGGCTGAGTGGAAGTGGGAGCATGCTACCATGGATTTTATGATGGGTCTTCCGAAGTCAACTAGAGGTCACGATGCAGTTTGGGTTATAGTGGACAGGTTGACGAAGTCTGCCTATTTCTTACCTATTAGAGCGACCGATTCATCGGATGTCCTTAGTAGGTTGTATATCCGAGAGATAGTACGACTACATGGGGTTCCCGGGTCCATTGTTTCAGACAGAGACCCACGTTTCACTGCACGGTTTTGGCAAAGTCTTCAGACAGCCTTAGGGACTCAGCTACAGTTTAGTACTGCCTTTCACCCTTAGACTGATGGGCAGTCAGAGCGTACCATTCAGATTTTAGAAGACATGCTTAGGGCCTGTGTCATGGACTTCAGGGATAGCTGGGAGGATCACCTTGCTTTAGTAGAGTTTGCCTACAACAACAGCCATTAGTCCAATATTAAGATGGCACCATTCGAGGCATTGTACAGTAGGTCGTGTCGTTCACCTGTATGTTGGATTGAAGTGGGAGAGACTGCTGTTTTAGGGCCCGACTTAGTCTGTGAGATCACAGAGAAGATACAAGTGATCAGGCAACATCTACTGACAGCACAAACCCGCTAGAAGAGCTATGCAGACAAGAGGCGACGACTTCTGCCATTTGATGTTGAGGGACATGTGTTCCTCAAGGTAGCCCCACGGTGAGGATTGAGGAGATTTGGGCGCAGTGGGAAGCTGTCACCATAGTTTATAGACCCATTTGAGATCCTTGGGAAGGTTGGTGAGGTGGCCTATAAGCCAGCATTACCGCCACAGCTATCTGGGTTCATGATTTCTTCAATGTGTCAATGTTGAGGAAGTATGAGCCCGACCCCTCACATGTAATAGACTGGGTAGATCTTTAGTTGGAGGGTGACATTTCTTATGATCAAAGGCCCGTAGAGATATTGGACTCAAGGGACCAGGTTTTGCGAGGCAGGACCATCCCTTTGGTCAAGGTTCGTTGGAACCATCATGGGGTCGAGAAGGCTACTTAAGAATGTGAGGCTGAGGTCCGTGCTAGGTATCCCGAGTTGTTTGTTCATTCATGTATGCTTTTTTTTTTAAATTTCGGGACGAAATTTCTTTAAGGAGGGAAGGATGTAAAGACCCGAGATTTTTTTTTTTTTTATAAATATTTTTTAATGAATATGTGTGTATGTGTGAAATGTGTATGAGATAGTGTATGGTGTATGTATGTATGTACGTATGTATATGTATATGATGTTATATATTGTATATATATATATATATATACATTTATTCAACTATATATATATAAGCATACACACTGATGGGAAACAGGCTGTAGGTGCTGCTATGTGTGCATGTGTGCTACTATGTAGGTGTGTGAGGCTGGAAGGACGGCTGAGAGTGTGGATATATGTGTGTGATATAATATATATATATATATATATATATATATTGTATAAACCAACAATGTCAACTTGCATTAAATATAAGCTGTGATGGACAGAAAGGGAAGTCAGAAAAGAAAGGAAAAGGGTGGGCTACTGTAGGAGGGTTACGTGAGGTTATGTATATGGTGTGTATATAGGGATGGGTGTGTCAGTTAAAGAGAACAAAAAGAAAGAAAAATAGAAATAGAAACCGAGAAGCAAACGGAGATTCTAGAGTTCAAAAGCTAGGACCAGGGATTAGAACAGAAGAGAAAGAGAGAGGAACTACACCAGAAGAAGAAAACCAGAAAATTTGGTGAGTAGCTTAGCTTCTGTTTTAAATTTTTCAAAGCATGATGATTGGTTTTATTTATGAGGTCTTGTAGAGCATGAAAAATAGAGTTAAATGCAAAAGGAATCAATTTAAATGGTCCTAGAACAAGAGAGAAAAAACTAGTTACAGGTTATGTACAAAATTCGGATTTTTGGTATTTTATGTATGAAACTTAATCTAAATGACCTAGATCTAATCCTATAAGATGCAAAAAACAAATGGAAATGATTTGGGCTTGAAACAGTGAGAGAAAAGCCAAAAAAAATTGCAAAGTTGCAGTCAACCGGAGCTAGCCAAAAAACCGAACCAGCCACCGAACTTCCCTTTTTTGTGAGGCCTGAAGTGAATTTAGTGGGAAATCGACATTGGGGTGCTGGCCTTGGAAAAGAATAGAGTGAAACTACGCTTAAAAATACGTGAAAAATGACCGGAGATTGGTTACCGTCGCCGGAGATGGTGACGGAACCCTAGGGGCCTCCAACGAAAAATTGAAAAAGACGATGGGTGATTGGGCCTTTCTTTTCTTTTGATCGTTGGGCTATTGGGTTGGGTTTTCTTTAAATATTTGGGTTTCTAAATAGTGGGCTGGTTTGGATTGGGCCTCATGGTTTGGGCCGCACAGGGAAAATGAAACAAGGGAATCAAATTCAAAAGAAAAAGGAAAAAAAAAAATAAGAAAAAGGGGGGGGGGGAAGTGCTGACCCAAGGAATCGAACCAGGGTGGGGCGCATGGACTGTGGCACGTGGAGCCAGTTTGGACAGGTCAATCCCGTGTCCTATTATGCCACCAATATATATATATATATATATATATATATATATATATATTATACTTAATAATTTAATTAAATTAAATTGTTTTAGTTATTTTAAATATCACAAAATGGCCCGGAGTCTAAATGAGACAAGTCATTAGTGTATTTTGACTATCTCGACCATTCTGAATCCAACGGTGAGGTCCGTGATGTGAGATGAGGTCCCAAAAAAATAAAAGACCCGTAGTAACATTACAAATTATCGAAAAGCCCCTAGGTTAAAATGCAGTCGAACGAACCCTGATTAAAGTAAACAAATAGTGGATTTTTATTATTTCGGGCATTCTAGACTCAACCATGGAGTCTGATTTACAAGAAGAGGTCTCAAGATGTAAGAACCCGTAAAAGTGTAAAATGACCGCTTTACCCATTTTAGCCTGAATATCCAAATTGAACTCCGCGAAAGCCTAAACCAACTTTCTTCGACATTCCAGACTCAATGGTAGAGTTTATTTTAACAAAATAGAAACTCATAAAATAAAGACATAAAATTTGATGAATAGCATAATTCAAGTGGCAATAGACTAAGTTACATTTTATGATTTTAGGGACACCGAAAGGCAAGGAGAAGGTGGTCTGACCTTCTACATTATCACTGTTATTTCAGCTACATCACGAGCATAATTTCTTAGGGTTGAGACCAACCCATCAGGTATGATATTTTGCTAAGTAAGAAATAGGATTAAGTTTAGGAGTAATTGCCATGCTGACTAAATGATTCACATATTTGTTTGATTGTTTATGTGCTTATGTGTTTCTTGTTACCTTTTTGAAAGTTTGGTTAAGTGATGGATGTGATCATGACTATATGTATACTCCATGTGTTAGCATAATGTGTAAATTATATTCTTCAAGAATTGTTGAGATTATGAGATATGTAACTTAAAGCATGTGTTTAAATGGACTATGTATGGCATGTACCCTTGATGAAGGGATTTTATGATTGTAATGTTATTGTGTAATACATTGTCTAAAGCATACTTCATGTGTAGATAAGATGTTATTAAGATTACATTATGGCATGGTGGAATCAGAGCATATTGGCATAGTGTGATTCCTTGAAAGCATGGTGTGGGTTGAGCATATGGTGCTATGCATTATGAGGGTGTAGATCCTGTGGTGAAAAACCCAAAATCGGCCATTGGTACTCGCATGCCAAACGGGGTCGGGACCGTGAAGCGAGACATACTATGGTACTTGCAGGCCAACGGGGAAGGATCGTAAAGCGAGACATGGGTGTGGCATAGAGTTTGCATGGGTGCATCACACATATTGTTCATGTACAGCATTGATGACAATGGATGACATGTAGAGATAGATGTACATTTGCATATGCCACGCCTTAATTTGTTTCTTACATTAGCATTATATTATACCAACAGTTGAGCTGACCCATTCATGGGATACCATATTACAGATGACGCCCAGGCTACATGAGACTCGGTGATGTCTTAATAGAAGAAATAACTTGGAGTGTTTTGGCCCTTGGGGCATATTTTGAGATGTAAGGGCTTAAGCCTATAATGACATGAACAATTTGTTTTCTAGACTGTACTTTACATTTTATGTATTAACGAGGACAGATGCCTATCTAGTTTAACCCTTTGAATTTTCATTTATTTACCTTTCTTGTTTTATATTGCTCACCCCCAGGTTCGTGAAAATTTAGGGCGTGACACAAACTGTTTCCAATAGTCACATCATCTGTCACTACCGCTGCCTCCGTCAATCCTGAACCCCAAAATCGTAACATCTATACACACAATTCTGAGCTACCTCAAAAATTAAAACCATATATCATTCATGTTAACTTCCTGTAGGTCTGCCTCTTAATTTGAAGACTCTCTTCTTGGTCCATAACTCACAATTTGACAAACCATGACTAAGAATAGAGGAAGCAGTAGGCAAAGTGAGGGAAATTCTGCGATTTCTATCTAAACTCTTTTCTTTTTCCTTAACAATAGACACACAACTCTCTAGCGTTGCCCCTCAACCCTTTTTATTTTCTTCCTGAGCCGACCTTGAGGTCGGTGGCATTTGCCTCCTGCTCTTTTTCCTTTTTCTTTCTCTTTATTTATTTCTCCACCTGTTTCTCTTACTGCCTTCATTACTTACATCTGTTGCCCACCACAATACACACCATATCCACGTTGCACACCTGAATCGGTATATATATATATATATATATAAGTATATGTATATCCCTGATCTCTATATTATATTTAATATTTCTTTTAGTTCCGGCAGCTTCCACGGGAAGCTTTTTCTATATAATAATATATATATATATAATCTTTTATATGCCTATATACATATACAATCTGATATGTATATATATCTACATATTTTACGTCTTGATATATTTTATCATGTCATTTATATATAGTAATGTATCCAAATATCTCATGTAGTGGCCCCACTTTTTCTTTCAATAATTTCCTTTAGAAACTCCATGAAAAATATATTTTTAATATCTTTATTTCAAGACTTTAAATTATCATAAGCCAATAAAATTTCCATAAGACAAGACTCGGTTGATTTTAGGTTCCCGGTCGTATTTGATTTTCCCTGGAGTTGACCTTGATTTTTTTAAGGTCTCAGAATTATTTTGAAATCATCATCCATTTCCCGTTTAAATTTATTAATTATTCTTTTTAAGGTCACTAATTAATAATTAGTGACTTAAGTATCATTTAATCGGGTCAGGGTGTTGTAGTCGGGGTATTACAGAAAAGGCTCATCAATCAGGCTCAAAGGGCTTGCAAGTTGAAATCTTGACATGGGTGATAGGATAAATTTGGTTTTCCAAGTGATATCCTCCTATCCTGGGAATTTATTTCTTTTAGGAAACGACCATATTTTTTAGACTCAAGATGTTGATGTCTACTTAGGGTCATCCTCTTTATCCTTCTTGGGATGGTGTATGAATCAGACAAGACTCCCTTGAGATAAATGGATGAAGTGAAGAACAAAAAGAAAATCAAAATGATTGATGAAATTTGATGATGCTCAGATTCAAAGATTCAATCTTATTATGAATTTGATGACATTCATTTTCTTAAAGATTTAAAGAGTAAATCATGTAAAAAATATTTTATTTGAAAAGATGGAAATTTAGAGAACATTTATGAAATCTTCGTTATTGAACATAAGGAAAGACAAATAAAAACTATCCATGAAGACTAAAATATTCATCTTTGACTTGGCAAGTTTAACTTCTCCACTCTTGATTGTGTGCTGATTGTGATTGGCCCTTTGGAGGGGGAGGCCTATGACCTTACTGTCAATTAGGTCTTGAATGGCATGATCTAAGAGCTTGGAAACAATCAATAGTGTGGCATGGGCATTGATGAAAAGCACAGTGTGAATTGGCATCATATGTCTTTAGTAGTAGATTTAGAAGGGGTCTTGGGTCCAATGGTTGAAGAAGTCTCCTCTCATGGAGCTTTTCAAAAACTTCACTTAGTGGTGTAGCCAGGTATGAATATGTCGGCAATGTGCGCCTTTGATATCGTTTTGGAGTATCTGAAGCAATGGACAAAGAAATGGGCCTTTCAGCTCTTAGGACATTCACAATGCTTATTCTTAACTTTGTGTCTCCTCTTTTCAAGGTCACATCATTGATTGCATCTTCAACCTAGGTCCCAACCCCTTTGAGGGCTCTAAAAGTTTCAAAATAGTGAGTAATAAAGGCTCACGGTAAATTGGGAGAAGATTCTTTTTTACAATCTGAACTTACTCTCAACTTCGGTGGGCCTATTAACTATTTGGGCTGCCTTGGCCCTCCATTTGGTAATGAAAGTTGAAAGAGTTCCTTGGGCTCTTGTTTGGTGGTCTCAAGGACCTTGAAGATGGTTGCATGACTCTCACATAGAGCTTGAGATGGGTCTTTAGACAGGTGGTCCTATTGAATTTGTCCAAGTTTGGCATTTTGAACTTCTAAGGCAGGCAAATATTTGGGTAAAGGAACAGCTTATGAATATCAATCATGTCATCACGTCAGTTTAACTTGTAGATTAAGGTTTCCATCTTCTCGAGCCTCCTAAAAAGAACTTTGTCATGGGATTTTGGTCTTTCAGTGAGCCCATTTTGTACGACCCTATCAAAAGGGTCATGGGCAGCTAGATTTTGAACACTGGATGTAGAGGCAGATCTTGGGCCAGTATCAGAGGCACTTACTATGGATTGGTCGGAGCATTATTAGGCCCTACTAGAAGTGGTGGAGGTGGTAGTTGTTGCTATGAAAACTCTTGAAAAGTTTGGGCGAGTCTTTGTGACTCTTCCCTTTGATCGGAGATGTCTTTCCTTTCGGCTAGTATCTGTAATTGTTCTTGATCCATGGCCATATGAGCTCTATGTAGTGACTAGTTTTCCTTTGATGTGATGGTCCTTGAGTTGAGCTAATTGAAAAGAAAAAACCAAATCTTTGATTGCCAAATGAATGTGGAGAATTTTGAATCCAAGCCAGTAAGAAAACCTTTTTTATTTCAAAAAGTTTTAATGAAATAGGTCCAAGGACTGCTTAGAGAAATTGACCAGAAAATAAGCACACATTTTTTAGTTTTTTGACTTTTGAATTTTTTTTTTTTTTTTTAACTTTGAAGAAAACTAAGGGTATCACGCTGAGGCAGCTTCTAAGTCCTAAGAAAGTGAGGAGGCTTAGGTAAAGAATTCCTAACTAGGAAGATGAAAGATTGCTCCAATGTCATGAATAGGTTTGACCATAATGGATTGAGAAAAAGTGCTGCCTAACACTTGAATAGAATCTGACGAGGAGAGGATTCCTAAAGAATTTATAAGAGGCAAGACTCGTGAAGAGGAATTGAATACTAGAGGAGTGAAAAAAATTACTTCTAGATTTTTTTGGAAAAGATTCCCAAATAATCAGGAAAATATTTGACTTCAAAACCTCACTTGAATTAGATATTAAGCAAGTACGATATTTAAAAGGATTTTTGAATTATGATGAGATTAGGCCCAAAAAGGTTCTCTTTCAAAATTATTTTGTTGGTCCATATTAATGATTCATTGGTGGTCAAGAAAGCCCAAGAAAAGTCATGTTTCAAGGCCTAATATTGTGAAAAAAAAAAAATGGAGTTTTTTTTAGAGAAAATTCGTAACTTTTGAAAAATTTATGAAATTGCAAAATTTAGGGGAGCCACCCTCTGTATGCCAGTCGGTACTTGCCTGTGTGCCAATCGGCACATAGAGAATACGTCGTCTGAACTTTTTTCAGGCCTTCTTGTGCTGTAATTTTCATGTAGGTCGGTGAGCTATATGCATGATGTTAAGATGGGTAATACAGGCTTTAGGTTCCCCTCAATAGGATATTCTATATGTCACATCCCGTAACCCACCCTATGCGGATTAGGGAATGTGAGTGAACTTAACCAAAATCCATACAAATACACTTCATAGAAAACTTAAATATTGTAGTGAAAGTAATCAATTTAACCAAAATCCATACAAATACATTTCATAGGAAAATTAAATATTAGAGTGAAAGCAATCACACGTGTTACATTCATCCTTCAAGTATCTAAATAGGCTAGAATGTTTTTTTTTTCTTTTAAAGCATTACATTCATCATCATTACATTACTTACATAAAGTTTGAATATTCACAACATTGGTCATTTGTCACATCCCAAAACCCACCTTACGCAGATTTAGGACATGTGACCGGCTAGTTAGGCACCCATCGAATTTTTTTTTTTTTTTTTTTTTGAAATTAAAATGCCTACAGTAATCCTAACCATAGGCCATTCACTTGTAAATTCCAAGTGTAGTGCATTCGATATACATGAGTTAAGCAGCGAAAATTAACAAGGAAAATGTATATTCACTTGGCAGAGCAACTAATTACATCCATAGTTGATATTACATAGTTCGATTACAAAAGTCATGCCATTGTACGTTCGGTTATACAAAATATCCAAAGATGAGATGGGATACAAAAATGGAATTATGTTTGTAAGTTCTTTAGAATAATCCCCTAGGTTCCCAGCCGGCTAATCTTGGCCGCTAGATCCTTCACCTGAAAAATGTTAGGATGATGGGGTGAGCTTAAATAAGCCCAGTGAGTAACACAGGTTCCCTGTCATGGGTTTCAAAACTAGTTCTTGCTTATAAAGCACACGGATGGTTCAGAATATTTCAAAAATAGCAGTTCTATAAATTCACTTCAATACAGTTTTAGTAAAACAGAATCAAACAGACAGGATGTCAATGTATCAATCAGGAGTATAGGTAATGTAATCAAAGAATGGAACAGATTAGTACTGAGCAGAACAGAACAACAAACAGAATAATGCCAATTAAGTAGTACAGTATACTTATGCCATGTTGCTCAAGACTGGAGTGGTGCCAAGAGTCAGACGTAACAGTACGGAACAAGTTTGAAACAACTATATGTATATAACAGAACAGAACAGAAGAGCCAGACGGAGTAAAATCATGCATTTAAGTATACGCGTTTAAACAGTGTAGCATATAAAATGGTACAGTGTATGAAGATACAATATCTATACAGTGTAACTTATACACCAAGTCAGAAGTTCCAAGTTACTCACCTTTAAGTCTCGGAGTAGGTGCTACAGTTTGTGCCTTCCTCACTCTTTTAAGCCTAAAACAATTTGAAAATTCCATCAACTTGTGATCTTAATCTATTCTTAGGCTATGTAAGTCTATCTCTGTGATGGGTTCCATTCATGCAAAATTGGACTAACTCATAGTGATTTACTCATAGTTATTACCTTTGAAGCATTTCATTTAGAGTCTCAGTGTTTTTCCTTTCTTCTTCTTCTTTTAGAGCTTCCTCAGCCAGCCTTCTTGCGGCTACCTCTTTCATTAGTTGTCCCATCGGGACGATTGGGGCTTTATATATAAATGGTCTAACAGAGACGATTTCAGTCCTCTTAGCAATCCTAATTTTCCTGGCAATTGTTTTTTATTACCACAGCAAGTCTTCTATGAACTCCTGCTGCTTTTTATCTGTTGCCCTCTGAGCTTTGGTCATAATTGTAAATTCCTTCTGTTTCTTATCCATTAAAATTATCACCTACGTAAAATTAACGAGTTAGGAATTTCATTCTAATTTAGACACCTTTGATAACTTTAGTATTTAAAGTTTGATTTTATTACTTCACGTGTTGTCGTGTCATACTTTTTCGTACCTTATTTCGTAATATGGACCTCATCATTAGGTTCAAAACATCGAAGAAAGTCAATTTAGACCCTCTCAGCTTTTTATTTGGCCTCGGGTACATCAGGGGTATTTTGGTCATGTTACACTTGTGAAATTCTGACTCTGATTCATCATTTAATCATGTGTACAGTCTCACAGCTATCTGGGTCCCTATTGGTATCAATTCCGTCCCAATCGGACTTCATTTAGACTTCGTATAGTGTTAGGGGCATTTTGGTAATTTCATGCGTCATATTTTTCGGTACTTCATTTGCTAGTACAGGACCCCACCGTTGAGTCCGGAGCGCCCAACATAGTCAAAATGGACTATCTTTTAGTGTTATTTGGTCCTAGGTACCGTTAGGGGCAGTATAGTCATTTACCATTTACGTGTCTTTATTTTTCAGGACTTAATTTCCCAAATTGGATTCCACCGTTGAGTCTGGAATGTCCGAAGTAGTAAAAATACACAATTTATTTATTAAATTTGGACTTCGTTTGACCTATTAATGCCCAAGGGTAAAATAGTAATTTTACCCAATTAATAAAATAATTAAATTAATTATTTTATTATTTATTTATTTCTTCAGGGGTGTATTGGCATTAATTTTTCAGAAGCTGGGCCAGAACAAAATTCCCCGGAACTGTTGGGGTCAGAATATAAATAGGTAGAGTTCCGATTTAAATCCTTTCAATTATGCCCCTGGACCAGTTGGTTTTTTAAACAAAACCCTAGACCGGCTTATCTCCCCTCGAACCAACTGGTTTAACTAAGTCAGAGAACCGGAATGGGATATCCTCATTTTTCCTCCTATCCGCGTTTAGGTTAGTTCCATCTTTAATTTTTTTATTTTTTATCCTTGTACCCAAACATCCAGAAATCAAATTTAAACCTATTTATCCCAAAACGACACCTTCCCACTAAAGTGGTGGCACGCCCGTGAGTGGACACATGTTCGAGTTAACACAGTAGGCCTGAGCCAGTTGGGCGAGTCGACTCGGTTGACTTGTTGTCTTCCTCATCGCGTAGAGTACTGTAGCCCTAATTTTCGATTTCAAACCCTTCAATTTCGTGAAGTTTGGGACCGATCTATTCTCTGCTTTTGGTTCCAACTCATTTCTGGGAGTCTAAGGGTTGGTTTGGCATTCATTGGAAGCGTTGGTTTTAGCTTAAATGTTTGGTTCAAGGTTTGATAATGAAACCTGCAACTGGTTCGTAAACGTTTGTTTTTGGCCCAAAACTCGTGAGGTTTGGCTCAAACTGATCGTCATATCATGGGGGTTCAGTCCTCATTCCAAAAATCAGGTTTACAGTGATATTTGTGAGGTTGGGTTTTAGAACCTAAACCTGTAACTCGCCATTTAAGGGTCAATTCTAGGTCTTTGGGGTCGTGGATTAGTGTTTTTGAGATGCTGGTGAAGTCTAGTTAAAGTCTTGGAAGCGTGTCGTTAATACTTCAAAAATAAATTAACCTTACTTCTTAACACAATGAAAGAAAACAAACACAATAGCTAACTGAGTAAGGGTCGATCCCACAGAGAGTGTTCACAATCTATTTTCTATTTATTCTGACCAACTCTAAACTAAAATTCAATTAATAACAAGACAATAAATAGGGGGGTTGCTGTAACACCCCGAACCTGTATAATTAATAATTAATTATCTAATTATTAATTAGTACCAAATTAAAGGACGATTAAAGGAATTAATAATAATCCCGACAGTCATGATAGACCGATTAAAAATAATTAAATATATCTGAAGAAAAGGGTACTCTACCCGAACCCAAATAACTGATTAATTCGGTGAAATAACGCCGTTTTAATACTAACGGAACCCGAATTAGCTAATCCGGGAAATCCCGGATGATTAATAAATGACACGGAACCCCTGACACTGAAGATAATTGAAATAGGAGCTGACCGGAAGAAGCCGCGTCGAAAAAGGAGTTACGGAATGAAAGTTATGTAGCAAACATTGAAACTGAATTAATGCGCAGCCAAACAGGGCCTTAGCCCCAAAAATGTGAAAAATGGCCAAAAGAGGGGTCAAGGGGAATTGAACCCTTGACCTATGGTGGAAAGAGATTCTTCCCAAAAAGTTACCAACTGGGCTACTTCTATCTTTGTGTACAAATATACAATGAAAGGTATATAACCTAGAATTCTGGTTGGGCCACCTCCCAAACTGACCAATGACCTTACATGCAAAACCTCCATCATGAACTGAACCCCTACACCTCAGCCTCATCATCACATCTCAGTGCCTACAATTAGACCTAGGCCCTACATGTATGATTATGTATGTGTATAAGTGTGCACTAATATACACATGAGCTTGGGATCTCTACAACATCAAGTGTGTGAGTTGAATATTCAGAAAATCAGAAAAACTGTGTGAGAACTGATCTGTTAAGAGAGAGAAACCATGTGAGATCAAGTGAGCTTATGTGTGAGAAACCATTGTGAGAAAGGTGTGTATGTCCATGGTCTATACATGATGGTGTTCCATGAAGATGCATCAAGAGGAAGGAACTGGGGACCGAGGTGCCAAGGATCAAAGAGTGAACCATTGAAGTAGGGACGTTCACTGTTGATAGGTAAACACCTCAAAAACTGCTTTGGTTTTCTGTTTAAATTTTCATACTGTTTCGATTGATTTTAGACCATGTTAACTGCATGCATGCACTTGAATGTAGAAGAGGATGATAATAACAAAGAATGGAGTGAAAACTGCACTGTTTGGGCACTAGACCATGATAGGCCGAGAGGGGTAAATTCTGGGTTTTTAAAAACGCTACTCTAAGCTCGGTTTGGTGCACATAGGCGTGAAGAGCATGAAAAATGGAACCCAATGCAACTTGAATGGACCAAAATGGTCCAAAAATGAGCTAGATATGGGTAGTTGCAGGTTCGGTTGGCCGAAATGATAATCCCCCCAACCCAACTGATTTCGTGAGTTTAAATGCACTAAATACTCCCTAAGGGTCCTAGGTGATCTTTATGATCCGAATGAGGGGTCGAAACTGGTTGAAATGGTGAAAAAACGGAGTTGGAAGCGTCGCCGAAAAATCGGCCATCACCGGAGCCGCGACCTGTAACCCACTGTTCGACGGCTAAAGCTTGGCCTAGGACGGAAACCGACACCGGGGATGGAAAGATCACGGAAATCCCTATCAAACCCCGTTGGACCGAACCCACGAAGTCACCGGAATTGTCCACCGGCGTCGGAGAAGACCCCTGCAGGTCACCGGAGAAGACAGAGACCATTTGGTCTCGGGTGGGTCCTGGATCGGATTCGGGTCGGGACCCGACCCGTTTCAAAAACTGGATAAGTGGCACGTCGCCGTTTCAAGGTTAAATGTTTTGATTTAAAAACTGAAATTCGGACTGTTTGGTTCTTGGCATAAGAAATTAAAATTGAATTGGGCTTAATTCTGAAACTGTTCAATTAAGCCCCTGACAAATTAATTAAATAAAAAAATAATTATTTTATCATTTTACTAATTAGGTAAAATTACGATTTTACCCCTGGACATTTAATATGTCAAACGGAGTCCAAATAAATTAAATAAATACTGTATTTTCACTATTTCAAACATCCCGGACTCAATGGTACAGTCCGATTTTAGAAATACAGTACCGAAAAATACAGACCTGTAAGTGATAAATTACTGTATTGCCCCTGATGGCACCAGACCCAAATAAAAATAAAAGACAGTCTATTCTGACTATGTCGGGCGTTCTGAACTCAACGGTGAGGTCCGTTTAACGAACTGGAGTCCCGAAAAATACAGACACACAAAGTGTAAATGACTGAATTGCCCTTAATGATACCCAAGGCCGATTAAACATAACAGATTGTCCAATTTCACTATGTTGGATGCTCTGGACCCAACGGCGAGGTCCATTTTATGAACTGACGTGCCGAAAAATATGACACGTAAAATTACCAAATTACCCCTGATACTGTACGAAGCCCAAATGAAGTCCGATTGGGATGAAACTAATACCTATAGAAACCCGAATACTGGTGAGACTGTATACCTGAATAAATGACGAACCGGGGTCAGAATCTTACGAAGCGTAAAATGACCGTTTTGCCCCTAAGGCTGAAGAAGTAACTGACTGATAACGATTGAAGTCTAAATGACTTGGGTTATAATCCTGATGACTGCTGAGCCTAATTTAAGAATAAAATAGCCCCGGATGAAACCCGATGAGAGGGCGATAGGCTACTAGGCTATATTAGGTAAACCGATAGATACCTAAGATGACAAATAAGACCTGAATGGATGAGTTCTGATCTGTATATGATTGATGATTATTGTTCAGGATATACATGGAGATGCCTGACGTATCTGGAGGTTATCGGATTGTTTGCGCAAGGAGATAACCGTAACAGTTAGTGAGTAACCTGGAACTTCTGACTTGGTGTATAAGTACACCGTCTAGTTACTGTATTTTGATTTACTGTACTGTTTTGTATACTGTACTGTCTGAATGCATACTTTTTTATACTGCATTACACGTAACATGATTTTGTACTGTCCTGCTCTCCTGTTCAGTTCGGGTCTATCTTGTTCTGTTGTATGGTCTGTCCTGGTTTTATTCTGTACTGTTGCGTCTTGTGAGTAAACCTGACTCCTGAATTGGTGTATAAGTTCTGTCTAGATACTGTATTTTAAAGCAATGTACTGTTTTGAACGTTATACTGTTAAAAAAAAAGCATATATTTAAAGTAGCATATGCCTTGTCCTGATTGATATTGTTTCGTTTGTTCCGACATGTTCAGTTTTGATATGTCTTGATCTGATTGATGTATTGTTTCGTTTTGTTCCGTCATGTTCAGTTCCGATATGACTTGTCCTGATTGATATTGTTTCATTTTGTTCCGTCATGTTCAGTTCCGATATGACTTGTCCTGATTGATATTGTTTCGTTTTGTTCCGTCATGTTCAGTTCCGATATGACTTGTCCTGATTGATATTGTTTCGTTTTGTTCCGTCATGTTCAGTTCCGATATGACTTGTCCTGATTGATAATGTTTCATTTTGTTCCGTCATGTTCAGTTCCGATATGACTTGTCCTGATTGATATTGTTTCGTTTTGTTCCGTCATGTTCAGTTCTGATATGACTGGTCCTGATTGATATTGTTTCATTTTGTTCCGTCATGTTCAGTTCCGATATGACTTGTCCTGATTGATATTGTTTCGTTTTGTTCCGTCATGTTCAGTTCCGATATGACTTGACCTGATTGATATTGTACTGTTTTGATCCGCCATGTTCAGTTCCGATATGTCTTGTTCTGATTGATGTATTGCTCTGTTTTGTCCCGTTATGATCCGTCCTGTTATGCCTCTGTCCTTGATTATGCCTGTGACTTGAACTGGTGTTTTGTTCCGTCTGATCCCGTTATGTACCGTCCGTTAATAATCTGTCTGTCTTGATTAATATATGGTCCAGTTCCGTTATGATCTGTCCGAATTCTTGACTTGGTATATAAGTTATTGCATAGATACTGTATTTTGATGCACTGTACAGTCTTAAAAGTTATACTGTCTGAATGCATGTTTTTAAATGCAAACTTTTATACTGTATTGTACGCGGCATGATTTTGTCCCGTCCTACTATTATTTTGTTCGGTCTGTCTTGTTCCGTTTTATGGTCTATCTGATTTTGTTCTGCTATGATGTGTCTGACTCTGGGTACCATTCTGATTATGAGCGGTCTGGCATAAGTAGGCTTGATTACGCGCCTAACTGATATATTATTGTTATGCCCTGTTATGTTCCGCCCAGTACTGATCTGTTCTAATATTTGAATTAATTGCCTATACTCTCGTTGATATATTGGCATCATGCACCGTTCCGTCTGTTCTGATTTGTTGTTCCGTTTAGTTCAGTCCTGCTTTATTCTACTGAAACTGCATTTAAAGTAGATTTATAAAACTGCTATTTCAGAAACAACTAAACTACCCTTGTGCTTTGTAAACAAGAAAGGGTTTTGAAACCCTTGACAGGGAACCTGTGTTACTCATTGGGCTTTTCGAAGCTCACCCCATTCCCTAACATTTTTCAGGAATGATATCTGTTGGATCTGATGGCACTGATCTGTGGAGACTGGATTACTGAGGATTGAATCTGTTTAATCAGGTGAGTGATGTAATACGACTGACTTGATTGATATGTACTAGATATAGACATGGCTCATGGATTTAAACGGTACTCTAAAGATTATAGTTCTGCTCTGTTGTTATATGTCGGATTATAGATATGCTCTGAGGTTAGAATTGTTAGCTGTTGGATTTTAGACTGGCTCTGTGGTACATAACCTTATAGTGAATACATGAGTTGCATTCCCTTGACAAAAAAAAAAAAAAAGGTTTTAAATTCCGCTGCATCTGACCCTACAGTTGGAGTGCAATCCACTGGAAAGTTCAGAAATTGCCTTCGGTTGGTCGCGTGGCGGCTGACTGGCATCACGTCCTCGACATCCGCGTAGGGTAGGGTTCGGGATGTGACAGTTGGAATTTTGATCAAACTAATTACGATTGAAAACTAAATTAATAACAGAAATCAATGAATTAAAACTTCGGTTCTTCGGTTAAATCTCACCCTCACAGTTAATGGAACAATCAATCAATTATAACATTATTCTACCCTTCAATGAATCTAATAACCCTAGGTAACAATAAGCTCTACTACCCGAAATTCCCCTTAATTCCTCACTAATGAAACAAGCTCTCCATTAGATTCTAACCATTAGACAATTTAGAACAAGCTTTCTAAATTTAATATAATAGCAGCATTAGTATCCAGGAAATTAGATTATTCTAAGCAACAATCACACAAGCTCAGACTGTTTAACTTAGCTCATGATAATCATAGCAATAAACAAAAGCTTGTCCACAATCATCTATCACTATTTGCCATAATTGATTAGGAACCATATCAATTACGTAATATACTTCCTAAATCTAGCAATTGATAATAATCTGATCAATTTAACAGGCCTTAATTAAATCAATCAAACCAAATATCAATAAACAATTAAGACAGATTACCATGAGCAGAATTCATAAAAGAGAGAAATAACGTTACTGAATTGATTCAACCATTAAACTACAATGAGGGTTCGAAATTCCCTTGAACTGAATTAAAAAATCTAGCCTAACATGTCACATCCCGCACCCCACCCTATGCGGATGCTGAAGATGTGATGCCAGTTAGCCGCCTTGTCAGTCTCCGACTGGCAATACGACCAACCAAAGGTAATCTTTTGAACCTTACGATGAATTACATTCCAAATGTAAGGTCAGAACAGCGAAAATTAAAACCTTTTTATCTCGGGAATACAACCCAACTATATACCTCATAAGTATGTACCACAGAGCAAGTCTATAACCAAACAACTAATAATTCTAACCACAGAGCACATCCATAACAGATATATAGCACAGAGCATATCTAATTCCTCCAGAGTACCATTACCATGAGCCATGTCCCTACATATCTATTGTACATGAATAAAGTCAACTACATCATCACGCTCACCTGAATAGCTAGAGTCAATCCATCAGAATCCAAGTCTCCACATTTTATTGCCATCAGATCCTCACTTTGGAATGCCTTTCAGTCTACACGTATCATGTCCTTGTGCTTTCTAATCCAATGGAGTTATATCCTGAAAAATGTTAAATAAATGGAATGAGCTTAAACAAGCTCAGTGAGTAACATAGGTTCCTGCCATGGGTTTTAAATCCAGTTCAATATACATGTATGCTCAAATGTAGCTCAAATAGAATAATGCAGCTCATATAGAACAAATGCAGCTCAAACAGATCATATCAGAACAGACTGATCAGACAAATCAGAACAGAGCCAAGACAGAACAAATCAGAACATAACAGGACAGAACATATCAAAACTGACCAAATCAGACAAATCAAACAGAACAGATCAGACAGATCAACAGAACAGACCAGGACAGAATAGGTCAGAACACAACAGATCAAAACTGAATAGATCAGGAGCAGCCGCCTAGTCCCTCTGGGGTAGGACTTATACTCACTCCTCATCAGGAGCAACCGCCTGGTCCCTCTAGGGTAGGACTTATACTCACCGCCTAACAGAACAGATCAGGAGCAGCCGCCTGGTCCCTCTGGGGTAGGACTTATACTCACTCCTCGTCAGGAGCAACCACCTAGTCCCTCTGGGGTAGGACTTATACTCACCCCTAACAAGACAGATCAGATCAGATCAAAACTGAGCCAAAACAGAATAGATTCCAAATGGCGTATAACAGAACAGGACAAACCCGAACAGAATCAGAACATGATACATCAAAAGGCAAGACAGAATGGAATCATGCCATGCGCAATGCAGTACAAAGAATATGCGTGAAAGCATATGCATTAAAACAATACGGTGTATAAAACAGTCCAGCATATAAAGTAATACAGTATACAAAAATATACACCAAGTCAAGAGTCCGAGTTACTCATCTAAATATATGCTTATATCTCTTTCACACATATCCTGATATTCTCTAGATACGTCTTTAGGCACGTCCTTACATATCCTGATGTTGGTACCATTGGATTCACTTGGCAATCCTGGAATCAAAATTCTAGTTACTGAGTTCCCGCTTTCTGTAACATTTCTCACCGTGCCATCATAACAGATAACAACATCCCGAAGGATGACCATTAAGTTTTTGAATAAAGTTCCAGGCTTAGTCAACCTTCTAGATGAACGGACAATAACTTCTCTGCTTGAAATTGAGCGAGCCATCTCCACTTGAACAAGAGACCCAATACTCAATTATCGTTGCTGAAGTGCTGCATCTACTTCCAAGAACCCATATGTCATGGAAAATCTGTGACAAACTGAACCTCTCCGCAAAATATCCAAGTAGCTTCTTACTTGCTCTCCCCTTTAACATCCAGCCGTATCAAATCCTGAACAACCAAAATAGGAACACATCCACCCATCAATCATTCATCCAACAATTAATACAACGAGATCCATTCCGTGCAGCGAACTGCTTCGCTCTGCACTTCCATCCATTAATCCACCATTCCATTATCACAAGGTTGTCAAACCACTGGTGCACAAGTTCATGGACTACAATAGTTGCAGTCTTCTTCAACAACTACTAATTTAGAGCCCTCAATCAAACAACTGCATGAGCTTTCTATCATCTGATGCCAACTACAGTTGAAGCCAATTCTGCTTCTATCAGACTGCTTCAATTTTAGCTGCTTACCGCAACTCCCCCAATTTCTCTCGTCTGCCGTTCATGGACAATACCAACGTGCTTCATCATCTTCAATCTCTATCAATTCAATCCATAATCCAACACCAACATACTGCTGCAATTTCTTCCAATTATTCACAGTAATCACAACGCCCGAATGTATTCCCAAGGTTGACTTCTTGGATCAAAATTAGTGACACGAATTCTGAACCCAGTTTGGTTTCGACTGTTCTGAAGTGATTTTCAAACGAATAGTCAAATAGTGGAGTTGAAATCTCAGGAGGACCATTACCGTGAGTCTCCCCTGCTCCAATGCTACACCAATATACACATATATCTATATACATCCCCCTAAAAATCTGCAGCAACCAACCCATTCAAATTAATCAACCATTGTGCTTCCGTCTCTCCTCCATCTCCACAAAATTGCAACATCAATCCCAGCATCAACAACTCCAAATCACGCCCCCGACATTACAAACCCGCCAAAGCACCATCGCACCGCTACACAACGCAACAATATGTATGTATATATATATATATATTTACATATCTCTGCATCGCTACTTAATTCGAACAACCCAACACCAACACGCTACCACCATTTGCCACAAGATGTATCAGAATCCCTTACCTGAATCAAGAGGCCCCAACAATTTGCACCGTTTTGCTACTAGTTCGGCTGAATCAGATTTCCTGTACCAACACGCTGCTGCACTTCCGTTGCTTATGGAGCAAACGGTTGGCCTCTACTTGCTGAACCCGTGATTTCACCTTCATGTTGAGCCAACCGTTCCTTCTCAAAAATGAATTCTGCTTCCATTTTAGTGGTTTGCTACAGCTCTCCCGATTTCTCTCTCTCTCAATTAAAAATCCATTCTGTGAAGCCCCCTCATATATATATATATATATATATATATATATATACTTACAAGATTCATGCTAGAAATTTCCTCCCCTAGTTTTTCTGCAGACAGATCCTAGAATTCTCTAGATTCTTCCCTCCTAATTTTCTGCAGATAGAGATATAGATAGTGGCTTATTCTAGAATTCTCCCATTTCCTTTGGTCACGTGGTCAACAATACGGCTGCTTCTCCTTTCTCAGATTCTAGCAGTTTCCACATAAGACTACCTAGATGCAAATATATATATATATATATATAATATTTCCTTTTGGTTCTAGCAGTTTCTACAAGTTGCTATATAGCTACATAAATATATATGTTTTCTAAAATCTGCCACACTCCCTTTTATTATTATAAAATATACTTCTATATATTTTATTTTTATATAACTATATTAATATTTTATTTCATAAAATATTATATTATAAGTTACCGATAAATGTGTCAGAAAGTTGGGGCTCGGTTCATTATCATTTATTTTTGTAATTAATAATTCGTATCAATCCCATTTATTTATCCCGACAATCGGTTGACCGGGTCATTTATTTCCCGAGCCTATATTATTTTTAGTGATCTAGATTAATTTTATGTTTTCTAATAATTAATTCATTAATGGCTCACTATATTTTGAGCTATTTCAATTTATTAACGTCAGATAGTATATTTTCCTTAAGTCGGGGTGTAGTTTGGGTTATGTCGGATTTTCGAGATATTACATAACATACTTGAATAAAACAAAACTAAATTAATTTGTGTTCCTCAAACTTCTTCTCTATACGCCCCGCACAGCTCCTGCCGCACGTCTTGTGCGCCACCTCCCCCTGGCTTCTTTTCTTCCGTGCTTTAAATACCCCAGGAGCTTTTAGTCCTAGACGCCTGCCCCACAGCAGCCTCGTTTTTTTTCCAGCCCACTGCCGTGACACGCCCAGCCAAAGCCCAGCTATTTTTCACTTTTCTTTCTTTCTCTTTGCTTTGCCTCCGCACTTGTTGACTTTCCTTTTGTTTTTCTTTTCTTTCTATTTCTATTTTCTTTTGCTTTTGCCTTTCTTTCCAGCTTTGACTTTTCTTATTTTTTTTTATTTCTTTTCCCTTCATTCAGCCATGCCTTGCCAAGCCCACAGCCCACAATTGAAAACAGAATGACAGAAATTATTAAAAACATGTTGGAACTTATGAACTATTTTTCTACCTGATAACGACTGAATCTTGGTTTGGTCTCTTGATGAAAGTAGTAGACCTGGATGATTAGATAATTTTAGGCTTTCGAATCACCTGATTTGGGCTTCGGAAACTCAAGTTATGACCCATTGAAGTTGACTGGTCGGACAGGAATCTAACTGCTCGGATCAGCTTTCCAGGCCTGATTTTGAAACAATGTTTGGAGGCCCAAACGAACTCGGATTTTTGTAAACCAGACCTTTCTGAAAAGCTCAAGACGTCCTCTAAAAACTTCATGAAGACCACTTCCTCATTCTCGAATTCTAACACCATCCAGATCTCAAGTGAAGCTCCATAGGTTGAAATGTCTAAAATCTAGAAATTGCACATTATACTCGAAATCTATTCTTTTATCTTCAATGCTTCCTAATTAAATTAATTAATTAATTAGCTCACTTAAACAGAAAATATATCATAAAACTAAATATAAAGGAATTAAAAATATTAAATATTATGCTCTTATCAAATTCTCCCACACTTAGTTTTTACACGTCCTCGTGTAAACAAAAACTGAGAACAAAACAAAAAGTTCACTTGAATCCATTCAACCAAACTTTCAAAGGTCTTAAGTTCAATAGCTCATCCATGAAAATTAACGCTAACTAGTCAGAATTTGGTTAATACTTCATCAATCAATTCGCAACAACAACCTTGTCATTTTCTACAAAACAATTTCAAAATTCAAGTGTATGCATGCAAGTACCTTTCCTATGATCAACATGAATACACAACTAAATCCACATGGGAGAACAACTATGCACTCCATTTCAAGACTCGAAACATAGCTCTTCCACTATTACTTTTCACAAAATTACTTTTTTTTTTCTTTTTCTAGGTGAGTGCATTTTATACTCCATCTCACCTTTTGCATGCGTTTTTGAGTGAGTGTGTTTTACGCTCCATCTCAACCCACCAGTGAGTGTGTTTTACGCTCCTTTACGCTCCATCTCAACCCACCAGTGAGTGCGTTTTACGCTCCATCTCAACCCACCACATGATTTACTTACTTTTCTTTTCTTTTTTATTCATTTCTCTAACATAGCTCCATAATTAGAAAATAAAATGAGTAGTTCAGCAAGTTCTAAGTCTTGAAACCAATGCACATAGTTAGACACCCATACAACTTAGCTAATAAAACATGTATCTCATACTCAAGTAGTGATGCTCATAAAAATAAAAACAAATCAGTTTTCAACAGTTCAAGTGTGGATTGTGACTTGGTCATTATTATTCATCAATTAATTAAACATAAACCAAAATCTACAAGTCAGCCTTAATTCTCACACATTCATTGGAGACCTTCAAGAGTTAGCCAAATAAAATCCAAACAAAACCATCCAATTCTGCACACAAAAATTTATATATATATATATATATATATATATATATTTTTGGGAAAACAAAAATAAAAATAAAAATTCAGCAACACTAACAAAGTAAACAAAGCAAAGTAAACAAAGTGCCAAATCCTTTCCCCCCACACTTAAACCTTACATTGTCCCCAATGTAAGATAATGATGCAAAGAAGAAATGACAAAAATAAAAAGAAAAAGGGAAAGAAATTCAAATCTGGTTTCTTGGGTTGCCTCCCAAGCAGCGCATTTGTTTCACGTCGTTTGCCCGACAACTTGCTCCTCAACCTACCTCCAAATTTTCCTTACTTGTTTGGTCAAAAACTTCCTGCACTAAAGGGTTAATAACATCAATAGCAAAAACATGATTAATATCACTAGGGTACCTCATGGCCTCATAAATGTTGAATTGAATCTTTTCACCATCAAATTCCATGGTCAAGGTACCATTATGCACATCAATCATTGTTCTAGCCATTTTCAAGAATGGTCTCCCCAATAAAATATGTACAGGATTAAGAGATGTATCATTATCCATATCCACAATGTAAAAATCTGCAGGAAATATTAATTGATTCACCTGCACTAACAAATCCTCAATCACCCCTTCAGGGTAAGCATTAGTACGATCAGCCAACTGTATAATAACACTAGTTTTTTTCAAAGAACCTAGATTTAAACTTGGCCTAACTTCATTTAAGTGAACAACTCGGGATACATTCCATGCATCTCTGCTTCACGTTCCCATGTTGCTTCCTCACTGGTGTGATTTTTCCACAAAACTTTCACCAGTGGGATTGCCTTGTTACATAAAGTCTTTTCCTTTCGATCTAGAATTCGCACTGGTTGTTCTTCATGTTACAAGTCCTGCCTTAACTTGAGTGGCTCATATTCAATAACCCATCCTAGTTCTTGTACACACTACCTCATCATTGATACATAGAACACGTGGTGTACTTTTTCTAACTCGGGTGGTAGTGCCAAACTATATGCGACTCGTCCAACTCTTTTCAAGATCTCAAATGGACCAATATAGCGAGGACTTAACTTGCCCTTCTTGCCGAACCGGAGTACCCCTTTTAATGGTGACACCTTAAGGAACACGAGGTCACCTACTTCAAATTCAAGATCCTTCCTTCGGTTGTCAGCATAACTCTTGTATCGACTCTAGGCCGTCTGCAACTTACTCCAAATTTTCTAAATTTGTTCAGTGGTGTCCTGGACTAGATCCGGTCCGAGTAACTTCTGCTCACTAGTTTCAGCCCAACATAGTGGAGATCGACACCTTCTTCCGTACAGTGCTTCATACGGTGCCATTTTGATGCTGGCTTGATAGCTGTTATTGTAGGCGAACTCAACTAATGGAAAATGTTCTGCCCAATTTCCCTTGAAATCTAATGCACACAGCCGTAACATATCCTCTAGCATTTGTATCACTCGTTCAGACTGCCCATCTGTCTGTGGTTGATATGCTGTACTGAATTTGAGTTCAGTGTCAAGTGTCCTTTACAAACTCTTCCAAAATTGTGACTCAAACCGAGGGTCTCGATCAGACAGAATGGATAAGGGCGTGCCGCGCAAGCGTACAATCTCCTGGATGTACAACGTAGCTAGCCTTTCCATGCTATGTGTTGTTTTTACAGGCAGAAAATGCATAAACTTGGTCAACCTATCCACGATGACCCAAATAGCATCGAAGCCCTTTGGGGACTTGGGAAATCCGGATACGAAATCTATGGTGATGTGGTCCCACTTCCATTCTGGAATAAGGAGTGGTTGCTAGAGTCCGTTGGGGCGTTGATGCTTAACCTTTACTTATTGGCAACGTGTATAGTGGGCGATAAAGTCAGCTACGTCCCTCTTCAATCAAGGCGACCAATACAGCTCTTTGAGGTCGTGATACATCTTTGTATTTCTAGGGTGTATCGTAAACCTTGAAGCATGAGCTTCTTCCAAAATTTCTCTCTTCAATTCGGTTATCTTGGGCACACATAACCTACCTCGATATCGCAAAACTCCCTCTCGAATCTCAAAGTCAATTTTTCCAGTTGCCTCTACTTCCTCACGTATTTTGACTAGCTCCTCATCCTGAGATTGACCTGCTTTGATCCGTCCCACCAATGTAGACCCAATTGTCAGACTGGCCAGATAAGTCACGCTACCTAGTGGGATCACCTCAATGCCTATCTCGTCTAGGTTTTGAATCAATTCCTTCTGTGTAGTAATCATGTAGGCGAGATTGCCAGACCTTCGGCTTAAGGCATCGGCCACCACATTAGCCTTGCTGGGATGGTACTGGATTATCACATCATAGTCTTTGAACAATTCAAGCCAACGCCGTTGCCTCATATTCAACTCCTTCTGTGTAAAAAAGTACTTCAGTCTCTTATGATCAGTAAAGATTTCGCACACCTCTTCATATAAGTAGTGGCGCCAAATTTTTTAAGGCAAACACCACTGCAGCTAGTTCGAAGTCATGGGTAGGATAATTTTGTTCGAGCGATCGGAGTTGTCGAGAGGCATAGGCAATGACCCTACCATCTTGCATCAGGATGCATCCCAAGCCCTTATAGGAGGCATCACAGTAAATGACAAACTTCCCTTCTCTAGAGGGGATAGTCAGAACAAGCGCTGAAGTTAACTTCTCCTTAAGTAGCTAGAAACTCCATTCTTGCTCATCCATCCAAATGAATGGTACATTGTTCTTGGTCAAGTGAGTGAGTGGCTTCGCCATCTTAGCAAAATCTTTGACGAATCGTCGGTAGTAGCTTGCCAATCTAAGAAAACTTCGGACCTCTGTCATGGTAGTTGGCTGGGGCCAATCCAAGATGGCTTCTACCTTCTGTGGGTCAATGGTAATACCCTTTTTAGAAATCACGTGGCCCAAGAAGGTGATACTGGGTAACCAGAATTCAAACTTTTGAACTTCACATACAGTTTATGCTCCCTCAGGGTCTGTAATGCTATCCTCAAGTGTTTACCATGTTCCTCTTCACTCCGCGAATACACAAGTATATCATCGATGAAAACAATGATGAAATCATCCAGGTATGGCTTAAAGACTTGATTCATCAAATCCATAAATAGGGCTGGGGCGTTAGTTACGCCAAAAGGCATGACTAGGAACTCGTAATGGTTGTACCGGGTCCGAAAGGCCATTTTTGGTACGTCAGCGCCCTTGATCTTGAGTTGATGATATCCTGATCTTAGGTCAATTTTGGAAAACACACTAGCCCCTTGCAATTGGTCGAATAACTCATCAATGCGCGGAAAAGGATACTTATTTTTTATCGCCACCTTATTGAGCTCTCGATAGTCAATGCAAAGCCTTAGGGAGCCATCTTTCTTTTTCACAAATAGCACTGGTGCTCCCCAAGGGGATACACTCGGTCGGATGAATCCTTTCTCCAATAGCTCCTGTAATTGAGCCTTAAGCTCTTTCAACTCTTATGGATCCATCCAGTATGGAGCTTTAGATATTAGTTGAGTCCCGGGAATGAGGTCGATGGAAAATTTAATTTCTCGATCAACCGTTTCACTTGGTAGATCCTCAGGGAATACATCGGGAAACTCACACACGACTGGCACTTCTAATAATGGGGGAGTTTGAGTTTGGGTATCCAGAACACTACACAGATAACCACGGCATCCTTTTTTCAGTAATCTCCCCGCTTGGATAGCAGATATGAGATAGGGCGGAGGGGTGACGCCATTTCCTTTGAGCACAAATTCGGGTTGCCCTGGGTGTTGAAACAACACTTTCTTTTCAAAGTAGTCGATGGTGGCGTGATTGAGAGACAACCAATCCATGCCTAAGATCACATCGAATCCCTTAATAACTAAGGGTATTAGGTCTACCGACAATTCTTGGTCCCCAATCATCACACTGCAGCCCTTAAGAATTGTGGACCCAACCATTGATATCCTAGATCGAGTTTGTACAGACAACAGATCATTCATAGGTTCAGGTGTTTTATGCAATTTATCAGCAAAAAGTGGAGACACAAAGGAATGCCTGGATCTATAATCAATTAACATATATGCAAAAATTTCATAGATTGGGAGTATACCTGCCACCACAGCGTTTGCAGTAGATGTTTCTCCTAGTACTAGGGCAAATACTCTCCCTGGTTGTCCTTGCGGCGCCTTGCCCTTATCCCTTGTGGGTGCCGCTGGAATAGGTCTTTGGCCCGTATTATTGGTAGCCGAGGCTGGGGTTCTCGTGTCTGGTGGCGGTTGTGGGCAGTCCCTAACTTGATGTCCCTTTTCCCCGCACCTGTAACACGCATCAGTCAACCGGCGACACTCCCTTGGGTGAGACAATCGGCAGTGGGGGCATTTGGGTACCTCATTGGCTTTTCTTTGGTTCTTATTCCCCTTACTTAAGCCTTTGGTTTTCTATTTTTTAGATGGTTGCTCTTTCTTGAAGTTCTTCCCATTTTTCGTCCACCCCTAGTCCTTGAGATGATTGAACTCCTCCATGTCTTTCTCGATGACGAGGGCCTTGTTGAGAACATCAAAGTAGGTGTGCAATTCAAAAGTGAAAACTCTTACTCGAATTCCCATGCGAAGGCCTCCTTGGAATTTCCTTGCCTTGTGGTGCTCTTCCCGTACCAGGGAGGGGACAAACCTAGATAGTGTTAAAAACCTGGCGGCGTATTGGATCACCGTCATTTCTCCTTGTTGTAGGTTCGTAAATTCTTGGATTCTCCTTTCTCGGACAGTCGGGGGAAAGAACATGCTGTAGAATTTATCTACAAAGTCTATCCAAGTCATGGTGGGGTTCTCTCTCTGCATTTCCAGCCACCAGTTATATGCCTCTCCTTGTAACATGTACGTGGCCAACCTCACCTTTTCCTCCTCCGTACAGATCAGGAGCTCGAAGGCTTTTTCCATTGCCACGACCCACAGTTCAGCTTGCTCCGAATTTGTTACAGCATCAAAGGATGGAGGCCTGAGCTTATGGAACCTGTCCAATAAGTCGTTACGAATGCCAGCTCCTATGGGTGGCACCGAAGCAGGTAGGGGTGGCATGGCTGGAGCTTCAGCCAGATTGTTAGCTGGTCCGAGCTGTTTATGCTGTAGAGTTCTCGTCAATCCTTCGATTGCTTGGCCAAACTGAGCCAAAGTTGCTCACATCCCGCGTAAGGCCGCACTCTCAGTCAGAGCTCGAGGTTCCCTATTGCCATTTCTAGTGCGTGGCGGCATCTGAGGCAGAATAAAAGCTATCTTTAGTATTCTCGTTCGGTGTGTCATAGTGAAATGACACTCAGGTCATTCGTTAACTCAAGGATCCTATGACCTAAGCATTTTATCTCCTAAGGACTCATTTTCCAAGGATTCAAGATAACCCTAAAGCTCTGATACCAAGTTTGTCACATCCCAAAACCCACCTTATGCAGATTTAGGACATGAGACCGGCCAGTTAGGCACCCATCGAATTTTTTTTTTTTAAATTAAAATGCCGACGGTAATCCTAACCACAGGCCATTCACTTGTAATTTCCAAGTGTAGTGCATTCGATATACATGAGTTAAGCAGCGAAAATTAACAAGGAGAATGCATATTCACTTGGCAGAGCAACTAATTACATCCATAGTTGATATTACATAGTTCGATTACAAAAGTCATGCCATTGTACGTTCGGTTATACAATGTCACGACCCGAAACCCACCCTCTGCGGATTTCGCATCGCGACGGCCACCCTCAGGCCCGAGGACCCTTGGGCGAAGGCTCGCATCTGCAGCGGTATCGGATAGATGTGTTTCATGTGGTTGTGGAAGCGTGAAAAACTTTTTCTTTTCTTTCTTATTTAAATTTTGCACATCCGTCCAATACTGCCGCTCTTCACATTTCGGTATACATGTATTATAATCATACATTCAGAGCATAACTAAAAACTTAAAAGACTTCATAATTAAAATCTTAATTCAACTGCCCCGTGGGGCTTAATACACATCCTTAAAATGTCAGCTAATACAAAACATATTAATCAGAGTTCATGCGATTTTTCCCCATAAGAACTCCTCAAGCAAATCTTCCCAAAAGCTAGGTTCATCCTTATAGTCTTCAAAAATCGATCTGCCCTTAGTCACCTGAAAGGGGGGCGGATCAAATCCGGGTAAGCTAATCAAAGCTTGTGAGTAATTCCTGCATTCGTCATGGGGTTTTCAACTAGTAGTGGTTTTAGCACATGAGGGTTTTTGAAATACTCACTACCAATTGCTCGTACATTTTAGAACACAGAATATATGCATTCTTAAAACAATAGCTTTGAACAATTTAAGTATTCAAGCTAAATACACATTTTCTTCAAATAGAGTATATGCAATTTAAAAGCATATAAACACGTGAAATAGAATAGGGATAATACCTACTTCTATTTTCAAAATCACTTGTCATCTTTTCTCTTTTATTAGGCGGAATCTGTTTCGAACCAGACTCCCATTTTACTGCCAATACTGTCGATGGAGATATCTCATTTGCCTGGGGGATTAGATCCTTCTACCGGGCATGTACTGTTGAATCCCGAAGGATTTCAACCATCATATAGGGTGGTACTTAGTACCGTTTATCTTATAAAACATTTGTCACATGACTTCTTCAATAGATATTTTTCATGAACATTTAAAGCATGAAATGTATAAATTCTACAATAAAGCTTCGAATACACGTGATAATCAAATTCAGAATATTAAAGAGGTTTGCAATTGATTTAGACATGCTGATGTATTTTCAAGAAAAGAGCTGAATTTAAAACATTTAATAAGCATGCCGTAACAGAATATTTTAAAAGAACGGAATCATATATAGACTGAATTTGATATTCAAAGGCTGCAATGACTTGTGCTTAAAACTTCTTCAAATATATGGAGTTAAATCTCCAGTTCAAATACAGGGTTACTCACCTCGGTCCTTTAGGGTTAGTGCTAAAGTG
Organism: Nyssa sinensis; assembly: GCA_008638375.1. NCBI lineage: Eukaryota > Viridiplantae > Streptophyta > Magnoliopsida > Cornales > Nyssaceae > Nyssa > Nyssa sinensis. The sequence goes on from CM018052.1 coordinate 7,120,051, forward strand.
CGCTTTCCCACTTCCTCTGTAATTCCTAAGAACAATCCATAACAATCTCATTAACTTCACATTACTGCAATATCACCTACTGATGCTTCTTAATTTATGCTTAGTTCGTATTTTATCCTAGTCGATTTACTAACATCCTATAACTTCGCACGTACTTAATTAAACTCGTACTTTAACCTACGACACAATTTAATGTGTTAGAAACTTAATTTATTTCAACTTATACTCTTCTGGTAGTTCCATTAACTTTAAATTAAATTTATTTACTTGTCAAGTTAACGCGTCGTGTCTTCTCGTACTTTATTTCCCGTACTTGCCTTAGTTTAATACTTCGGCAATATCTCAGTTTATAGTCATCTGACAGATGCTATTCATCAAATTTTACGTCTTTTTATTTAGACACTTCTTTTGGCCGAATGGACTTTACCATTGAATCCGGAGCGTCGAAGAAAGTCAGTTTAGGCTTTCTTAGAATTTAATTCGGACTTTTATATGTAAAAGGGCAGAATGGTCATTTATCGTTTTACGTGTCACATTTTTCGTACTTCGTTTCGTAATTTGGACTCCATTATTGGGTCCGGGGTGTCAAAGAAAGTCAGTTTAGACCTTCTCCGGTTTCATTTTGGCTTTAAGGGTACCAGGGGTAATTTGGTCATTTTACCCCTTTGCAGGTCTCCAATTTTTCGGGACCTCATCTCATGTCGTGGACCTCGCCATTGGACTCAGAGGGTCCGAGATAGTAAAAATATACTAATAACTTGTTGATTTTGGGTCAAGGGGTATTTTAGTCATTTACCTCTTTACGTGTCTTTATTTTTCGGGACCCAGTCTCGAAAAATGGACCCTACCATCAGTCTTAGAATGTTTGAAATAGTAAAATTTCACTATTTATTTATTAAATTTGGACTTCGTTTGACTTGTTTAGGGAGAAGGGCATTTTGGTCATTTTTTGACATAATTAAGGGTCTCAAATTTTTTTGGGACTCCATCTCATGTCGAGGACCTCACCAATGGACTCAGAAGGTCCGAGATAGTAAGAATATACTAATAACTTGTTGATTTTGGTCAAGGGGTATTTTAGTCATTTACCTCTTTACGTGTCTTTATTTTTTCGGGCCCCGTCTCGTAAAACGGACCCTACCATTAGTCTCAGAATATTTGAAATAGTAAAAATTCACTATTCATACGTCTGATTTGGACTTTATTTGCCCTATTAATGACCCAAGGGCATAATAGAAATTTTCTTTTATTTATTAAATAATTAAATTAATTATTTAATTATTTTTCCAGGGCTTAATTGCATAATTTTTCCAAAAATTGGGCCACAATGTAAATCCGTAGAATTTCTGGGGTCAAACCGTAATTAAGAAAAGGTTTGGTTTATTTGGTTTTAATTAAATAAGAAAACCAGTGGGTTCAGTCATATTTAAAGTGAACCGGTCCGGTTTTAATTGAACCAATCCGGTTTGGTTGGTTTGAAACGTAATGCTGACGTCATGATGACGTCAGCCCTAACTATTTTAAAATTTAAAATTTTAAATCTCCAAACGTCACCGTTTAGATAAACCCATAACCGGATTTGACCCGAACCCGTAACCGACCCGTAGACCGACCCGACCCGAACAGTGTCGTCTTCCCCATCGAAGCCGACACTGTTCATACGAAACCCTAATTTTTTCCAGTTTCTTTCTCTTCAATTTCGTGGATTTTTATTCACGGTTTTCTTACTGTTTTCAACCCGATCCACTCCTAGAACATTGTAGAAGAGTTTGGCAATCTTTTTTGGGGTTCAAAACTGCTTCATGAGTTCGACTTTGGGTTTGATAAGCCGAACCTGTAACTAGCTCATTCTCGCTTATTTCTTGATCATTTCCTATGAGGTTTGGTTCGTTTAAATCCCATTTTCATTGGGTTTCGTATTTCATTACCAAGGGCAGGTTTAATGCCATGGTTTTGAGATTTACTTTGGGAACCCGAACCTGTAAGTGGGTTTTTGGAAGGCTTTCTTTGGGATTTTTGATCTTGTACGTATGTCTTTGGGATGCTGGTGAGATCTACTTGAAGTTTGGATACGCCAGACTTAGTTTGGTTGTGATGAAAATCAGACCTGCTTTAGCAAGGTCATCAATGGCGGTTTTCATGGATTCACTATTTTTTGGTCATTTTTGAAGCTTAAAATCATGCTTGACAAACTCATAAACATATATCTATCTTCATATGTGCATGTATAATTCAAAAACAGTGCCTAATACATCAAAATTCTAGAGAGAGAAAATGATAGTTTTTGCATTTTCTTACCCTTTTTCCACTGTTTAGTCCTTCTTCTTGTTCTGATTTCTCTCTCTATTCTCTTCAGTTCCTTCCTCTCTCTCTTTCCTTTCCTTTTGCTTGGACGAATGGTGTTGCAAATGAGGTATGTATCAAAAATGTGTTTAAGTGTATATGTATATTTCTCTCACTAGCCCCACTTTCTCTCTCTCTCTCTACCTTTTCTCCACTGCTGGTCTGCCTTATACACTTACACACTCATATTTTCTGACCTTGCCCATACTTCTTTCCCTTTCACCATGCTTCCCCTCACCTAATGTTTTATAAAGTATTCATGTATATATATATATATATATATAACACAACACACACACATGCACGTGACACACACACACATGCACTGTTCATCCCTATATATATATATATTCATTTATCATTTAATCATATATATATATATATATATATATATATACACACATGCATATTTGGTCACACATACACATACACATCTTTCCTCTTCTTTGTTTTTTTGTCATTATTATTATTATTATTATTATATTTTATAATTATCCTCATAATTTATATTACATATAACTAATATTCAATTTAATAAATTAATTATGTTAAATTAATTTATTTTACACTCATTTTCCATAGCCTCGTAAAACGTGCTTTATTACCCGGCATTCCCGGGTCGGGGTATTACATTCTTCCCTCCTTAAAAGAGTTTTGTCCTCAAAACTCGAATATTCTTTATTTCGAGAGTTCCAGTCTCCTTATGTCATATCTATCATTTTCGTATATCGTAATACATAAGATTATCTTCATTTACTTAATGATTCAGGAGATGAACTTTGATTCATCACTTTCAGATATAATATATGTTGACTCGTATCACTACTTGCTTCTAATTTACTAACGTACAATTTCTAATTCTTCATGTCATCTATTAGATTCATGTCTTCCAATGGTTTAAGGATTTCTTCGATCAGGTTGGATAAATTGACACTGTGTGTTTTTCAGCTACCTTAGTTACATGATAAGGCGGCCGTTCCTTACCGGTAACAGAGGTCCTGACAGCACACCAGTGACTATCAAAATCCTCCCTTTCTCTTTCATCCTTTTCTAATTATTGTTATTCACCTTCTTAGTTCACGTTTTACTTCTATTCTTCAGACTCTATTTTTCTACTTTACTGCGGGTCCCATACCCCGCCTTCCTATCGTATCACGTATTTCAGAACACTTACTTCATGTTACTACGGGTCCCATACCCCGCCTTTATATTACGTACTTCACACACCTATTTCACACACTGCGAGTCCTATACCTCGTCTTCATATCGTGTCACGTACTTCACATATCTACTTCATTCTTGTACTGCGAGTCCCATACCTCGCCTTCATATCATGTCACGTACTTCACATATCTACTTCATTCATGTACTGCGAGTCCCATACCTCGCCTTCATATCATGTCACGTACTTCACATATCTACTTCATATACTGCGAGTCCCATACCTCGTCTTCATATCGTGTCACGTACTTCACATATCTACTTCCTTCATGTACTGCGAGTCCCATACCTCGCCTTCGTACTTCACATATCTATTTCATGTACTACGGGTCCCATACCTCGTCTTCATATCGTGTCACGTACTTCACATATCTACTTCCTTCATGTACTGCGAGTCCCATACCTCGCCTTCGTACTTCACATATCTATTTCATGTACTACGGGTCCCGTACCCCGCCTTCCTATCACGTTGCTTCAGAACACTAACTTCATGTACTGCGGGTCCCATACCCCGCCTTCATACTACGTATTCCTCATATCTACTTCCCACAACGCGAGTCCCATACCTCGCCTTCATATCGTATCGTGTACTTCGTATATCCTAGGTAGTCTAAAACCCTACCTAACTTATGGTTTGATCCTAATTCTCCTAATGTCACTAAGTTTGTTCAAGTAAACCTAGTGCTCTGATACCACTCTGTCACGACCCGAAACCCACCTTCTGCGGATTTCGCATCGCGACCGCCACCCTCAGGCCCGAGGACCCTTGGGCGAAGGCTCGCATCTGCAGCGGTATCGGATAGATGTGTTTCATGTGGTTGCGGAAGCGTGAAAAACTTTTTCTTTTCTTTCTTATTTAAATTTTGCACATCCGTCCAATACTGCCGCTCTTCACATTTCGGTATACATGTATTATAATCATACATTCAGAGCATAACTAAAAACTTAAAAGACTTCATAATTAAAATCTTAATTCAACTGCCCCGTGGGGCTTAATACACATCCTTAAAATGTCAGCTAATACAAAACATATTAATCAGAGTTCATGCGATTTTTCCCCATAAGAACTCCTCAAGCAAATCTTCCCAAAAGCTAGGTTCATCCTTATAGTCTTCAAAAATCGATCTGCCCTTAGTCACCTGAAAGGGGGGCGGATCAAATCCGGGTAAGCTAATCAAAGCTTGTGAGTAATTCCTGCATTCGTCATGGGGTTTTCAACTAGTAGTGGTTTTAGCACATGAGGGTTTTTGAAATACTCACTACCAATTGCTCGTACATTTTAGAACACAGAATATATGCATTCTTAAAACAATAGCTTTGAACAATTTAAGTATTCAAGTTAAATACACATTTTCTTCAAATAGAGTATATGCAATTTAAAAGCATATAAACACGTGAAGTAGAATAGGGATAATACCTACTTCTATTTTCAAAATCACTTGTCATCTTTTCTCTTTTATTAGGCGGAATCTGTTTCGAACCAGACTCCCATTTTACTGCCAATACTGTCGATGGAGATATCTCATTTGCCTGGGGGATTAGATCCTTCTACCGGGCATGTACTGTTGAATCCCGAAGGATTTCAACCATCATATAGGGTGGTACTTAGTACCGTTTATCTTATAAAACATTTGTCACATGACTTCTTCAATAGATATTTTTCATGAACATTTAAAGCATGAAATGTATAAATTCTACAATAAAGCTTCGAATACACGTGATAATCAAATTCAGAATATTAAAGAGGTTTGCAATTGATTTAGACATGCTGATGTATTTTCAAGAAAAGAGCTGAATTTAAAACATTTAATAAGCATGCCGTAACAGAATATTTTAAAAGAACGGAATCATATATAGACTGAATTTGATATTCAAAGGCTGCAATGACTTGTGCTTAAAACTTCTTCAAATATATGGAGTTAAATCTCCAGTTCAAATACAGGGTTACTCACCTCGGTCCTTTAGGGTTAGTGCTAAAGTGCGCTTTCCCACTTCCTCTGTAATTCCTAAGAACAATCCATAACAATCTCATTAACTTCACATTACTGCAATATCACCTACTGATGCTTCTTAATTTATGCTTAGTTCGTATTTTATCCTAGTCGATTTACTAACATCCTATAACTTCGCACGTACTTAATTAAACTCGTACTTTAACCTACGACACAATTTAATGTGTTAGAAACTTAATTTATTTCAACTTATACTCTTCTGGTAGTTCCATTAACTTTAAATTAAATTTATTTACTTGTCAAGTTAACGCGTCGTGTCTTCTCGTACTTTATTTCCCGTACTTGCCTTAGTTTAATACTTCGGCAATATCTCAGTTTATAGTCATCTGACAGATGCTATTCATCAAATTTTACGTCTTTTTATTTAGACACTTCTTTTGGCCGAATGGACTTTACCATTGAATCCGGAGCGTCGAAGAAAGTCAGTTTAGGCTTTCTTAGAATTTAATTCGGACTTTTATATGTAAAAGGGCAGAATGGTCATTTATCGTTTTACGTGTCACATTTTTCGTACTTCGTTTCGTAATTTGGACTCCATTATTGGGTCCGGGGTGTCAAAGAAAGTCAGTTTAGACCTTCTCCGGTTTCATTTTGGCTTTAAGGGTACCAGGGGTAATTTGGTCATTTTACCCCTTTGCAGGTCTCCAATTTTTCGGGACCTCATCTCATGTCGTGGACCTCGCCATTGGACTCAGAGGGTCCGAGATAGTAAAAATATACTAATAACTTGTTGATTTTGGGTCAAGGGGTATTTTAGTCATTTACCTCTTTACGTGTCTTTATTTTTCGGGACCCAGTCTCGAAAAATGGACCCTACCATCAGTCTTAGAATGTTTGAAATAGTAAAATTTCACTATTTATTTATTAAATTTGGACTTCGTTTGACTTGTTTAGGGAGAAGGGCATTTTGGTCATTTTTTGACATAATTAAGGGTCTCAAATTTTTTTGGGACTCCATCTCATGTCGAGGACCTCACCAATGGACTCAGAAGGTCCGAGATAGTAAGAATATACTAATAACTTGTTGATTTTGGTCAAGGGGTATTTTAGTCATTTACCTCTTTACGTGTCTTTATTTTTTCGGGCCCCGTCTCGTAAAACGGACCCTACCATTAGTCTCAGAATATTTGAAATAGTAAAAATTCACTATTCATACGTCTGATTTGGACTTTATTTGCCCTATTAATGACCCAAGGGCATAATAGAAATTTTCTTTTATTTATTAAATAATTAAATTAATTATTTAATTATTTTTCCAGGGCTTAATTGCATAATTTTTCCAAAAATTGGGCCACAATGTAAATCCGTAGAATTTCTGGGGTCAAACCGTAATTAAGAAAAGGTTTGGTTTATTTGGTTTTAATTAAATAAGAAAACCAGTGGGTTCAGTCATATTTAAAGTGAACCGGTCCGGTTTTAATTGAACCAATCCGGTTTGGTTGGTTTGAAACGTAATGCTGACGTCATGATGACGTCAGCCCTAACTATTTTAAAATTTAAAATTTTAAATCTCCAAACGTCACCGTTTAGATAAACCCATAACCGGATTTGACCCGAACCCGTAACCGACCCGTAGACCGACCCGACCCGAACAGTGTCGTCTTCCCCATCGAAGCCGACACTGTTCATACGAAACCCTAATTTTTTCCAGTTTCTTTCTCTTCAATTTCGTGGATTTTTATTCACGGTTTTCTTACTGTTTTCAACCCGATCCACTCCTAGAACATTGTAGAAGAGTTTGGCAATCTTTTTTGGGGTTCAAAACTGCTTCATGAGTTCGACTTTGGGTTTGATAAGCCGAACCTGTAACTAGCTCATTCTCGCTTATTTCTTGATCATTTCCTATGAGGTTTGGTTCGTTTAAATCCCATTTTCATTGGGTTTCGTATTTCATTACCAAGGGCAGGTTTAATGCCATGGTTTTGAGATTTACTTTGGGAACCCGAACCTGTAAGTGGGTTTTTGGAAGGCTTTCTTTGGGATTTTTGATCTTGTACGTATGTCTTTGGGATGCTGGTGAGATCTACTTGAAGTTTGGATACGCCAGACTTAGTTTGGTTGTGATGAAAATCAGACCTGCTTTAGCAAGGTCATCAATGGCGGTTTTCATGGATTCACTGTTTTTTGGTCATTTTTGAAGCTTAAAATCATGCTTGACAAACTCATAAACATATATCTATCTTCATATGTGCATGTATAATTCAAAAACAGTGCCTAATACATCAAAATTCTAGAGAGAGAAAATGATAGTTTTTGCATTTTCTTACCCTTTTTCCACTGTTTAGTCCTTCTTCTTGTTCTGATTTCTCTCTCTATTCTCTTCAGTTCCTTCCTCTCTCTCTTTCCTTTCCTTTTGCTTGGACGAATGGTGTTGCAAATGAGGTATGTATCAAAAATGTGTTTAAGTGTATATGTATATTTCTCTCACTAGCCCCACTTTCTCTCTCTCTCTCTACCTTTTCTCCACTGCTGGTCTGCCTTATACACTTACATACTCATATTTTCTGACCTTGCCCATACTTCTTTCCCTTTCACCATGCTTCCCCTCACCTAATGTTTTATAAAGTATTCATGTATATATATATATATATATAACACAACACACACACATGCACGTGACACACACACACATGCACTGTTCATCCCTATATATATATATATTCATTTATCATTTAATCATATATATATATATATATATACACACATGCATATTTGGTCACACATACACATACACATCTTTCCTCTTCTTTGTTTTTTTGTCATTATTATTATTATTATTATTATATTTTATAATTATCCTCATAATTTATATTACATATAACTAATATTCAATTTAATAAATTAATTATGTTAAATTAATTTATTTTACACTCATTTTCCATAGCCTCGTAAAACGTGCTTTATTACCCGGCATTCCCGGGTCGGGGTATTACATACAAAATATCCAAGATGAGATGGGATACAAAAATGGAATTATGTTCGTAAGTTCTTCAGAATAATCCCCTAGGTTCCCAGCCGGCTAATCTTGGCCGCTAGATCCTTCACCTGAAAAATGTTAGGATGATAGGGTGAGCTTAAATAAGCCCAGTGAGTAACACAGGTTCCCTGTCATGGGTTTCAAAACCAGTTCTTGCTTATAAAGCACATGGATGGTTCAGAATATTTCAGAAATAACAGTTCTATAAATCCACTTAAATACAGTTTTAGTAAAACAGAATCGAACATACATGATGTCAATGTATCAATCTGAAGTATAGGTAATGTAATCCAAGAACGGAATAGATCAGTACTGAGCAGAACAGAACAACAAACAGAATAATACCAATTAAGTAGCACAGTATACTTATGCCTTGCCGCTCAAGACTGGAGTGGTACCAAGAGTCAGACGTAACAGTACGGAACAGGTTTTAAACAACTGTATGTATATAACATAACAGAATAGAAGAGCCAGATGGAGTAAAATCATGCATTTAAGTATACGCGTTTAAACAGTGTAGCATATAAAATGGTACAGTGTATGAAGATACAATATCTATACAGTGTAACTTATACACCAAGTCAAAAGTTCCAAGTTACTCACCTTTAAGTCTCAGAGTGAGTGCTATAGTTTGTGCCTTCCTCTCTCTCTTTAAAGCCTAAAACAATTTGAAAATTCCATCAACTTGTGATCTTAATCTATTCTTAGGCTGTGTAAGTCTATCTCTGTGATGGGTTCCATTCATGCAGAATGGGACTAACTCATAGTGATTTACTCATAGATATTACCTTTGAAGCATTTCATTTAGAGTCTTAGTGTTTTCCCTTTCTTCTTCCTCTTTTAGAGCTTCCTCAGCCAGCCTTCTTGCAGTTGCCTCTTTCATTAGTTGTCCCATCGGGACGATTGGGGCTTTATATATAAATGGTCTAATCGAGATGATTTCGGTCATCTTGGCAATCCTAATTTTCCTGGCAATTACTTTTTGTTGCCACAATAAGTCTTCCATGAACTCCTGTTGCTTTTTATCTGTTGCCCTCTGAGCTTTGGTCATAATTGTAAATTTCTTCTGTTTCTTATCCATTACTATTATCACCTACGTAAAATTAACGAGTTAGGAATTTCATTCTAATTTAGACACCTCTGATAACTTTAGTATTTTAAGTTTGATTTTATTACTTCATGTGTGGTCGTGTCGTATTTTTTCGTACCTTATTTCGTAATATGGACCTCGTCATTGGGTTCAAAACGTCAAAGAAAGTCAATTTAGACCCTCTCTGCTTTTTATTTGGCCTCGGGTATATCAGGGGTATTTTGGTCATTTTACACTTGTGAAATTTTGACTCTGATTCATCATTTAATCATGTGTATAGTCTCACAAGTATCTGAGCCCCTATTGGTATCGATTTCGTCCCAATCGGACTTCATTTAGAATTCGTATAGCGTTAGGGGCATTTTGGTAATTTCATACGTCATATTTTTCGATACTTCATTTGCGAGTCGACACAGTAGGGCTGAGTGAGTTGGGCGAGTCGACTCGGTCGACTTGTCGTCTTCCCTATTGCACAGAGTACTGTAGCCCTAATTTCTGATTTCAAACCCTTCAATTTCGTGAAGTTTGGGATCGATCTATTCTCTGCTTTTGGTTCCAACTCGTTTCTGGGAGTCTAAGGGTCTGTTTGGCATTCATTGGAAGCGTTGGTTTTAACTTAAATGTCTGGTTCAAGGTTTGATAATGAAATCTGCAATTGGTTCGCAAACGCTTGTTTTTGGCCCAAAACTCGTGAGGTTTGGCTCAAACTGATCGTCATATCACGGGGGTTCAGTCCTCATTCCAAAAATCAGGTTTATAGTGATATTTGTGAGGTTGGGTGTTAGAACCTAAACCTGTAACTCGCCATTTGAGGGTCAATTCTAGGTCTTTGGGGTCACGGATTAGTGTTTTTGAGATGCTGGTGAAGTCTAGTTAAAGTCTCAATAGGCAAAACTAGGTTTGGAGCAAATGTTTTCAGACCTGTTCAACCCAAGGTGTATTAATGGCGGTTGGGTGTACGGCTCCGTGTTCTAGGCTGTTTTAAGGTCCAACACTCACGCCTTTAACCTAGATTTCACAGTCTTAACTTCATGCATGTAGTAACAATCCAAAATACACCAAAATAGTGAAAGAAATCCAAAAGAGAAATTCTTAAGTTTTTGGTGTTTAACTTGTACAGCAGTTTTTCTCTCTATTCATAGCTCAAGGTGAGACCTCAGTGTGGTAGGTCTTATCCTGCTCGTGCACTCCTCAGTCCTTCCTCCTTTTGCCCCTTCAATGGCCACACACTCTCATACACAAGTATGCACACTATGTCTCTCTCTCTCTCTCTCTTTCTCTCTCTTTCTCTCTCTCTCTCTCTCTATATATATATATATATATATATTTCAGACTTGCACACACACACTTTCTGATTTCTCTCTTCAAATGTTCATACACCTAATATAGAATCATGTGTATTTTATTTATTTGATTTGTAAGTAATTATTTGGTTGCATGCACAATAGTTGGGGGAGAGGTGATCAAGTACGCTAAGGTAGATGTGATGATGGACTAGGGTGCATAGGTTGAGGTAGTGGTGAGGTGTTGCATGCGTGGCCATTGGCTAGTTTGGGAGGTGGCCTTGGCTGAATTGGTTTTAAATACAATTTGTTGTATATCCAGACACAAAGATGCTAGTAGCCTACTTGGTAATGTTTTGGATGCATAAGGTCTTGCCCACTTGGTCAAGGGTTCAAGTCCCCTTGGCCTCATTTTGGGCATTTTTTCCCATTTGGGCTTATGCCTTGTTTGGCTATCACAGAATTTTGTTTCAGCTATTTCCTCCCTAACTTCTTTTCTGTTGCTCCTTTTTTGACACGGTTTCTTCTGGTCAACACCTATTCAGGTTTGCTTCAGTGTCCAAGGTCTAGTGTCGAATATTATTTTCTTGGAATTTTTGTAATTAGTTAATTTGAGTTCCATTAGTGTTAAAAATAGGATTTAAGGAGCTAAAATGTTGCATTAGATTCACAAAAGGAACTCCATTACATTAATTAATTGGGGACTAAGCTTGGGGTGTTACATCCTTGCTAGTCCCTAATCACATTAATTGTGGGTCTCATACCCCACGTTCATATCTTATACATACCTGAACTTCATATTTACACTAACGGTAAGTCTCATACCTCACTTTCACATTTGAACTTCATATGTACACTAACTATGAGTCCCATACCTCACGTACACTTTAATTCATTGCACTTCACTATAGCTGTGGGTCCCATACCCCACTTCTTAATAGAACTTCACACTTTCACCTTTTTACCTAAAATATCATGGGTAATATCCATGTGAGCTTTATGAAAAGCTCGTGAGTAATTCCAGTACATTGTCATAGGTTTTTCAATCGATAGCGTTTTGAAGCAGAAAACATTTCATGATAAAAATATGTTATCGACTAATCATATTTCAATACGGAACATGAAGACTTGAATCATAAATTTAAGCATATGAACTTGAAACATTAAGTTAAAACAAAAGCATTTCGGGATGATTCAAGTGATGCATATCATTTCTTAAACACATAGTAGATTTGTTATTAGTGGCACAAAAATGTAGGCATTTAGTTTTTCACATAAAATAGAATGAATAAATCATTTATCGAATCGAGAGTGTAAAACACTTTGCTTATAAACAGGAGGATTAGAAATCATTTTCATTAAATAGGGGGGTAAAATCCTATATCATAAATCAGGAGGATAAAATATCTTTTTATAAAAATGGGGGTTCGAAAACCTTCTTCCATTTCATAACTTATCATCTTTTCACTTTACATGAGAATCTATATTGATCCGAACTCTAAGCTTAACAAGAGGTCAGTATAATTTTTATTAATACATCACCTAAACAAGATAGATCTTTAGCCTACTTCAAAATATAGATTACTCACCTATGGTCCAAAGTCCACATTCACTTGCTTACTTGGCTTATCTTGGCACTCGTCTTATCTTTATTCCCTTGCTGGTAATCCTAAATCATGGTTCAGAAGACGTTGATACTATATCAGTACACATCTTAACTTAATCCTTAGCTTACGTAGTGTTCTTAATCTCTTCTAGACTTATTATTACTATTTAGGATTCACTCACGGTATTTAGTTAGGGTTCCTAACACTTCGTAGTTCATCATGTGGTTCACTTTAGCCTTTAGGGGCTTTTTGGTCATTTACCATTTATGTCTTATTTTGTTCAACTCGTCATTTTCCTAATCGGCTTCATTTTTTAGTCCAAACAATTTTTAAAACATTAATATAGGTCTTTTAGTTTCATCTATACTCTTCTGGTAGCTTCATTAAGTCTTAAGGACATATTCTTCATTTTTTTAGTTTATTATTGGGTCTTATTTTCCTTAAAAGGACATCATCGTTAGGTCTAGAATGTCAAAGATAATAAATTTAGGCTTTTTCGGATCTTAATTTGCTTATCTATAGCTTATATTAAGTCTAGAGGCATTTTTATAATTTTACATTTTCACGTGTCATATTTTCGGTGCTTCATTTGCTAAAATGGACTATACTGTTAAGTTCGGAATGTTAAAGAAAGTCAGAATAGGCCTTCTTTGACATTTAACTACCTTTGGCGTTACTAAATTCATATTGGTAATTAAGGTATTTTACATGTCCTAATTTGTGAGACTTCGTTTCATAAAATGGACTCGGCCATTGGGTCTGGAACGTCAAAAAATGCTAAGGTATGTATTTTCATAGTCATCGTGGTTCAATTGATAGCTTAATTAATACATTAAGACACAATTGGAATTATCCCAATTGTCCGTTCATATTTTTGGGGTTAATTTCCCAAATTGGACTCCGCCATTTAGTCCGGAATGCCCTAAAAATTGGGTTAGGTTTTTCTTGCATTTTAATTAGCATTAGTTTAGCCAATTTTAGGGTTAAGGGTATTTTAGTAATTTTCCTAATTTTAAAAGGATTTTTAAAATTAATTTTCTAGGTTATTTAGTAATTAGAATAAAATTTGGGGGTAAAAATGAAATTTCAGAAAAGGTCCAAAATAAGTCGTCTGGTCCAGTTCACTTTCAAGTGAACCGATCTAATTCGGCTGGAAACCAACCGGTTTAGCAAGATTACTGCTTTTGCGTGACATTAGCATGACATCACCCCATTGAACCAAAACAATGTCATCTTAACTTAAACCAAACCTTTTTTAATTAATTCAGTCAGGACCCGATCCGAATAGTGTCGTCTTCCCCAACAAGGGTGACACTGTTCATCTAAAACCCTAGATATTTCCAGTCCTATTTTGTGGATTTTTAGGCACATATTCTTTCTACTTTTGATCCTAAACATTTTCTAGAAGATCAATAAATCATTTGGCATAGGTTTTGTGGAGTGAAACAAGCTCAAAAGCTTGGTTGGGCTTCTATGGCTATTTTGAATAGTCGTTCAGTACACAATCATTTCTTCACCAAAATGAGTGAGGTTTGGCTTATTGTGATTGTCTCATCATGGGTTTTTATTTCCCGTTTAAGGAATCAAGTTCTAGGGTTGATTCATGAGATTTGGTTTCAAAATTGAAACCTGTAACTTGCTCTAGGAAGCTCATCTTTGAGCTTCATGATCTCAATTTAATGGTTTCATGACCCTTATCACCTATAGTTTCAGCTCTAATCATCGAATCTTAGTTTGGTTTAAATTGGTTCAGACCTAGTTTCTTGGTGGCTCATCAATGGCGGTTTAGGGTTACTTACTATTTTGGGTTGTTTTTCCCTCATAAAATAAACCCTACTTTATGCAAAAACTTAAAGAAACATAAAAAGGGTCGTGTACTGACCTGTTTAAGAAGAATCACAAATCCCTTTGTTCTTGAATTTTTTTTTCTTCATCCTTCTTCCTTCTTCCTCTGTCCAAGTGTTGTTCCTTCCTTCACTTCTCACCTTCTGTAGCTTCTTTGTTTTAGGGTTACAGCATAAATGTGTATATATATATATATATATATCTTTCTTACACCGCCTCTCTTTCTCTCCCTTTCTTCATCTCTCTTTCTCTTTCCACCTCTCTTTTCTCTTATCATAACCTCTTACTGGGGCAGCAACAGTGTCACGACCCCGAAACCCACCCCGAGCAGATTAAGGGAATCACAACTGCCACCCTTCGGCCCGTGGGCCGTCAGGTAAGGCTCAAGTAAGTAAGCGGCGACGCCGAACGATTGTGCAATAGGGCCAGGATTGGTAAATTGCGAAAGCGTGAAAATCTTTTCTTTTCTTTTCGCACGCCCTCTCAGTACTGTCGATTCTTCTTCTTCTTCGGAGCGGTAAACAAATATTATACATTCAGAGCGTACTAAAATTTAAAGTTATACATATTACATATCTGTTTGCCCCTCGGGGCTTAAGTATATAGTTGTCCAAAATTACTACAACAAAATTCGACCAACTATAGGTCCTAATATTTCCAAAAATCCTTGATCATAATAGAGCTGCTAATCACCAGTCCTCAAATTGGGCAAGGCTCCCATTCATCATCAATACCTAAAAAATGTTGGGATAATGGGGCGAGCTTCAACAAGCCCAGTGAGTAATTCCAGTACTTCATCATGGGTTTTCAACTAGAAGTGGGTTAGTTATAAGAGAAGGTTCATGTATACATACACTACCAATTGTACATATACTTCAGATACAAAAACCAGAATTCTTCAAAAAAGATAACGTGAAGCATACAAGGCATTCAAGCTAGACACATATTTCAATAATCGCAGAATACAAGAATCTTCAAATCACGTAGCATGATGCATTTTTAAAGCATTCAATAAAGCATTTAATATGCAATAGAATTTATAAACATGTGCAGAATGGCCATTTGAAAGCCAAGGGAATAATTTGAAATCCTTTCCATGAAAATAGGAAGATGCAAATTTCTTCTTCTTCAAAACTTCAAAACAAAGGGTTATATAAAAACCCGTTTCAGGTAAATTGGGGTTTAAAAACCTGCTACCATTTCTGAAAACATTGTCATCTTTTCACTTTGATTAGGAGAATCCGTTTCAAACCAGATTCTAGTCTTACTTCTGAGAGATCTCATGCCTGGCGGATCAGATCCTGCTATCGAGCATTCTTCATGTCAATTGAGTTCCGAAGGAACCCAATATCAGTTGTGGTGCTTATGCACCATTATCTTGCAAAACTTTTTAATTCTTCAATGATGCTTTTCAAAGAGCATTGAAAACATGATTTCTTCAAATATGTGCTTTTCACGAACATTGAAAACATGAATTTTTAAGAAAAGCTTTTTGTGAGCATCTAAAAACATGGCTTCTTCAAGAAATGCTTTTGATGAATATTTAAAAACATGGCTTTAATAAAAGAATGAATTTTCATAAGTATTCAAAACATGGATAATTTAACGGAGTTTTTAAATACTTGGAGGACAATACTTGAAACATTTAACATGAGCTTCAGAAATTTAAATCACGATGTACAGGAATTTATTAAAGCATAGATAGAATAAAAGTAGTTAATTCAAGAGGCATTTAATAAAATTGACATTTACATGGACATGAGGAAATAAACGTATCATTTGTAAGAAATGTCAAGCAAATTTTGTATGCCATGTTAGAATTTATAAATAAAACAACAGTATAAAGCATATAAATATGAGAATTTAAATTTAGAAATACTGTAGATATTTAAAACATGAAAACACTTCAGAATATTTAAACTTCGATTTACTTCAGAATCCATGGAGATTAAAACCTCCATTTCAAAGTACAGGATTACTCACCTTGTTTTCCCGAGTTAGCTCTACTGATGGGCTTTCCCTTTTCCTTTGAAATTCTTAAAAATCAAATCCATCAAGACTTCAATTAATTCTCCATTCACCTTAAATCATACCTAAATTGATGCTCTCCATTTAATTTTAGACCCGTCATATCCTAATTTCCTAGGGTTGATCTTACCGGCCTACTCGTGGTAATTTAATAAACTTTATTTTTCATGTGACCTATTTTTGGTATTATGAATTTCACCGTTGGGTTCGGAACGTCGAAGAAAGTCAATTTAGACTCTCTCGACTTCTTATTTGACTTCGGGCATATTAGGGGTAATTTGATAATTTATTATTCTTTCCCCGAACCTATCGTGGTCCTCAAAATATTCCGCTTATCTTATATATAAATTTCTAAGTCTTTTGGACTTCATTTGGTATCTACTTTTGATCATAGGAACACATCAGTCATTTCTTATTTTGTACGTTGACTGTTCTAGAGTTTTATTTAGCCCCTCAATTTTCATAATTATGCTTATGACAGTTAATTTTTGGCCTTTTCTTGTATTTCCCATACTTAGGGGTATTTTGGTCATTTATATTTTCTGATATTCTAACCCCAAATCATTATTTAGCCATATATACGAGTTGACAAGAAATTGGGCTTCTATTGGTATCAATTTCGTCCAATTTGGACTTCATTTGGGCTTTGTATTGCATTAAGGGCATTTTGGTAATTTTACATCTTATGGTGGGACCACCCTGGCGTCCCCTGATGTCCAATCTAACATTTTCATTGTGTCCGGAATGTCTAAAAATGTTAAGATAGCCTTTTCCATATTTTAATTTGGACTTCATTTGCTTCATTTATGGCCCAGGGGTAAAATAGTCATTTTATCGTATTTATAAAATAATTTAAATTATTTTTTTAGGGGTTTATTTGAATTAAATCCTCAATAGTTGGGCCAAAATAGAATTCTTCAAAGCTTTGGGGTCAAACCGTAAATAAACAAAGTTCTGGTTTATTTCATTTTAATTTAATTATTGAACTAGTGGGTTTTTGGGTTAAAACCCTAAACTGGTCTAAAGGCAATGTGAACCAGCCGGTTTACATAACTACAAAGAACCGGAATGCAATAATCCTACTGGTTTCCTTATCCATGTTTAGGTCAGCCTTATTTCCTGATTTCGATTTCTTATTCTCGTAACCAAACAACGTCGAATTTGTTTTAAATTAAAAGAATCCAATTCCCAGACGTCGCCGTTTTACTAAACCCGCAACCCCCTAGACCTGGTTATAACCTGAACCCGTAATCCGACCCAAGGCCGACCCGAACAGTGTCGTCTTCCCCAACGGGGTCGACACTATTCATCCCAAAACCCTAGTTTTTGCAAACCAGTTTCATGATATTTTAAGAACCCATTACCTCTATTTTCTTTTCTAAAGGCTTCCTAAAACCCTCAGGTAGGTTTTTGCATTGATTTAGGGGCTCGGATTGAGCTCAGGATCACAATTTGGTGTTCGATAGTCAAGACCTGCAACACGATTATACATGTTCGTTTTTTACCCAAATTTCATTGGATTTTCTTCGTTATGGTCCCTTCATCATGGGGTTCAAGCCCCAATTCCTAAAATCAAGTTTTGGGGTAGTTTTGTGAAGGTGGCTTCAAAACCTGATACTTGCACCTCAATTTTTAAGGCTCATTTCTGGGCCATTTGGCCTGGTTCTTGTCGCATTATAAGCCCTATAGCATCTAGTTTAAGGCCCAATGCTTAAAAAGTAGTTTCCTCTAGGTGAGTTCAGACCCAACCTTGAAAGGGTTGACAATGGTGGTTGTGTATAGCAGCGTGCTTCCTTGGTTATTTCAGGCCGTTTAGGGTTCAAATCTACCCTTTATTCAGGACTTCAACTTAAATATCGTGCATGCATATTTATAAAACTCAAACAGTAGCAAAAGAAGAATTTCATGAAGAAAAAGAGATTACCCACTTCTGATCCTCTCTTTCCCTCTTCTCTTCTGTTCTAAGCTCTGTTTAGTTGGTTATGGTTGTTGATTTCCTTCAGGTTAGGGCAGCATGCAACCTTCCCCTTTCTTCTTCTTTTTCTCCCTCTTTCTTCCTTCACTTTCTCTCTCTAACCCACACTCTCTCTCTAGGTTTCTCTCTCTAGCTGACTTACACTCGCACCACACATTTTTTATTCTGATTTTTTGAATCATCCCACAACACATGCATCACATATATAAATATACATCATATTTTATTTGTTTTGATTTAAAAATAATTCTTTTGGTTGCATTAATGGCCATTGGCCAATTTGGGAGGTGGAGGAAAAATAATGTGGATATATACATATATGTTGTTAACTTAAGCACAAAAGTGTTGCAGCCCACTTGGTTATTTTTTGGGCTTAAGTGTTTTGCCTATTTTGGGTCAAGGGTGCAAAACCCCTTGGCGTCACTTTTTGGTTCATTTTTGCTATTTCCCCCCCCCCCCCCCCCCCTTTATACCTTGTTTGGCACTTTGATTTATTTTAAATTTTTGTCAATATTGTCTTCTTGCATTTTCTTCATGTATTTGAATTTATTATTTGCTTCTTCATGAAATCGTAGTCTTAATTGTGAATTTATTTTCTCAGAGCCACCTTCATTATTTTAAGGTCTCGGAACTAGTTTTTTGAAATAATTGTTTGTTTCCCGATTAAATTTTCTTAATTATTCTATTTAAGGTCACTAATTAATAGTTAGCGACTTAATTATCATCTAATTGGATCGGGGTGTTACAAACAATGCTGCAATGCAACACTCTCTCTTCTCCCTCAAGCTTCTCAGCCCACAACACTCCTTTTGTTATCCAATCACAAACACACACACACAGACACACACTCACATGCACGCACACACACACACACCCCTCTTCACACAGTTAAACACACATATATTGTTGCACGATTGTTTATGTCACGACCCGAAACCCACCCTGTGCGGATCTCGGATCGCGACCGCCGCCTTCAGGCCCGGGAGCCTGAGGGCAAGGCAAAACTTGGGCGACGGTATCGAATAGCGGTGCGGCCTTGATTTGCGGAAGCGTGAAAAACCTTTTCTTTTTCTTTTTTTTAAAAAAAATCCTTAAAAAAACTTTCGCACAGCCGTCCGGTACTGTCGCTCTTCATAGCGGTACACATGAATAATCACATCAGAGCATACTAAAAATTAAAATCTTATACATGATACAT
Organism: Nyssa sinensis; assembly: GCA_008638375.1. Taxonomy (NCBI): domain Eukaryota; kingdom Viridiplantae; phylum Streptophyta; class Magnoliopsida; order Cornales; family Nyssaceae; genus Nyssa; species Nyssa sinensis. The sequence continues at coordinate 7,139,630 of CM018052.1, forward strand.
ATTCGAATGCCTCAAGGGCTTAAGTACATATGTGGTTGCCTCTTGGGCTTAAATACATAATTGTCCCAAAAGTACGACATCAAAATTCGACCAACCATAGGCCCTAATACTTCCCAAAAATATCTCCAGAATCCTAATGGAGCTGCCTATCATTTCTCCCCAAATTGGGCAAGGGTCCACCCATCGTCATCACCTGAAAAATGTTAGGGAATGGGGTGAGCTTCGAAAAGCCCAGTGAGTAATTCTAACATCTGCCATGGGTTTCAATTGGTAGTGGTTTCGCACGTGAGAATTTTGTAAAATACTCACTACCAATTGCTCGTATACTTGGAACATAGAGTACATGCATTCTTTAAACAATGGCTTTGAAACATTACAGTATTCAAGCTAACTTGTACTTTTGGAATAAAGTATGTGAATTTCAAATCATGTAAATATGCATGGTGAAAATGAGTAAAAAGCCTGCTTCCATTTTCAACACACACCTTATCACTTTCATTAACAGAATCCGTTTCGAACCAGATTCCCATTTTACTTTTCGTGGAGATATCTCATATGCCTGGGGGATTAGATCCTGCTACCTGGCATTTATTCGTATCGTAGTTGGGTTCCTAAGAAACCCGATAGAAATCCGTGGTGCTTATGCACAATTTATCTTGCATTTAAAAGCATTTAACCCATAATTCCTTCGTGTGGATGCATTTAAAAGCATTCAAAACATACAGGTCATAATCTCATAATAAGGTATTGAAATACGTGAAACATGTAAATTCAAGATATATGATAACATTTGAAATCGAAATTTTAGACATGCAGAAGTATATCTCAAGAACAGTAGTAAATTATTCAGGAAGCATGTCATAACAGAATATTTAAAATGGAATTGTGTGAAGACAGAATTTGATATTTAAAACATCATTCAAATCCGTGGAATTAAATCTCCACTTCAAATGTGAGGTTACTCACCTTGATTCCCCGGGTTTGCACTACTGGTGGGCTTTTCCCTTTCCTTTGTATTTCCTAAGAAAATTATAAAGAACTCGTTAACTTCACATTTACCTTAAATCGTTACCTATTCATGCTCTTTCATTTAATTTTAGGCCTGACGTATCCTAACTTCCTAGGATTGGTCTTACTAGTCAACTTGTGGTGACTTGATGAGTTTTATTTTTCACGTGACTAAATTTTTCGTACCTATTTTGGTGTTATAGACTTCACCGTTGGGTTTGGAATGTCCGACATAGTCAAAATAGACTATCTGTTAGTTTCATTTGGGCTTCGGGTACCATAGGGGTAGTTTGGTCATTTCGCGTGTCATATTTTTCGGAGTCCCGTCTCATGAATCGGACCTCACTGTTGATCTCAGAAGGCCCAAGAAAATAAGATTACACTAATAACTTGTCTTATTTGGGCATCGACTACATTAGGGGCAATTTGGTAATTTGTACTTTAACGTATCGTAATTTTTGAAGCCTCGTCTCGTAAAACGAACCACACCATTGAGTCCGGAACATCCAAAATAGTCAAAATCCACTATTCATTTACTTTATTCGGACTCCGTTTGACTTATTTATGACCTAGGGGTAATTTGGTCATTTTTATTTAATTAATAAATTAATTAAATAATTTAATTTATTATTTATTAATTTATCAGGGGTATAAATGGAATAAAATCCAAAATCTGGGCCAGAATGAAATTTTCCCAAAACTGTTGGGTCATTTCGTAATTTCCAAAAACCTTGGTTTTTGTTTATTTTAAATTTTTCTGTGAACCAGTGGGCTTTGGGTTTGAAACCCTAGACCGGTCGACCAACTCACTGAACCAGCCGGTCCAGTCCACTTCAGGAAAACCGGAATGCCATAGCCCCATTAAATCCCTTATCCCTGATTTGGTTAACTCAAAAATCTGATTTTAATTTACAAAACCCGTGACCAAACAGGCCATCTCCAGGTTTTAATTTAAAACGTCTAAACCAAAACGGCGCAGTTTCGATTAAACGGTGGCACGGTCTTAGGTTGACACGTGTTTGAGTCGATTCAGTGGGTCTAGACGCGTTGGACGAGTCGACTCGGTCGACTCGTCGTCTTCTTCATCAAACAGTGGACTGTTGCCCTAATTTCTGGGTTTATTCTTTTCCATTTTCGTGAGTTTTGGAGAGGTGTTTCTCTCTGTTTCTTGGTGTTCTAGGACCCTAGAGGTTTGGCCAACATCTTGGCATTCATTTGAGGTCGTGTAGCTAACCCAAATGCTCGGTTTCATACAAAATACCCGAACCTGCTACTTGTTCTAGCTCCTTCATTTTAGGTCCGTTTCCTATGAAATCTGATGTGTCGTGACCTACAGAGCATGGGGTTCAAGTCCCCATTCTCATATTTTAGTTTGGTCACTTTTCTTGAAGAATTGGGTTTTAAACCCGTGGCTAGAGTTTGAAATTTGAGGGCCTTAAACTAGATTCTGGGGTCGCGGCCTATGGTTTTTGAGATCCCCTTGGGGTCTATTTTAATGTCCTACATACAGAGTTTCATTCTGTTAGGGTTGATTCAGACCTGGGTTTTCTAAGGTCCGTTCATGGCGGATGTGTACGGTTTTAAGGTTTTAAACTGCCTCGGTCTCACATTGTCATGCCTAATTCAATGACAAAAATGTTTTAAGTTGCATGCATGCGATCTAACTGGCTTTACAATGTTAAAACAGTATCAAAACTTAAAACCAAGAATGGGGCAGTTTGAGGCTATACCTCCAAACAGCAGCTTCTCCCTCCTTGTTCGTGGCTTAAGCAGAGACCTCAGTGCTTTGGCTTGTTCCAACCGTGTACTTCCAGTCCTCAGTTCCCTTCCCTTGCTCCTTCAATGGCCAAACTCACACACAAGGTCTCACTTTCTCTCTTTAGATTCTCTCCACTTTCTACCTAACTCACTCTCTCTCTAAAACTTCAGACTGCACCTCACTTTCTGATTCTTTACTTCAGCCGTCCATACACCCATATGTATTTTACTTATTTGGTTTATTTGAACCAAAGTGATTATTTTGGGTTTTGCATGTAAAGTAATTGGTGAAGGTGAGATCAAGTGCCCTAAGGTAGGGTGATGATGGGCTAGGGTGCATAGGATGATGTGGTGGTGATGTGTTGCATGCATGGCCATTGGCCAATTTGGGAGGTGGCCTTGGCTGAATTGGGTTTAAATATAATTGGGTTGCATTTATAGGCACAAAAATGATAGCAGCCTACTTGGTAATTTTTTGGGTAATAAGAATCATGCCCACTTGGTCAAGGGTTCAAGTCCCCTTGGCCACACTTTAGGGAATTTTTCATATTTTGGGCTTAGGCCCTGTTTGGTTGCGCATTAATGCAGTTTCACTATTTCCTACTTAACTTTTATTCTGTAACTTATTTTTCGACGCCGTTTCTTTCAGTCAACTCCTAATTAGGTTAGCTTTTTAATTATTCTTTAAGTTTAGTTCAGATAAATGATTAGTAACTAATCATTACTTAATTAGGGTCGGGGTGTTACAGTTTATATATATATATATATGTACATGGTACAATGCCCATCATGCCCGCGACATACCGGTCTCGAGTATTTTATGTATTTACTTTATTTTATTTAATAATTAGATAATTATTAAATTTCGATGTATAATTTTAATTTCTTAGGTTAATGGTATATTTGGTACAAATAATCCAAAACTAAAGAAAAATAATGTCATATCTCAAGATTAATCATCAAGGGACTCTGACACATAATTTCTTTCGTTATACCACCTAGTATTACCTTATGAGAGATTGATAGTTCAAGTTCTTCATCTTCTTCTTCTTCTTTAATAAAAAAAAAAAAAAAAGAAGAAAATGAAAATGAAAAGCAATTTCCAGAGTTCTCTCATAATCAATGTTCATGAAAATGAACATTTCACCCTTTTCTTTTCAGTCCAATGGCTAGCCTACAATCCCTCTGCGCATGGACTTAACTAGCTAAAGCTAAACTGGCACCTTCTTGTTTGAGCCGAAGATGGTTGTTAGGCCTATATGTATCAATTATTTTTTTAAGGTTCTTTAGGGTTCCCAGGATATTTGATCTTAGACCTGATGTTTTCTTTTTTCTTTTTTCTTTTTTTCCTCCAAGGATAAGTTTGCATTAACTCATCAATATAAATTTTAAATAACTAAAAATGTCCTTAAATGCATAAGTTAAAAATTAAGGCAATTGTGAAACAGAAAAAAGCATAATCGTCAAACAGTTTAATATATTTTCTTTTCTATTCTATTCGACTAGCTATTTAAACAAGAAAAAATGATTTTCTACTCATTTCTCTCCTAAATATTAAAAAAATGCATTCTTCTTTTCTTTTCTTTTCTTCTCTTCTCTTTTCTCTTCTATTTTATACAAAACTTCCAAACAAGCTGCAAGTCATGTTAAGCTAAAGGGCACCATATAATGTAAGTAAAATATATCATTGGATATGAATCAACAATAAACTACAAGAACAGCTTGCCACATTTATTCTTTATACAAGGTGAAAAAAGTCATTTCACCATATTCACCATAAATTTCTGGCTCTTATCTGCTAACACCGAATAAGCCTTGACAAGCTCCTCTTTAATCATGAAAAGTACAGAAGCAGCAAAAACACTTTGTACTATCTTTGTGCTCATCCCTTTGTAAAAGCTACGAAATCCTTCATAATATATCATCTTAAAAATCGCATCAAGAGTACCTGTGCTGCAAAAAAAATAAAAAAATCAATTACCATTTTGACTAGAAGATGCAACAACATAGGATAATCCATTCAAAAGGATAGATGTCCTCGTTTTTTTGGCTAGTCAAGGATAAGATCATTTCTTGTTGAGTAAGCACAACACTACAACCATCCCAATAACTTAAATGTTCCAATAATAAAGCATATTTTTTATTATTAAAAAAATTAAGGTCACACTGGCACTTTTGTGTAGCACTACTTGCACAAAAACTAAACTTTCAGGAATTCCAAACAAACAGAATATTTATTGATTCAAACAAGTGAGGGGGAAGGACAGCTGCAAAATGATTGACTAAATTATATATTGCACGTCCTACAGGACCAGAGAGAAAATATAAAATTTTAGGTCTATATAAGGCATGCCCTAGATTTACCACACTAGAAAATGGCTGAACTTTATGCAAAGAAAACTTGAAACAACATTCAATTAGGCATCTGCTAAGGTCCCCGAACAAGTTTGAAAACCAAAAGCAATCAGAATGAGCTCAAGTAGGTTAAATAGAAAATGCTGAGGCGGAAAACTTCACTAATTAAAACTTAATAGAATCATAAATTTCAGTATGTTACAAAATGGTACAATATATGGATGAAAACTCATATAAATAACATAAAGATGACAATATAAACACAAGAAACAAAGGCTAGGTGTAAGGGAAAATGAAGCACAAACAAACTAAAAGACACAGTCATACACTTGTTAGTTTGCAAATCACCAGTACCAAGAACCGGTTGAAAAGAACCATCAACTAACACAATAAGTGATATAAAAGAACAAAAATTAGAGAAGATAGAGGAATTACTAGACATGCGGGCATTAGCTTTAGAATCTACAATCAAAGGAGCTGAGGGCTTACCAACTACATATCCGGAATTACATATGTTGGCCAAAGTAGCACTAGAGGTAGACAAGTTGAGAGAGACAGAGAGAGAGAGAGAGAGAAAATACAATCGTTGGATGAGTTGGCTAAGGGGAGAAGTAAAGTCTCCATGAGAACCAAAAGTAGAGGGAACATGAACATCCGTAGAGGTCTGTGGCACTGTAGCATTAGAAGTAGTAGTATCATCAAGAGTGTAATTAGCATGAGCTAGCTTGCCCTATTTATCCCAACAATTATCTTCAATATAGCCGGTACCACCATAATAGTTACACTTACACTAAGAACTATTTCTATGGCCCATCCAACCACAACAACCATACCTCGACTACCTTGACTACCATGACTACTCCTTTGGATGGAACGATGTCCACCATCACGACCACAATGAAAACCACCACGGTTGCCATCACTAGAGACTAGAATTGAGGAGTCCGTTGACATGGTAGAAGATCCACGAGTAAGGGAGGCACACTGAAGACTAAAATAAGCATTGGCAACAATCGAAAGCTTCTTACTAGCCAAAATATGATCTTTAAACACACCATACTTAGAATTAAGGCTAGACAAAAAACAGAGCAACCTGAAATTTTTTAGGCTAAAGATGTTGAACCTTCAAGTCAGTACTTAATCAAGAGTTGATAGAGCATAAGTTCTTCCTATAAATCCTTCAAGGTACCATAATGTTCTACAAATGTCTTATCACCTTGTCTAATATTAAAAATACGCTCATACAACTCATAAGCTTGAGAGACATTGTAATACCCTAACTCTTATTATTGTCAATACCCTCTATTGCCATATGTGAATTCACTTCAAAGAATGCTAATGTATGGATTAGAGTTTGCCTTGTGCATAATTATGTAATTCAAAGTATATAATAAGTTTATTAGTATGAGTAGTAAAAAAGGAAACAATTATAGTAAGAATAAATTAGGAACAAAATGGTGTTTCTAGTAGGCTTTTGAAATGGTTATTGAGCTAAAATATGTTTAATTAGGTCAAGTTTTGTTGTAGGGTTAAGCATAATTACAACATACTTTTTTTTGAACAGTGGAAAAAAAAGGATTTTTATTAATAGATAAAGAGTAATATACACTCCCAAAATCGTATCAAACCACAAAGCTAAAGGAGGAAAGAAAAAAACTGCATCATTACACAAACTCTTGAATCCCAACTAGGTTGGCACCCAAAAGAGAGCTAATCATATGCATCCTCCCAAGCAAAACCCAAAATAAGATACACCCAATTAACATAGTTTCACAGTAGACACTCCTTAGTCGTGATCAACAAGCAGTTGAAGAAAACAGAGATTGGGCCACACCTGAACTCCCAAGCAATCGCTTCAAAGTACTAAGTCTTCACCAACCTATAACCTTCAGTAATCCTTCCAAAAAATCAAACTACTAACCACATTTATAGGAATTCAATCAGTGTTCTGAGATGGAGCACCAAATCCAAAATAGAAAAGGTCTGTGCTGCACCTTTGGCTTTTGCTGAAAATGCTATCCTCCACTTAATCATGTCAAAGACCTCATCCCAATCAACTTGTAACTTCTCAAACAGTATTTTATTACTTATACACCAAATAGACCAAAAAATAGCCACCATACTAACTTCCCAAATGATTTTCCTGTCACCTTTATGTTTCCATCCTCTCCACCAATCAAAAATACCATCAATCGATCCAGGAATCACCCACTGGATCCCCCACCATTGCATTAGCCAAGATCACACCAACCATGTTTTCTTACATATCAACATCGGATGGTCTATGGTTTCAGTTTCCAACCCACGTAAGCAGCATAGCCCATTTTGAACTTCCACCAAGCCTATTCTAATCAACCATTCCACCACCTTCAATCTTCTCTCCCAGTCAAGCCACACAATGAATTTCACTCTCGGAGGAGCCGCATTATGCCATACCGAAAAAGTAGCTTTTGCATTGGGGCCAAACTTTTTCTCCAACAGTTCATATATAAGCCTTTAACAGAAAACATACCTGATGTATTAGCGGTCCATCGTAGATGGTCACTCTTAGAATTACACATAGGAGGCGCTTCCCTTAGAATTTTTTTTAACCTCTGCAGTTCATCTTCTTCCCACACAAAAAGTCTCCTTCGGAATCTTGTTTGACCCTCAAAGTGAAACCCATTCTCCGCAAATAAAGCCACCGAACCTTCCTTTGCCATGCTCAGTCCGGACAATCTGGGGAAAGCTTCCATAAGAGGCCCATTACCACTCCACTTATCCTTCCAAAAAGACATTCTCCTCCCATCTCCCAATTCTAGCTTCACACAGGATTGGAATATAACAAAAAAAATCTCATTATGTTAAGCATTACCTCCATCCATTTCATAAGGTCCCCAACTCATCTTATTCATCACATATTCCACAAATTATTGCTCTCTACTCCCCATCTCCACCACCATTTGAAAAGCAATACATCATTCATATGTTTCAGCTTTCAAATACCAAGTCCACCCCTATTTTTACTCAAGCTGATCTTTTCCCAACTCACCATGTGTAGTTTCTTCTTTGAATCAAAACCACCCCAAAGAAAATTACTCTGAATCAAGAATCAGAATTTCCCATCAAATATTTGGGATTTCCATCACTGGCAGCCAAGTCTTTTTCAATCTAGGATTCGCCCCCAAAGGTAATCGCAAATATTTGATGGGAAAATTCTGAATCTTGCACCTGAACATACCTGCAATTTCCTCAGCAAAATTATTTTCGAGACCCGCACCACTAATAGAGCTTTTGTGGTAATTTATCTTCAAACCGGACACTATTTCCATCAACTGCTCCCAATCTGCTTCTGCGAAAATAATTATCATCAGCAAATTGCAAATGAGACTGCCAATTTTCCTTGACCCATTCTTAACCCGTTTAATAGGCCTAACGACCTGAACCTTTTAAAGAGTATATTCAAACCCTCCACAGCAATCAAAAATAGTAACGGTGATAAAGGATCACCTTGTCTCAGCCCCTTCTGCGTTGTGAACACTTCTGTTGGTGATCCATTTACTAAAACTGAAATGGATGCAAATGAAATACACTCTTTAATCCATCTTCTCCATTTGGCATTAAACCCCATTCTCTCTATTAGATCACTCAAAAAAGTTCCAATTCAACTTATCATAAGCTTTCTCGAAATCGAGCTTCAGCACCACCCCTTTGATTTTCTTTTTCTTCCAATAATCAACAATTTCATTTGCTATCATTACTCCATCTTGTATATTTCTGCCCCCTACAGAAGCTGATTGCAGCTCGCTGATTAACCCCGAAAGGTCTTTTTTCAACCTTCCTGTTAATACTTTGTCGAAATAACCGATCAAACTTATTGGGCGGTACTCTTGTAAAGACAGAGGATTATCATTCTTTGGAATTAGAGTTAGAAAGGAAGAGTTTAGCTGTCTTACCAATCTTCCATTCAAATGAAACTCCTCAAAAAACTGCATAACATCCCTCTTCATATAGGCACCACATCTCTTGATACTCAAAATATTAAATCCGTCTGGACCAGGTGCCTTATTAGGATTGCAACTTTTGATGGAATCCCAAACTTATTTTTCAGAGAAATTGGCTACAAGAAGTTTATTAGATTCCTCATTCACTGAATTTTCAAAACATCCCCCAATGATAGGCCAAACCTTCCAATTTTCCAGAAATAGATTCCTGAAATGATCAAAGACCCCCTTCTTAACTTCTGTCGGTGTATCCAGAGTTCTTCCAGTCACCAATACATAATTTAAGAGATTTCTTCTGTGTCTGTTGCTTGCAATTCATGAAAAAAAATTGTGTTTGACTCCCCCTTTAAGCACCAATTGAGACGGGAATTTTGCAACCATATGCGTTCTTTAATTCGACTCAGCCTCCATAATTCAGCGCTCAATTCTTTCCTTCTCCTATTCTCAGCCTCACACAACAATCTATTCTCAGCAACCAAATTCAACTCATGCAAATCCTTCTCCATTGTTTTCAACTTTTCTTCTGAATCTCCAAAAACATCTTTACTCCATATCTTTAAAGACTGCTTCAAGTAATGCAATTTCTTTACTAGGCGAAAACCAACCCATCCATCAACATGAAAATCTTCCCAACATTTTTTCACAAATCTTCCATAATCATTTCAGAACAATGATCGGCTAGAGTGCTTGCAAGACCCCATTGTTTATAATTAAATCTCAGTAGCCATTCAGGGTGTACCAAAAATCGATCCAATCTACTCCATCTCTCCTCAGTCTGAGAGTTGGACCATGTATAACATCGACCCATCATTGGGTCATTGGGAGATCAATTAGCTCTGATTGATCAACAAAATCATTAAAATCCTTCGTACCCCTATCCCTCCTTACACATCCCTTTCGTTCCCCCAATTTTCTGACCTCATTAAAATCACCTCCTATACACCAATGATTTACAAAAACATCCTTTAGATTCAGTAGATTTCTCCACAGAATTCTTCTATTACCCACTTCATTTGGTGCATACACGTTTACAATAGTGCAATAGAAAAAGGATTGGAAGATACCTGACAAGATCAAGAAATCTCTTCCACCACAACAACTTGATAATACAAATTTCTGGAAATTTCATATACATAACAAACCCCCCGAATTACCCTCAGAGTCAATTTCATGGAATTCGAAATCATCCGAAGGCCATAACAATTGCACAAAATTTCTGGATACATGCACCCTCTTTGATTCTTGAGAAAAACACATATCAACTTTTCTTTCTCTGATTAAACTCTGCACCCTACTCCTTTTTTCACGACCACCCAAACCGCAGACATTCCATGACAATATTATCATTTAAACAAATGAAAATATCCTCAATTGAGCCCCACAAGACTATCATGTGGTTCCCTCAGCTACCATCGTCTCCTTCAAATTATCACTTTCATCCATCTCGACTATTTTACTTACAATTTCCTCCTCCCGGCCTTGATACTGCAAGCCTAATTTTTTCCCCCAAACTCCATACAGCCTATGCTTCTTTAATAATTGCCCTATTTCTTCTTCTGATTGTCTCCGAAGAAACAGACCACGATAAGGCTGCAGCTGTCGATCTACACACCATTCCTCTATTCTTTATCTTCTTGGTTTTACGATGGCCTTCTTTCTGCATCCAACATCCCCTTGCTAATTCCTCCATTGCCCTAGATTTCTTCTTCTTCTTAAGTTTCAAACGAGATTTTCTTCTGTCCTCATCACAAAGTGAGTTGTATATAGAATCTTCTATGGGCTGAATTGACAAATCAGTGCTCCTAGTTGGCTTAGCTAAAGAGCCCACTTCCGCTAAATCCCCCAATCCCATAGATTCTATGACCACTTCGATAAGCCCACTATCTCCAAGCCCCGATATATTAGAACGTCCACTGGTGGCCTTATGTTGATTATTCTCTACTTCATCATAGCCTTGGAAATTTTCTCCCAGGCCCATTAGGTCAGGGTGATTTTCTAGATTTTCTGACCCACTTTTGCTAAAGCCCAAACTTACCTCTGTCTTCCCCTCACTTTCTTCCACTTAGTACAACTCACCTGTATTTATTTCACTTTTGCTCCTTCTCTTTCCAACAACAGCTCTTACACTTCCCATCAAAGATGGTGATTCCCTTGAAGAAAATAACATTTTTTTTTTAAATTTGGATTCGAATCTTGTGACCCCTCATCTTCTTTCTCTTTCCCAGAAGCTTCATTTTCACCATTGAGTGCCACATCAGCATTAGCCTCTAAGCTAGCTGCCACGTCATCACTCTCATCATTTGACGACTCATCGTCTTCCTCTTCCTGAGCAAAGTTTCCCGCAACAGGTCTGCCAGCGCTGGTATATTCCGGTAGCAACCCCAGTTTCAGTTGTTGCTTTTCCACTATTCTGACTGGAAAAGTGGATCCCTTGCACTTCAGATGGATTATATTGTTAATTGCTTCAAAATTCTGGGTGAATATTCTAATTTTTCCCAAATCAAAAGACTCCCCTTTGATTGTTCCATCTTCCACTGATAATACCTCCCCCCATATTTTTCCAATGTCAAGAAACGTTTTGGCATTCCACAGTCCAATTAGTGCTTTGTTAGGAGTACTGAGTTTTCTCTTTCTCCAACTCAAATTTCTAAGTTTTTAGGAATTACACGTCGTCCTTCTCTACGCTATCCTTGTCCCCCTGAGACACAGATGCCTCATTTAGACACTAATGTGGCTGCCACATTGCATGCAGACCACTTTCTTCATTATGGCCCAATTCTTGTGAAAAAGTATCTGACCTAGCAGTTCAAAGTCCGTTTGAAGGGCGTTCAAATGGAAGTTATCTTAAGGTTTTATTTTAATGAAACGGTTGATGAGTAGCTCATCCAAACGGGGGCCAGGCTATGGTGGATTCCGAGATCCGCTACAGTGGATTCTTCATTGGAGTTCATGGATTCAAGCGTTGCAGACTATGAATATAGCTTCTGGATTCAAGTGTGGAGTTCAAGATCTACGGTGGTGACGTTCGTGGAACTGTGTGAGTCCGTAAGTTGAGTTTGTGTAATCTTTTATCTTCATATTGGATTGATTTCAACAAGACGAGGTCCCGTGTCTTTTCTCAGATGGGTCTTCCAAGTAAAAATTCTTGGTATTGTAGTGTTTATTTTTTACTGATATTGCATTGATAATGACTAAAAATATACACTAAAGGTTTAAACACTAGATAATTCTAGCCAACAATATAAACGACCGCAGAGGTCACCCTTTAGTGTGGATTGGATTCGGTGTTTAACATGTGATGCTATGGATGTGTTGATGTGTTTGTAGTTAGTGGAGATAATTTGTGGTGTGGAGAAGGGTGGTAGTGGTAATTATAATGATGAAGATGGAGGTTATAACGGTGCCTTATCATGGTGGTCCTTCTAGCATCACATCAACTCAAGGTAAGTTTTATATCACCTCGAAGGACTGATGCAGTGCATATAGAGGTCATCTTTCTGCAAGCACTTGAATATCCTAAGAAGCCCAAGTTGAGAAGCCACTTTTGTGGGGTCTGTCCCTAGTCAGCTCGCAACACCCCTCATGTGTTTTAGTATTGCTAATTTGAGTCTTACTTCTGAATTTTATATTACTTGGTTTACAGGTCAGTCGTTTAAATTCTAATTGGAGATACTTTAAGTACTTTTATCTTGGTTTTTAAGTGAGTCGTGCCACTTAAGGGCTGTTTGGTCTCTTTTTTTTTTTTTTTGGAAAATATGTTACTAGCCCTTATGTTAAATCTAAATAAAGGGCTGAGATTTCTTCTTTTTTTTTTTTTTAGGTTAATCATTTAGGCTAAATTTTAGCTTACACAAGTTCTTTGGATTTCCTTCTTAATTGATTCATTCTTCTTTTAATTTGTGAATTGCGTCGATCATGTTACATTGCCAATGTTATAATTGCAATAAATAATGACGACAAGACTGATGATTCTAATGATGAAAAATTTTGTTATATGAAAAAAATGATACGCTCGAACATAACTAAAAGCAAACCTGAATATCTTAATGAGGTGTCGCCACCAATTTCCTGCTTTGCTTGAAGCCTTGACTGCATAGTTACCCAAGACAACATAATCAAGAAGAGTAGCATGTATGTGTATTTTCAATTTTGGGTAAATTACCATAATCAACAATGTACAATACATAAAACTAAAATAGACACTAAGGCATCCATAAAATACAGTTTTGAGTTATGCAATACAAATATACTATTGCAAGAACGGCTAAATGGGAAAACCTGTCCAAGGCTTTACAACATCCAGGACATCAAATGGTCCAAGATTAAGCACAAAGCCTCTCTCCACCAATTTCAGCTAGATCCTCTATTCCTTTTCAATGGTTGATTAATTAAGGCCAAACTAGATTCTCTCTTCACCCAAACTTTCCTTTTCAGCATAATTTCGGATGATGCATTGATTTTGTAAACAATGTTTATTACAAATGAGAAATAAGGCTGTAACAGAACCAACTCTCAAGAATGAAGACATTCGAAAAATATCTTTGGCATCGGATGTGTCGAACACTGCATTATAGGAAAATACAAGTGACTTCACCTTGACAACCAACAAAGGGTACGTTGAGACAGTTGCTCCCAGTTTTGCGAAGGCCCCTAGTAAGAAAACCTTCATGCACGAGACAGCAAAAAGTTAAAGAGAGGCCATACTAATTCTAACAATGCTGCTGCCAGTTGATATGTATACCACAAAATTTATAAGGGAATACCAGCTCTTTTGATAACATATGAAAATTTAAGCTTACTAGACATAGCATATCAAAAAAATTAGTCTAAATAAAGCATAAATTTGACTTTTCAATTCCAATTCATTTGCCCTAAAGAGTTGGTATGACATTACCCATCAAACCTTTAATGCTACACAATGTGCATTTCAAGTCCACCATCTGAACAGGGGTTTACCTCAATTGCAGTTACTTTTTTTAAACCCTGCTTGTTAGCAGCACGTTTAACCCTCAGATGCTTTAAGGAGCTCTCATAAATCATGAACTGGATGGATGGATTGCAAACCTGGCATACAGTAATCCTCACTACACAAGTACACAAGCAGTAACTTAATAGGACATTTAAAGTTGATTCTATTGTTGAAGGAAATTTACCATGATAAGTGTTGGGATGATGCCTTTCCAGAATCCAGTAATTCCTGCTTCATTATAAACTTCACATGCCTACCAATGATTTACAATTATAAATAACCAAGAAGTACCAACAAACCAAATTTGTGGTTAAGAAGAAGTAAAAACCAACACAAATAACATTTTTAATCATCCTGAGATCTTCAAAGCACGAACATGAGTATGCATAACATAATCCAAAGTTCAGCAGTCATGAAAGTTTCTTTGATGCCAGTCACAACAATGTTAACAAAATCCCAACAATAATCATCATAATTATTTTTCACTAACACCTTAACGCTCTACTGTCAGAGTATGACTCATATTTTGGAGATTTTTTCTTTTAGGAATTGGTCTTACCATTACAGTTAGGTGTTCCTTGTTATAAAAATAAAGTGTAAATTACGTTGACCTCCCATAAGGTAAGTCAAAATTACACTCCTAATTTTTTAAAAACTACATTGACCTCCTTTGAGGTTTATATTTCAATAACAATTTTCCCCTTCCATCAATCGACCTAACTGAAGTGGATGAAATCAGCTTAAAATTTTTAGAAAGACAATTTTACCCTCTCAACTTCTCTCTAATATTTCTTACCAAGATGTGGCAACCCACCATTCGCTTCTTTCAATTTCACTCCTTTCTCTCCATTTATCTGCTCATGAGTCTTATGAGTAACATGGAAAATGAATAAATCCACCTCTCTAATCTCTCTCTAAGTGCTCATTCATTCATTCATATATATATATATATGATCGCTGACCTCACAGGTAAGACGGCCCCTCAATCACCAGCATGTAGATTCGCTCTACCAACAAACAATGTTATATCACAACCAGTCAACATCACCAAAGCAACCCAATAGAGGATCACCTGTGATCAGATTAAATATTGAAGCCTAGCAGATCAGAGAGAACCTGTGATTGAGTAATGTTGGGTGCAACATGATTTTCATCGCAAACAACAGCGGAGATTGGGGGTATGGTTCCATTGTGATGCTGTAGACCTTCCATGGACCACCAGTGAAGTGTGTGTGACAGAGAGAGAATGGTAGTCTGAGAGAGACGAGAGAGTTCTGGGTTTATTCATGGAAGGTCTGTCATTTGTTCAGTAAGAATTTTGTGTATATATATGTTACAGATATGTGTGTGTGTGTGTGTATGTGTGTGTGTGTTACAAAAGCTTCATAAATATGTTCTTTTGCGGCAGCAACTCTTTGATCAGAGAATCGGAAGTAGTTGTCAGCATCCCCGAAGGAGGATAGGTACTATACAGCAAGAGGGTGAAGGGTGGGATTGGATTAGAATGGGAAGGTTTCAGCGGATGATGGAGAGGAAGAAAATAGAGGCTTGTTAGGCCAAAGCTGTATGTGGTGGTTGGTTTTGGCTAGAATTCAACACTGACCACCACTGTTAGATGAGAGAGATTTTTCAATGTATGTAGAATTTAGGGTAATAAAGTAATTTAATGTATGCGGCGATAAGAGTCTATAATAACGACTTATCTTAGAGGAGGTCAGTATAATTGACCCCTAAAAGAAATTACATTTATTTATATTTCTTGCTTGACAAGGATTTGACTCTATAAATAGAGTGGATTGCTCTAGCCATAGTTAAGAATTCAAGAAATGAGAAAAGTTGCTCTTTGGACATGGTGAAAGTAGGTGTACAAGGGTTTTGGGATTGGTTTTTCTGGGGATCATAACTCTTGTTTTTCCCCCTTGAATTGTTTATTTTCAAATAGTGAAGAATATGTTTTTGTTAGAGTTCTTAAGTCCCTATTTCTTGTAATTAGCTAGTACTTAAGCAGGGGCGATATTGTAATCTTCTTTTGCACAACCAACACTTATTATATTCTCTCTTCCCTCTTCTCTCTTCCTTTTCTTTATTCGAACCCTAAATACATATCAATTTGACTGGCTTTTCCCTAAATGAAAGTAGATAGATTAGTTTTTGAACTACGTAAACCAAGCACATAAAATCATGGTGGTTTTTTATTTATTTATATTTTGTCAATGTTTTGGTTGAGTGCATGGAACTTTCAGTTGGATCTCAATGTGAATGCACTTGCATGGACATAACAAGTGGTACCATTTCTTTAGATTCCAGCCTAATTTGTTTGGAATGTTAACTCCCAATCTTGTCTGGATAACTATGAAAGGAAAAGAAAGAAAAGGGTAGTAGTAACCCCCTAATTTTTTTAGGAGAGTTAGAGGAGAGAAAAGAAAGAAAAATAATGTTTTCCTATTTGAGTACAAAGGCAGAACACATTCATTTGTTATGAAAAATATAGGAAAAATGAGTAAACAACCTCATCCTTTCTCCATTTCCTCGACTTTTGAGAGGAAAGAACTATTGAGCTACCAATTGCTCCAAAAGGTTAAACTATTAAAGAATGAGCCAACAATGTATATCAAGCTCTCAACACTCCCCCTCGCCTGCGACCCCGAACTCACACGTGGAGAGGCAAATAAATCATAAACAAATGTGAAGCAACAGAACATAGTGCAAATTGTAACTAAGGTTCTGATGTCATGTTAAATCACCAATTGCTCCAAAAGTCTAAGCTGTTAGAGAATGGGCCAACAATGTATATCCAGCTCTCAAAAAGCACAATACGCCTTTCGAGAGGCTAAGAACCCATCTTTTTCCCTCATTTTCCCTTTCTTTCCCTCTTTTTATGATATAACATTCCCTTCCCTTTCCTTTCCTTTCCTTTCCTTTTCTTCCAACTCCCTCAATCCAAATGCAATGTTAAATATCTCCAACTAAGAGCTTACAAGCCTATGAGCAATATATAACTTTACCATAGGTAGAGATAATATCAAGTTTGTAACATCTCGACCTAATTACTAGATAATTAGGGTTGCTTAGTAAGCTATAAGAGAACATTAGTGTATAATTACATTATGACAATAATATCACGATAATAATTCTTAAGTGAAATGAGATAGAATAAATTAATATAAAAGACAACAACGTAATTAAGGATTACTTACTAAAGCAATGCATAAATATTAAGCCTAAATGTTTGAGCTAGAATTATAACTATTCATGTTTAATTAATTTAACTTCATGAAAAGAGAAATCTTCATGAACATAAAATATGCATCAAGTAATTAAGAATTATGCAAATTAAGTATATTCAATGAATAAAATGTTAATAAAAGTATAAAATTCTCCACCAACACAACAAAAGAAGAAAAGAGAGTAAAAACGGTAGTTGCCAAGTCTTGAACTTAGGACCCCAAGTGAAAATTGCCAAAAAGGAAATCCACTAGGCTACTAGCATTTTTGTGCTATGATAGCCACAAGAAAAGTACATAAAGTGAAGCTTGTACGGAAAATGCCATAAAGATGTGAGGTGTCATCACCTTAGAGGACCAAACACCCGACCAATAGAATTTCATGCAGCAATCTCATGATGTATAAACAGGCCATGAGTGTATTGAGTGTGAATCAAACTTCCGTGTGTGAGTGTTGTGTGTTTGGCTAGAGAGAGAGATAGAGAGAGATAAAGAAAGAGAGAAGGGATGAAGAACCAGCCTCCATGCATGTGATGCATGCACATGAACCATAGGGAGGGAGAGCAGTCTGGAAGCAAAGGAGGCAACTGGACCAGCAGAGAGGGAGAGAGAAGCTAAAGAGAGAAGCTAGAGAGAGAAAGTAGTAAAACTCTGAAAAATCAAACTTCAAGCCAGATATGGTTTGTCTAACCCTCTCGCTTAGTTCCTGTGTTTATTTTGAGAAGTTTTGAACTAGAAAATAAGCCTAAAAACCCCTAAGACACCCAAACACAGTAGCCCGCCATGGCCGACCACCAAGGTTGGTCATTTTCAAAGTGAACACTAAACTGCATTTTGGCAACAAGGGCTAATCTAGAGAGAAAATGGAAGCAATAGAAAGTGAAATCATGAATTTTGGTTGAGAAATGAGGGTTTAAGAGGTAGTTGCAGGTTATGGGTGATAATCAGACTTCTGTTAAAATGGTTGTAAAGTTAGGTTTTATGGCCATGGACAGGTAGCCCTTTGAAAATGCGAGAGAATGGGCCAAGAAAGAACCAATTTGGTTCATTGTACACTGAGAAAAAAAGAAATTTCAGTCACTAGCCGAAAAACCAATTATCACTGGGGCCGGCTGGTTCATGGCTATTTGGCAGCAATTGATTGACCCAAATCAGAAAATAACATTGAGGAATGAATCTAGGATGAAAAGCGAACTAAAATGGTACAGAACAGTGGCCGAAAAAGAGTCGTCATCGTCGTCGTCGTCGCCGTCGCCGAAGAAGGTGATTGGCACTGGCATGGCAAAGTGGGTTGACCTTGGTCAATGGGTTGGGTCAATCAACGGTTGACCAAGTATGGTCAACTGGGTTATTGGTACGGGTCGGGTCGGAACCCTTTTAGGCACAGTAACAGTAAACTAAACTACGTCGTTATGAAATTAAAAAAAAAAAGGCAGAAAAGGAGAGGACGCGCTGGTTTGGAGAATCGAACCCAAGACCAGTCAAGCCACAAGAACTATAGGCTCAGTTGGCTACCAATATGCCACTGACCACCTTGTATATATATCTCATATAATATACATATATTATGTATTTAATTAAATTAAATGCTACACGAGCTCAAATAAAATAAAAGGAATGTCTACCCTGACATTTTTCGACGTTCTGGACTCCGGACCTAATGACGGGGCCCACTTTACGAAATGACATCTCAAAAATTAGGATACGTAAAATGTAATAATTACCATTTTGCCCTTAGTGACGACCGAAGCCAATTGAATGTCAGAGAATGCCTATTCTGACTTTTTTTGACATTTTGGACTCAACGGTAAGGTCCATATTACCAAATTAGGTACTGAAAAATAGGACACGCGAAAATATAAAATTACGAAAATACCCCTAAACTTAATGTAAGCCACATATAGGCAAATTAAGATCCAAAAAAACCTAAACTGATTATCTTCGACATTCCGAACTTAACGGTAACATCCTTTTAAGGAACAAAAGACCCGGTAACAAACTGAAAAAAATGACTGATACGTCCTTAAGACTTAATGAAGCTACTAGAAAAGTATAGATGGAATAAAAAGGGCTCTAAGTTAACGTTTAAATTATGTAACACTATAAACAATTATTTAATAAGATCTTAAATTGTGTTATAGGAACCTTCGACTAAAGAAAAGACTTTGATATAAGGTTTTGGATTTCATGTGAGTATTTCATGCTATGTTTAAGGTGGTTTTCATTATAGATATAAATATTAAACTCCTTCATGACTTTTGATGATAGATACATGTTCTCAACCAATGTCTAAAATAATTCATCGATATGTTGTTTCTATTCTAATTCAAGAAAATGTTTCATGAGATATTCAAGTTATTATGTGATTTCTTACTCATTATTGATTGGTTTTGACTAAATACTAGATATAGAACTCCTGTTTTGATAACCGAGCTTATGATTGATGATTATTGATTTTGGATGTGATTTTAATGTTTTGAATGGACCAATCTTCTATGTATGGTCATTATCGAATAGATTATGACTTTATCAAACCCTAACCACAGGGAATATTGGTGGTGAGCTGCACAGAACGGCGTTTCGAACTAGTTCTCTAAATATCAATCCCTTGTGTATATTGAATACTGGACTAAAATATTGATTATTAAACCATGACTATGATTTGAAATAAGAATTATTGGACGAAGACATTGAGATTTGAACAAAGGATTTAGGATGATGATATTGTTTATTAAACTATAATATTGACTTGAGACTTTTGATTTTATTCTTCTCTTAGATTATTCGACTTGCTTTGAAAATGAATTTGATATCATTAGTTGAACTCTTGTACTTTGATTCAATTATTTACCTGGATATGACATTTTATTTCTTAATGAATATAGACATTTCAGTATAGAACTACATAGTAATTTTCAAACCCTTGACATGTTATGGAATTCTCAAGGAATCATCGAGCTCATCACAAATGATTAAAATGTTTTCAGTTAAAGGTTAGACAAACTCGTTTCAAGCAATGCAGATTAGGTGCTTAAAGGAGGAAGCAAGTTATTTTGCTAGATAGACTTTTGACTGAAGATGGAGTAAAACTTTTTCTATGTAAATTTAGACATGATATTAGTAAGCTAGTTAAAGTTGTGTAATATGAAAAGACTCACTCACACCTTTTGTTATAAAAAAAAAAAAAAAACTAGATATTCCTTAGACAATGGTTTAAATGATAAGTCAGATTGAATAGTTTACTTTATGAATTTTTTTCCACTGCATTTGATTAATGGTGATTAGAAGGTGATTTGATAATAGAAAGGCCTTGGAACCAATCATAAACCCCTAATCCGCACAGGGTGGGTTTCAGGTCGTGACAAAGTTGCTCTCAAGAAACCATATTCTTTCAGAAGTACCTATACCTGGAAAAAGTCTATCAAAAAATGATTTACACATCTGGCAAAATAGCGATTCTCAAATTTCATACCCTAGAGTTAATATCTTAATTAAATAAAAATTCTGCTGAGGTTTTCATGAAAAGTTCATTAAAATGCATGAACACAATTTTTAAATTTGCTATTGGTGTACCCTTTAACAAAGGAGTTGAAAAGTTACAAAATGATACCTACTCGTGATTTTCAATAATCAAGTTTACAGTTTTTCAATTGATTCCTTTTCAAATTTCAACTTTGAAGGTTTTATGCTTGATACACTTCTTCTGCTTATATTTAGATTTGTTCTTATGTATTTCTCTAAATTCATCCAATTACAACTTATAAATTTGTCTTCGTTTATCTCAACTTTGAAGGATTTAAGTAGTACTCTTAACATTTTTAAAGTGATATTTTACGTTATTTTTCCACTGTTGTAGAAACTTTCAGTTCTCAGTTTGACCCTCAATTCAATCCTATGATATATGGACGTACTTTTTATTGACCCAATCTAAATCATGTATTTAACAACCACAATTCTACACGAAAGCAACCATAACCTCACAAACCTAGGCTAGCGGTCATCAATACATTATAAATGAATGATGATACTTTAATATTGTGGTCATTACCCTTTTCATCAATACATCATAAATGCATGGTCTGATCAAGTTTGATGAGGTTCAACAAAATTAGTGAAATTAAATTGAAATTATGGAGTTTCATGAATACATTTATTTTTTAATAATTTCCTGAAAAATGGAAACATTTTTGTTGGCCATCTCAGCAATCCAAATTAAAAAGGCCTTATGTTAATCTTTTTAATATCGTGGTAAGTACCCTTTTCTATTCAAGGAAATAAGCATTCAAGCACTTCCTATAAATCAGAAGAACCATACACAAAGGAAAAGGTGCAAATTATGTTTTGACTAGCACTAAGTAATATATTGTGGGCATTATAAATTTTGAATGATAGAGCTCAAGATTCAGCACATATGTAAACAGGAAAGGAAGAACTTTTTTCTCCATAAGAAAATATAAGGTTGAAGGAAAGAGAGAATGAATTATTACCTTGTGTCAAGCACAATGGAAGTACTATGTGAGCAAAACAATCATAGAGATTAACAGCCAAACAACATACTAACAATTTCTTTTGGCCAAAAACTCAATTGAAAGTATTGTGTAAAGAAGTCAGACATCAAAAAGAATAGAACTTAAAAATGAGTATCTCAAATTCAGAAAGAAAAAGGCATGCAGAAAACACAACAACTAGGATACCAATGCTCCAATGAAGAACATCAAAATGAAATGTAAACAACACCAACCGCGTGAAATGTTCCATAGGGATGAGGTTTTATTGAATCAAGTCTAGCCAATTTGTCTTGCAAGGTAGAACCCATAGAACTGTTTTCAGAAGCTTCCCTCAGTAGAGCCTCCGTCTTTGCCTCCATAATTTTTCTTTCTGATTGAGTATGTGTCTAAACATCAAATGTAAAATGTCACACATCCTGACGCAGTTTTAAGCACAGATATCAGTTAAATTCAACAAAGGTAGTTCAACAATCTATACTAAACAGTCAGAGTTTATGCTCACTTGTCTGCATTTTAATTTAATAAATTGAATTGTTTATCAGATCATCCATATTTGTTGTTTTATAAATGGTTAAATCAGAATGCATCCACATATATTTATTAAATATCTGGTACATATAATACATTGCATGCGGCAGGTTTAGAACACAAATACAGGATCTTGCACTAAAAGATCATTTTGAAAACCTGTAGTTCCCTAATGACAGGGTCAGAGAAACAAAGCATCAGGTGAACATATTTAAACTCAGCAAGCCTTTCCCAACTAGAAAAAGAGTGGAGCTCTCTTAGAAGTATGCAGATATGATCCTTGTATAAATTGTCTCCCTTATTGTTAAAAACAGAAAACAATAAAAACAATTCTTGTGAAGTAACATCAACGATAAACTCCTATGGCACTGCAGAAAAATCTTCCACAATGGAAGAGATTTAAAGTACATTAATTTTAATTTTCAAATAAGTAATCAAAGTTCGAGTCAACATGAATCTAACTATGAAAAAATTGAACTATAAATGTGAGCCAAGTTCTTATATATTATTTTGAAATATCAGAAAAGATGTCGAGTCACCTGCATGCGAGTCACAAGAACCCATATTGGGTTCGTTAGTAATACGTTCAAGGACCTGAAACGTGCAAAGTAAGGCAGTTGCAGTAAGATATCAATCCAAGCAAAACTTATTCTTCGAAAGTGAAAAGATAGCAAGACTACATTTAATTTCATACTCAGCAAAACAACGTATTATGAATATGATAGCTCAACAAATTAAGATTCTAACCAACAAAGCTTTCACATAAAATCCTAAACTCAACAACATAATTAAGATGAAAATGAACTATTGAGAGCTATTTTTCTTTGGGTGTCAAATAGATGGATATTTACCCAGCAATAGCTGCCACAACAAGCCAAGAAAACATGCCAACAGTACCATCCCCACGTCCTTTGTTTCCACGAGCAACTGCAATGGCCTCTGCCTTGTTTTTGAAAACCTGATAAAAATAATAATAAATGCCCTGGCAGCATTACAACGATAGCATTAGATCACAGCAGAAAACCCTATGTTGCAAGAAAAAAAATTAAAAGGGAACATTTCTGAGAACTGTTTGAAGGTGCTCATAAAGGAAAACAATAAAAAAGACATAATAAATTTAGGGGAAAAAAATAGCACCGAGAAAGACTGTTGCTAACTCTTATTACTCCGACCCTAAAATCTGTGTGTAACATACTCTAACCGTGCAGTGCTGATGTTGGTAACTAATGATGCTGAAGCTCGGTAACCGAAAAGAAATCAAAGGGCATATAGGATTTTCACTTCACACCATGAACCAAACCATAAGAAGTCACCAATTGTTTCACTTGAAAGAATTGAAGACACGTATTTATATGGGGTGAAATTCCGGCAAAAATTAAACTGGCTTTTAGAGAACAATACTGGGTCAATATCTCTATGATTCCATGTCAGAAAATAAATCAAAGGGCATATAGAATTTTCACTTCACATCTTGAACCAAACCATAAGAAGTCACCAATTGTTTCACTTGAAAGAATTGAGGACATGTATTTATATGGGGGAGAATGCCGGCAAAAAATAAACTGGCTTTCAGATAAGTCACCAATTGTTTTACTTGAAATAATTGAAGATGTGTATTTATATGGGAGGAGGAGCAGAACAACAACAACGAAAGAATCGAAAATGTGTATTTATACGGGAGGAGGAGGAGGACAAACAAAAACAACAACAACAACAATACTAATACGATTATTACCAATATAAAACAAACATAATGAGACTCAGATCACAAACATATCCTCAATGACTGTAATAGATAAAATGGCCATTACTGTTAGAAGTATATTATAGTTCACATATATAGTATTGTGTAATTCTAGTAGGATTAGGATTTCATGGTTTATTTCCTTTATTTACACTTTCCATGTACAACCTCGTCACCCTCCTATATAAGGAGCTCTCTTGTATAGTTTCACAATAATTCAGTCTAATACAATATAGTCCTTTGGGGTTTTTTTCCTTCTCTCTCTTCTCTCTCTCTCTCTCTCTCTTTCTTGTCTCTTTTATGTTATTCCACCAAATCTAACATGGTATCAGAGCCACTCTGATCCTTCAACCACTGCCGCCGCCGCCAACGTCACCGCCGATCCGAAGGCCGCCGATCAAAACCTGATCTTTCATCACCTGTAGCCTCTGCTGTCGTGGTTTTTTTTTTTTTTTTTTCATCTCTTATACACTGCAACCACAACGTCCATCGTCAACAACACCGTCCATCGTGCCATCAAAACACCCATCACAGAGCTTGGCAAACTTCATTCAGTCCAAGCAAATTCATTCACTGTTCTGCCCAACATCAGGTCCCCCAAGCCTGTTCCACCATCTCAGCCCAATCCCTCACAGCAGCCCCAATCAGCCGCAGCTCTGGTTCCGCCTCAGCAAGCAGCAGAATTGGTTCCGTCTCAGTCACAGCCCCAGCCGCCGCCGCCTCCGTCACAGCCCCAGCCGCAGCCAAAGCCCCTGTTGCAGCCGTAAGCACCATCCTTCAGAATCCAGTTGATCGCTACAGCCCCTGGAGCTGCTCTGTTTCTGGAGACTCCAACTGCATTCCATGGCGTCTGTGTTGTGAAAACACCCATTGCTTTGCCAAAGAAGTTCTTTTAACACAGATCAGATTCCGTTGCAGTAGCCGCCATCACAGTTTTGCTCAGAGTACCATCGTGGTCATGGGGTTATCGTCATCAATTCCGACCACCATCAACCACTTGCTGCCCATTGCCTGCATCACGACTCGATCACCCAAACTGACTAGTCAGACCTGCCACCCAGATCTAAGGGGGTGACCAAATGCTGCATTGTCTGAGACCCTCATCATCACCCGCAACATCAAATCTACATCCTGTCTCACCACCTCTGCCAGGGAATTCAGCTGCGAGAACGCCTAGGTCAAGTGCTCAGTCCTCTTCCACCATCAACCTCATCGAATCCCTAGACTCCTCCAGGGCCGCAGCAATCTCCGCCCTAAAACCATCACAGTCCGTCCTCTTGGATAAGAACCACAGCAACCCCGCTGAATCCATCATTCTACAGCACATTGTCAACACATCCAACAAAATTCTCTCGCCTCCGGTATCTGATTTCTCACTATCAAAAATTGCCAATGCGAGCAGCCGCCGCAGACTCTGTGCTGCTGATCCCTTATTTGAACTAGCTGGCCTCCATTAGGGCCAAGACTCAAGCCCATCATTCACTTAACCCAGATTTAACCCAATAACATCCCAGGCCCATTTAACCAATCTAGCCCTCTTCATTACTGTTGCTCACCAATCCAGCCCTCTTCATTATTGTTGCTCCACTAAATGCTCTCGTGCTAGCAGCCTCTCAACCATCACGTCAAAGCTCCACCAAGATCATCAATGTCATCGGCCACAACCCAACCACAGTCGGGCACCATCGCTCACTCACCACCATCAGCCATCATCAGTTGCTCTTCAATCAGGTCGCAACCAGTTCTCACACTCCATCATCGTTCTCGCAAGCCAATACCATTGGCCATCGTTGTGTTTTGCACTAGACCTGAAGCCCGTTGCAAAACACAGTCAACTGTTCATCCTTTCCCCATATTAGAGCACTTGTTGCCACTAGTCACAGACAGAAGGTCTCACTCACTCCCTCATTCACTATGTTCAGTCACAGACCGAAGTTTTCACTCACCCAATCACCCACTCGTTTGCTCACTATTGTTTAGTCACAGACAAAAGGTCTCACTCACTCACTTTGTTCAGTCATAGACCGAAGGTCTCACTCACTCGCTCACTTGCTCGCTCACTATTGTTCAGTCACAGACAGAAGGTCTCACTCACTCACTCACTCACTCACTGTTGTTCAGTCACCGACCGAAGGTCTCACTCACTCACTGTTGCACCACCGGAATATCTGTCAGCCTTGTACCTTCGCCACATCTGTCAATCATCGGTGTACCGTCTCTGTTCATCAACATTCGATCAACCATCCGGTTCAGTCGTGACCATGTCGCTACTCCTCACCATCCCTGTCAACATTCGATCAACCATCCGGCTCAGTCGTGACCATGTCACTGCTCCTCACGCTCAGTGCTCCTCGGTTATGCACACCATCATTTGCACTTCCATGCGCCGCCCTCCGCGCTTTCATGCGTCGTCATGAACTCTCTTGAGAGTCCAGCTCCAGCTCCACCTCCACGTCAGCTTGGGTTACATCTACATTCCAATCACAACGCCACCAAGTCAACCAGTCCACGTCCAGATTTTGTTTGCAAACTCAAGTTGTTCTACCTCCCACCTTGAGTTTGAGGAGGGTGTTAGAAGTATATTATAGTTCACATATATAGTATTGTGTAATTCTAGTAGGATTAGGATTTCATGATTTATTTTCTTTATTTACACTTTATATGTACAACCTCATCACCCTCCTATATAAGGAGCTCTCTTGTATAGTTTCACAACAATTCAGTCTAATACAATGTACCTTTGGATTTTTTTCCCTTCTCTCTCTTTTCTCTCTTTTTTGTCTCTTTTATGTTATTCCACCAAATCTAACAACCCAATGTTAGTCCTGCTTTTGTAGGGTGCTAAGAGGGATATATTGGAGACAAACCAAACATATAGCATTATTTTGTGTAAAGAGGCTACTCTCATATTCGAACCCATATTTTCATGCTTAACAACCCAAGCATTTTTCCATTGCACCAAACACTCTAATATATAAATGAAGAAATTACCAACATTGTTTTTAATTAATAATCCTAGAAAATTTTGCTTAGCCCAAGATGCCATGAGTCATATTGATGATTTTTTTCTAAATCAAATGTTTTTAGACACAAAGAGAGCAGTGAAGGGAAAAAAAGCAATTTGCAAAGCCACTTGTGGTATTTTTTATGTAGAGCATACTAACAAAAAGAGGGAGGGGAGATTGGGAATTTTACATTGAACACAATCTGGACTTTATGTAATCAAATTTTAGGTTGAATGTGATTCTTTACTTGTGCTTATTTTAAGTCAATTAGCTCGTAGATAAATTTATTTATGTTATTAAGTTTTATAAGTCAATGGTATTTTTGTAATTTCAATATTTTATAGACATGGATTGTAGTTATGACTTGTAGATCTTATTTTAATTCGTGACTTTCTACTGATTGTTCTGTTCTAAATGCTAAATCCTCTACTACTCTATGTTCTTCCCTAAAGCATGTTGATCCTTATGTTGTATGGATTTGAGCATATTTGGAGTCCTCATTAGTTTAAAATAGTCTTTAATAATCAAAGTATCTAAGTTCCCTATTTTTTTTTGAAGTCAGTCGTAATAAGAGTAGGAATTAGGAAAACCCAGCAACTTATAAATAACTACATAATCTCTTTATTTTAATAAATTTGAATTATGATGATACTGTATTTGTGAGATTTAGATTAACCTTGCGAGGGTGAAGTATAAAACATTTTAGGAGAGATTCCTTGATTCTTCTTCCTCCTATTCTTCATCTCCTCTTCTTCTCTGAATTTTCTATTCCCAGAACTACTACTCACAGCACTATTTCAATACTTATTTCAGCTCAAAAACCAACCATACCACAGCCTAATTAATTGTAACCCGTTCTCCTACCCTTTGGCCTTTATTTTAATACCAAAAATTTAAAAATTCTTGCTGACAGGAACTTCTAGCAACCACAACTCTAGAACTCCTGCAACCTATCAATTCTCAAATCCAGCCCTCCAAACCGTACAAACTTTATTCTACCCTTATAATTCCAAACATACAAGTTTCCCATAAGGAAAACACACCACAAAATCATGTATCAGCTCAGTAAAAATAGTTTTTGGGAAGGCAACAAATGTTTTGTCCCACACATTAGAAATAGATGAACAATCATAATCTTTATGTAAATGTAAAAGTGGGGCCATTTGGTCAGCGGCAGATTTAGGGGGTGGCATAGGGAGCCATGTGTCACGATCCGTCTATCTGCTGGAAGGTTACGCCACATGGACGCCATGCAGACACCACATGAGCACTTACTGGACTACCACTTTTGTCTACAGAACAAGCCTGCATGGATTCTCTAGAACATTCTTAGAGTCTTAAGACTTGGTAAAGCACCTTGTATATACTTCTAGTCTCGTATAGAGTATTCTAGAATATTGACTTTGTAAGGATTCTAAAATGATCCCTCAAGGAACATTCTAGACCCACCATTATAGCCCTTAGATCAAAGTGATCCTAACCATTGATTGTAAGGCCAAGAGCCTATAAAAGGGGTGGGGGTCTCATTTGCCACTCACTCAATCAAGTGTAAGCAATCTTCTCTTGAGAATACAAGTTCCTCTCTCTCTAGCTTTCTTGTTCCCTAGCCATCATCTTCTCTAGCCACCACTCTAGGTGAGCTAGCTAGATAGGCTGACTTAGCACCACAAGCCCAATTGTGAGTTGCTAAGTGCCACATGGGTGTTTAAAATATTAAGCCCGTGACAGTTGGTATCAGAGCCTAGATTGCGAGTGTGTTGCAATAGGAGCGAAGGACATTATGTCGACTTCAGAGACAATTCACGAGGAGGAGCAAACCCAAGTCCAAGAGCGTGGTCGAGGTGCGCACCACAACCCTACCCAAGGGAAGAAACGGACCAAGTCCAAGGACACTTCTAAGGACATGATGGCTAGCTTGGAGTCACGGGTGGCTAATGTGGAGGCCTCCGTGTCACTATGGGATTCATACTTGGAGGAAGCTGGGCAACGTCTCGACAGCTTAGAGACAGAATGTGGAGAGCTTAACCAAGCTATGAAGGGATCCCTTAACGAGCTAGGCGGTTCCATCAGACTGGAATTCCGAGCACTACGAGATCAACTTACAGGCGAGCTCGTCAACCTACGTGGATACATCGATGAGGAACTCAACACCATCCGTGCTCAAGTAGAAGAAGTACGTTCTGATTGGGCATTATGCAAAAGGGCCGTTACTGTAGGCAACGTTGCTACCCGAGGGATGCCTAAGGTTGATGTCCCAAAGCCCAAGAGTTACACCGGCACAAGGAATGCTCGGGAGCTTGAAAACTTCCTCTGGGGCTTAGAACAATACTTCCAAGTTGTCGGCATAACCAACGAACCTTCAAAGGTGCGTACTGCTACTCTATATCTCACTGACACTGCTATGCTATGGTGGCGTAGGAGGCATCATGATATAGAGAGAGGCCTTTGTACCGTTGATACTTGGGACGATTTCAAAAGAGAGATCAAACGAGAATTCTACCCGGAGAAAGCCGAAGAGGAAGCACGGGGCCAACTTCGCCGACTCAAGCACACGGGTCCCGTCTGAGACTACGTGAAAGAGTTCACAACCTTAGTGCTTGAAATCCCCGATCTATCAGACAAGGACGCTCTCTTTTTCTTCCTAGATGGTCTACAATCATGAGCCAAGACGGAATTAAGGACACGAGGGGTGCAAGATCTTTTCACAACCATTGCGGAGGCCAAGTCATTCATCGACTATACCTGAGATAACCCCCAACCCAAGAGGGGTAACGCTAGTAGAAGCGGGCGAGGCAAGAACAATATTACACCACATAACAACAACAAAGAAGTTGGACCATATAAGCCACCTAGCGGCATGTACAAAGGCAAAGGAAACGAGGGCAGGGTTCAACCCTCAAGACTCAAGAGTTCATGCTTCTTGTGTGATGGCCCTCACTGGGTGAGGGATTGCCCCAAGAAAAAGACTCTTAATGCCCTGACATCTCAATATGAGGAGCAGCAAGAGCAAGAGCAAGAAGATGCCAACATAGGGTCCTTACAAGTCTTAAATGCTATTAAGGCCAAGACGATACCACCTAAGGGCCAAAGCAAAGGAATTATGTTTGTGGAGGCCAAGATAAATGGGATGCCTACTCGTGCTTTGATGGATACTGGAGCATCCCACAACTTTGTGTCCATAGAAGAAGCCAAGAGACTGGGTCTCAAGGCTAATAGAGAGGGTGATTCTATTAAGGTAGTCAACTCAGCAGCTAAACTTGTCCATGGTATAGCGCGGGATGTACACACCAACATTGGTGAATGGACTAGTCTGGTGGACTTCTCAGTGATTCCTATGGATGACTTTAGGGTCGTGCTCGAGATGGAGATTCTCGACAAGGTCAAAGCCTTTCCACTCCCCTTTGCCAACACAATGTGTATCATGGAAGGCGGGTCAGCATGCATGGTCCCTATAAAGCGGGTTGCCAAGCTAGAAGCTAAGTCACAATCCGCCATGCAATTCAAGAAGGGGTTTAAGAAAGGTGAGACTAGCTACCTAGCCACCCTACGATCTGACGACGATGAGTTAGCCCCCCCTCAACAAGAACTGCCCAAGGCCATTGAAAAAGTGCTTGGTGAGTACAAGGATGTCATGCCCAAAGAGTTGCCCAAGAAGTTACCACCTAGGAAGGAGGTAGATCATAAGATAGAGTTAGAGCCAGGCTCTAAACCCCCAGCTATGGCGCCCTACCACATGGCATCACCTGAGTTGGAGCTAAGGAGGCAACTCAAGGATTTAATTGATGCAGGCTACATCCAACCTTCCAAGGCTCCCTATGGTGCACCAGTACTCTTCCAAAAGAAGAAGGATGGGTCTCTACGTATGTGCATTGACTACCGGGCACTAAACAAGGCAACAATCAAGAACAAGTACCCCATACCATTGATAGCCGACCTCTTTGATCAACTCGGCAAGGCACGATACTTCAACAAGTTAGATTTACGGTCGGGATACTATCAAGTGAGAATATCGGAAGGAGATGAGCCCAAAACCACATGTGTCACAAGGTATGGCTCCTACGAGTTCTTAGTCATGCCCTTTGGTCTCACCAATGCACCAGCCACATTCTGCACCCTCATGAACAAGCTCTTCCACCCCTACCTTGATCTAGTTGTGGTGGTCTACTTGGACGACATAGTGGTGTATAGCACTCCCCTAGAAGAACATGTGCAACACTTAAAGAAGGTCTTCCAAGTGCTACAGGAGAATGAGCTTTATGTTAAACTGGAGAAGTGCTCATTTGCACAGGAAGAGGTCCTGTTCCTAGGGCACAAGATCAAGGATGGGAGGCTTATGATGGAGGAAGTAAAGGTGAAGGCTATTCTAGACTGGGAGCCACCTACCAAAGTACCCGAGTTACGATCTTTCTTGGGCCTAGTCAACTATTACCGTCGCTTCATCAAAGGCTACTCCGCACGAGCAGCCCCCTTAATAGATCTACTTAAAAATAACCGAGTGTGGACATGGTCGGATGCATGTCAAGAAGCTTTTGAGGATCTCAAACAGGCAGTCACCGAAGAGCCTGTCCTTAGGCTACCAGACCACTCCAAGCCCTATGAGGTCCACACGGATGCATCGGATTTTGCTATTAGAGGCGTTCTTATGCAAGGACATCCCCTAGCCTATGAGAGTCGAAAGCTCAATGACACTGCTTACGCACATAGAGACATTACCTATTGGGCACTCAGTTTGTCATAATGACTGATAATGTTGCCACAAGCTATTTCAAGACCCAAAAGAAGCTAAGTCCAAAGCAAGCTCGTTGGCAAGACTTCTTGGCAGAATTTGACTACCGATTCGAGTATAAGTCAGGAAAAGGGAATGTGGTGGCCGACGCCCTAAGTTGCAAAGCTGAACTTGCTACAATTAGCAAGCCCCAAAGCTCCTTACTTGACCGCATAAAGGAAGGGTTGCAGCATGACGCCTTAGCCAAGAACTTAGTTGGGTTGGCCAACGATGGGAAGACACGGTGCTTTTGGCTTAAGGATGACTTACTCTTCACCAAAAGGGACCGACTCTATGTGCCCAAGTGGGGGAGCCTACGAAGGGAGCTAACCAAGGAATGCCATGACACTAAGTGGGCTGGCCACCCGGGCATGAAGGGCACTCTAGCCTTGCTAGAGGACTCTTACTATTAGCCTCAAATGCGCGATGATGTAGAGGCCTATGTGAAGACTTGTCTTGTGTGTCAACAAGACAAGGTGGAGCAACAACACCCCGCCAGTCTACTTGAGCCATTACCAGTCCCGGAGAGACCTTGGGAGAGTGTTTCCATGGACTTCATCTCGGCACTACCTAAGTCGAAAGGATGTGGGAGTATTATAGTAGTGGTTGATCGTTTCAACAAGTATGCCACCCTCATCTCCGCTATGGGCGATTGTACTACCGAGGAGACGGCCAAGCTATTCTTAAAGCATATTGTAAAGCTTTGGGGAGTTCCACAAAACATTGTCAGTGATCGAGACCCTCGGTTTACAGGACGGTTTTGGACAGAACTTTTCAAACTCATGGGGTCAGATTTGAACTACTCTACTAGCTTTCATCCCCAATTCGATGGCCAGACCGAGCGAATCAACACGCTATTGGAACTTTACTTACGGCACTACGTTTGTGCCAACCAACAAGATTGGGCCAAGTCCTTGATGTGGCACAATTTTCTTATAATATGCAACGGAGCGAGGCTACTAATCGGAGTCCATTTGAGGTTGTCACAGAACAACAACCAATGACACCTAATGCGATAGCATGCTATGGTGGGAAAAGTCCGGCGGCCTACAAATTCGCTAGAAACTGGCAAGAGCAAGCCGACTTGGCGCGGGCCTATCTTGACAAGGTGGCAAAGAAAATGAAGAAATGGGCGGACAAGAAGAGGAGACCAAGGGAATACAATGTGGGAGACTTGGTCCTTGTCAAGCTTCTACCTCAACAGTTCAAAACACTGAGGAAAGTGCACAAGGGGCTAGTAAGGCGATACGAGGGACCGTTTCCCATCTTACAACGCGTAGGTAAAGTCTCCTATAAAGTTCAGCTTCCGCCTAAACTAAAGATCCACTCAGTTTTCCATGTTAGTCTCCTAAAGCCATATCATCAAGACATGGAAGACCCAAGTCGTGGAGAATCGAAACGGGCACCAACCGCTGTAGTAACTTCTTTTGACAAGGAAGTTGATAGCATCTTTGCCGATCGAGTAATACGAAGGAGGGGTGTCCCGAACTACACCAAGTACTTGGTAAAGTGGAAGGACTTGTTGGATAGCGAAGCAAGCTGGGAACACGAAGACTCGCTATGGCAATTCACGGAGCATATCCATTGGTTCAAGGAAGAAGGCGCGACGGGGGCGTCGCGAACTTAGGTGGGAGAGAATGTCACGATCCGTCTATTTGCTGGATGGTTACGCCACATGGACGCCACGCAAACACCACATGAGCGCTTACTGGACTACCACTTTTGTCTACAAAACAAGCCTGCATGGATTCTCCAGAACATTCTTAGAGTCTTAGACTTGGTGAAGCACCTTGTATATACTTTTAGTCTTGTATAGAGTATTTTAGAATGATGACTTTGTAAGGATTCTAAAATGATTCCTTAAGGAACATTCTAGACCCACCATTATAGCCCTTAGATCAAAGTGATCCTAACCATTGATTGTAAGGCCAAGAGCCTATAAAAGGGATGGGAGTCTCATTTGCCACTCACTCAATCAAGTGTAAGCAATCTTCTCTTGAGAATACAAGTTCCTCTCTCTCTAGCTTTCTTGTTCCCTAGCCACCATCTTTTCTAGCCACCACTCTAGGTGAGCTAGCTAGATAGGCTGACTTAGCACCACAAGCCCAATTGTGAGTTGCTAAATGCCGCACGGGTGCTTAAAATATTAAGCCCGTGAGACATGGCTCCCCAAATTTTTGCAAAATTTAAATTTTGTAGCGTTATTTTGCTAAATGAGGAAAAAGAAAAAAAAAAAAAAAAAAAGAGTTGGCCCCCACCCCACACAAAAAAAAAAAAAAAAAAAAACATTTTGTTGAATTTTCATAAGAATCCCTCCTAAAAATTTAAAATATAGAATTTGGTGCCCCAAATCCGCCACTGCATTTTGTATACTCGCAGTGTCATATCATGGTAGCAACACTTTGTCTGACCCATCGTAGCAGGTGCACTGCAATTTGAGAGAGTCTCTGGAGTGGAGGAATTGGGTGTGAAATCACAAACATGCGATTAACTGGAGTGCCCAGTGCAACCCAGATTTGTCAAAATTGCCAAATTTCAGCTGGATTAAACTCTATTATTTTTAAATTTAATTAAATTCACCAAATCCGTCCCAATTACAGCAGGATTAAATAAAAGGAAGAAATATTGAGCTGTCTCAGCACGGACCAGTGAAGCAGCAGTTCCAAGCAAAGAAGGCTTGAGGCCACTGTAAAGTCCTCCAAAGCCTTCAGTTCTTATCACCTGATAACCAGAAAGACAGCAGCCAATTGAAATGTCACGCCGGGAAGGTAAGCATCAAACTTTGAAGGAGAGTGGAAACGGTAACCTGGAGGATTTGAACAAGCGTACCGCCTACACGACGGTTGGGATGAGGCGAACCCCGACCTTTCTTCGCAAGTCTCTCTGTTTGTTGGCGCGTATTCACCTACAACCGCCGTTAATATAATTAAAACAAGCTGCAACTTATACACCAGAAAGCAGGTCGGGGATGATAGTCTGAATTAAGGCTGAATATGTATGTATGTATGTATTGAATAGATTGTAAGTGTACCGTTTGGAGTGGGTAAGTGATTATCTGAGCGATGAGACCTCCACCGGCTCCCGCCAGCCCATTTACCACGGCGTTCGACATGCCTTCGCCTTCTCTGCCTCACTTCCCACTTATCTCATCCCTAGCTTACGAAATATCTACACGTGCATCGTAGCATCTACTGCCCAATTTTTAACGGTACCCTTACTTTTTTTCAAAAAAATTATTTTCCTGAATCACGCAATTCTATACTTATTACTCAGACTTGTATAGTTTTGAAAAGCATCTCTCGAGTCCAGACCCTTTTAAGCCAAAATTTACAATAAAGGGTCTTTAAAAGATGCTTTTATAAGCATTTTTTGAGAAAACATTTTGTATTAGAATTTAATATCAATTTCTTGTATAAATGATTGTGACAATTTACACTTAGATGTGTCTTTTCAATAGATGTCTCAGTAAGTTAATATCAGCATTTATTTTTTTCCTTTTTTTTGTACAATTAGTCCTAACTTACTTGAAGCATAGTTAGAGTGTAATACTTTAACCAAATCACTAGGTAATTAGGATTGTTTAATAAGCTTTAGGGGACATTAATGTGTAATTACACCATGACAATAACAGGGCAAAGACAATTCTTAAGTAAAATAAAATAGTAAAAATTACTATGGGAAGACAAAACTAAGAGTTAATTGATAAATCAATGCATAAATACTAAGCCTAAACACCCCCAAATTAACATTATGACTATTCAAGCTTAATTAATTATATCACATGAAATGACCACATTTCATGGGCATAATATATACATCAAGTAGTTAAAAATATACAAACTAAGTTTATATAACAAATAACCTAATGCTCTGATACCAATTCTGTCACATTCCCGACCCTATCCTATGCGGATTAGGGATAATAACCGGTCAATTAGACACATCACCAATATATTATCCATTTTATAGCATATTGATGATGTGTCCAACCAAGGCCTCATAACTAGTACAAGTAATCCATGCATAAATATACTTACATAGCAGCGAAATAAAAGCATAGTTCCTATCATTCCTAAGTAGAGCATAAACTAAATTCATTGGAATACTAAGTTCATTAGAATACATCAATGTTTAATAATTACATCCCATAAAAATTTCTTCTAGCTTCTAGTATTCTAATGACGCTATGATGGTCAAAGCTAGAATCTTCTACAAATGACTGTAATCTACATTCCTTCTTTCTAGGCCTCAGTATCTTGGCTTTCATCTGAAAATACAGGATAAAAATCATGTCAGCTTTGCGAAAAACTTGTGAGTAACTCAAGTTCCCTCTTATGGGTTTTTTTAAGCTCCTTTACATATCTTTCATCGATAGCAGTTAAAAAGAGCTATAATAAAGTTACTGGAATTTTTTAAAAACATATACATAAACAGAGAATTGCAATATATATATATATATACACACACACACACTGAAATCCATGCAAGAGAATTTTCCAATTAGCTTTGCAAGATAAATCATCGTAATCATAAAATCAGTTGCTATAGAAAAGTGATAAATTAATACAGCCAAACATCCATAAGCTTTGTCTCGTAAGACTATTAGTAATTTAGAGCTCTGGGCTTACACGTGCTTATAAAGACTTTTGGTCTACCAACTCTTAACCCTCGACAAGGTGCATAAGTACCAGCTCTTAACCCCTAGTAGCATGCGTGTTGACCGGCTCTTAACCTCCGGTTGAGTGTTCTTATATCTGTAGGGCACATAAAACTTTATACTTGAACACTTTTTAAGAAATAATCTTTAAGAAACATTATTTAAGCTATCCATGTCATATAAAACATTTACAGAAATGTTGATAAAGATTTATAGTTAAAAACATTTAGCATAGTAGTCTGAAAAATGCATAAAACTAGAAATAACTGCATTTAATGGAAATTAGCTCCATTTCAAGGTTCCATGTTACTCACAAAAGCATTATAATGAGTTTCATTTGCTCAACTCATGCATTTATAAAGCAGTTGCATTTATCAAAACATTTGAATATAAAAATAACACAAATTCAAGATACAAGGTTACTCACCTTGGCTTACTACTTAGCTATTTGTTCCTCCTTGACTATTCCTTGAGCCTTTAAGTCTATAGGAATGATTCTCATTAAGTACTATTTTCAATGATGCATTTCTTAAGGGCCTTTACTTTATGGACTTTGTTTGGTTAAATGGGCTTCATCACTGAGTTCCTCATTCTTATTAAAGTCTCAATGTATAATATACATACCCAATGCCACCTAAAATATGTTTAAGTTTTGTTTTATGTCACTAATTATGTGTGTAAATTAAACTGTCAAGAAAATGGAAAATGAAGCAATCTTGGGCGGACAGTAACCGTGAAAGTCCAGAATTTTCATAATTCCTTAGGCAATACCCCTGTGTTCAATTTTTATTTTATCCCAATTCCTAGGGTTCAAGTTGAATGAAAATTTTCATAAACATTACATATTGAGTCTAGTTTCATTAAGTTTTGGAATCACTAAAAAAATCCCACCCACAACTCAAGATATAAGTCAAACAGTCATCTAAGGTCAAAATTTGGACATGTGTAGTAAAATCATTATATATAATTCATCTTAAGGCCAAACAAGGCGCATGATGCATCAGATTAAAGCTAAGATATAGCTTTATCCATTTATGTAAGAATAAAAAATTATCTCAAAATGTACAATGAGTTATAGGTCCTAAAACTAGGCTGTCTTACAGGTGCCAAATTTTCAGTTTTAACCACTTGACTTTAAAATTTAATAAATCAAAATCGGCTTTGAGTTTACGTGTGAAATCAATTTTAACAAAAACTAGACATCTAGGGCTCCAATTTAGACTCAAAGTTTACTCGATTTGGATATAAATGTAATGTTAAACTAGACATCAATAGATCCAATTTAATATATAAATGTAATATTAAATAGATAAATTAAATTAATAAAATATTAATTAAAGTTAAATAGAATAAAAGGGGGCCTACTCTAAAATTTTTCGACGCTTCGGACCCAATGGTAGGGTCCATTTAGCAAATGAGACTCTGAAAAATTTAAGACACAAAATGTAATAATTACCATAATGCTTCCAATGGTACTCAAAGCTAATTAAATACCATAGAGGATCTAATATGACTTTTCTCGACATTTTAGACTGAACGGTGGAGTCTAAATTAGTAAATTATGTAACACCCCGACTTTGCGTAATTAATAATTAGTGTTAATTATTAATTAATAACCGGCTTATAGAATGATTAGGGAATTAATTATGATCCCGACGGTCGCCACGGACCGATTAAATAATCAAATGTGTCTGAGGGAAAAGGGTATGATACCTAAACCCAATTTCTGGTTAAATCGGTAAAATAATGACGTTTTAACACTAACGGAACCCGAATTAGCTAACCCGGGAAATCCTGGATGATTAATAAATGACACAGAACCTCTGACACTGAAGAATACTGAAATACGGAACTCTCGGAACAAACCGCGTCGAAAAATGAGTTACGAAATGAAAGTTACGAAGGAAACACTGAAACTGAATTATTGTGCAACCAAACGTGGCCTTAACCGAAAATATGGAAAAAATGGCCAAATGGGAGGCCAAGGGAATTGAACCCTTGACCTTTGAGTGAAAAGAAACCTCATCCAAAAATTACCAACTGGGCTACTATTATCTTTGTGTCCATATATACAACAGAAATGTATATAACACTGAATTATCCTAATCTACCACCAAAACTGGCTAATGGCCATCCATGCAACACCACACCCTTGCATCACCCCTGTGCTCCCTAGCTCATCATCACCCTACTTCAGCCATGATGACCTCTCCTCCAACCAAAATACATGCAGATTTATCATGAGATTTGCATTACAAGTCTCCATATGTGTATTGGAGGGGGGAGAAATCAGAAATGGGTGCATGAGATCTGCTAAAGAGAGATTGGGTTAGAGAGAGAGACTGCCAAACCAAGTGTATGTGTATGTGCATGTCCATGTGTGTGTGGCCATGGAGGTGCCCAAAGGAGGAGGAACTAAGGAGGCTATGTGCTGCACGGCTGGGATTGAGGCACACCTGGGGTGCCAAGGATCCGAACTGGACCATCGAAAAGCAGGAAGCAGCCACTGCTTGAGAGGTAAACACCTCAAACTACAAAACCGTCAAATTTTCTGTTTTGATTTATTGGTACTGCTCTAATGATTTTTGAGCCATATAAACTATATGTATGCACTACTGAGAGGCCTGGGATTGTTATAGAACAATTGGGAAGGTCGGACAGCCCTGAAACCCCAAAACTGTAGCAAACTGCCATTGATGGACCTCGGGTTGCAGGTCTGAATCGACCTCAACCAAACGACTTTCCGTTTGTCAATACCCGAAATAGGCCATCCTAGGACCCTAAATTCACCATCCGCGACCTATAAACCTAGGTTTAAGCCCTCAAAATCGAGGCTATTCCTTTCGGCCCAAAAACCAAATCTCTAAATCAGACCCCTAAACTGAGATTTAAGGATTGGTAATTGAATACCTTGTTGTGAGGGTTACAGAGGACCAAACCTCGTGCAAAATGGTTGAGAAACAAGGCCGTATGACCGGACTGAAATTTCCCACGATAATCGGCTAAACAGAACTCCATGCATGGATTCGAAGCCCCAAACCGTTTCCAATATGTTGGTTTCACTTTCAGAAAGCTTTTGGAACCAAAATCAGTTGAAATCCATGCTTGAAACTCCACGAAAATGGTGAAAAACCGGACCTGCACTTACGGCAACAGCGCCCTGTGCGTTGGAAAAGATGGAGTTGACTCGCTAACTCGTTCGAGTTGGGCCGAGTCGACTCACACACGTGGCAACGCAAGACTATGCCACCGAATTAATGAAACTACACCGTTTTGGGCTTAGCTGATTTGTTTTAAAATCTGATTCTGCCTGTTTGGTTACGGGTTTTAAAAATTAAAATCAAGTTCTGGGAATAAGCCATCCGTGGATAAGGGGGGGCAATTGAGGTTAAATGGAATATGTAATTCCGGTTTTCTGAAGGGTCAGAACCGATTGGTTTTTAAGTGTTTTGAACCGGTTCACTTGGTAAACCCTTGAACCCTGTGGGTTGAACCCCAATTTTATGTAATTATATTTTGACCCTGAAACTTTCTAAAAATTTCGGATCTGCCTCAACAGTTCTGAAAAATTATACAGTGGCCCAAATTTTGAGAAAATTGTACATTTAAGCCCCTGCCAAATTAATTAAATGATAAAATAATTATTTAATTATTTTATTAATTAGGTAAAATTACGATTTTACCCCTGGACATTTAATATGTCAAACGGAGTCCAAATAAATTAAATAAATAGTGTATTTTCACTATTTCAAACATTCCGGACTCAATGGTACAGTCCGATTTTAGAAATGCAGTACCGAAAAATACAGACCTGTAAGTGATAAATTACTGTACTGCCCTTGATGGCACCAGACCCAAATAAAAATAAAAGACAGTCTATTTTGACTATGTCGGACACTCTGGACCCAACGGTGAGGTCCATTTTATGAACTGACGTGCCGAAAAATATGACGCATGAAATTACCAAAATACCCCTGATACTGTACGAAGCCCAAATGAAGTCCGATTGGGACGAAATTGATACCGATAGAAGCCCATATACTGGTGAAACTGTAAACATGATTAAATAATGATTCGGAGTCAGAATCTTACAAAACATAAAATGACCAAAATACCCTTGAGCACAGTAAGTGCAAAGTAGAGGTCAAATAAAGGTCAAACTGATCTGATAAATTATCGTAAGTATAATTATGAACACTGAAGGGCTAAGTAAGACTCCAGAACTGTCAACGCGTAAAACGAGAAATGATCGATGTGTCCCGATGGTCTAAAGCAAATACCGAACGAAGTCCAAAGGACTTGAAAATTCACAAATAAGATATATGGGACATTCTGAGGACCACGATAGGGTCCGGGACAACAATGGTGAAATTACCATTTTGCCCCTAAGGCTGGATAAGTAACGAACTGATAACAATTGAAGTCTAAATGACTTGGGTTATAATCCTAATGACTACTAAGCCTAATTTAAGAATAAAATAGCCCCGGATGAAACCCGATGAGAGGGCGATAGGCTACTAGGCTATCTTAGGTAAACCGATAGACACCTAAGATAACGAATAAGGCCTGAATGGATGAATTCTGATCTGTCTGTGATTGATGATGATTATTCAGGACATATCATGGAGATGCCTGACGTACTTGGAGGTTATCGGATTGTTTGTGCAAGGAGATAACCGTAACAGTTTGTGAGTAACTTGGAACTTCTGGCTTGGTGTATAAGTACACCGTCTAGTTACTGTATTTTAATTCACTGTACTGTTTTATCTGCCATACTGTTTAAATGCATGTTTTTAAATGCATACTCTTTTATAATGTATTACACGTGACATGATTTTGTACTGTCCTGTTCTCCTGTTCAGTTCGGGTCTGTTCTGTTCCGCTGTATGGTTTGTCCTGGTTTTGTTCTGTACTGTTGCATCTTGTGAGTAACCTAGACTCCTGAATTGGTGTATAAGTACACTGTCTAGTTATTGTATTTTTAAATACTGTACTGTACTGCTCCTACTGATATACTGTCTTTCATGCTTTTACTCAATGCATGACTATATTTTACTCTGTCTGATTTCACTGCTCCGTACTGAAATAAAATTATCCCTGTTTTTACTAAAAGAACAACTGACTCATGGTACCAAATTTAGTCTTGAGCACTATATGAGCATACTGCACTGTTTAATCTGTGCATACTGTACTGTTTATTCTATTATACTGTTCTGCTCTGCTCATTACTGATCTGTTCTGTTACTCTGATGTTTTAACTGATCTGTTCTGTTACTCTGATGTTTTAACTGTACTCTTGTTTTTAATACTGTTTCAAATGAACGTGTTTAACTATCTGTTATGTTTGATCTGTTCTGTTCTGTTCCGCTCAACACTGACCTGTTCTGTTTGATCTGTCCTGACCTGTTCTGTTTGATCTGTTTTGTCCTGACCTGTTCCATTTGATCTGTCTGATCTATTCAGTCCTGATCCGTCCTGATCTGTTA
Organism: Nyssa sinensis; assembly: GCA_008638375.1. NCBI lineage: Eukaryota > Viridiplantae > Streptophyta > Magnoliopsida > Cornales > Nyssaceae > Nyssa > Nyssa sinensis. Next base: position 7,181,620 of record CM018052.1, read on the forward strand.
TGTTTGATCTGTTTTGTCCTGACCTGTTCCGTTTGATCTGTCTGATCTATTCAGTACTGATCCATCCTGATCTGTTATGTTTGATCTGTTTTGTCCTGACCTGTTCCGTTTGATCTGTCTGATCTATTCAGTCCTGATCCGTCCTGATCTGTTATGTTTGATCTGTTTTGTCCTGACCTGTTCCATTTGATCTGTCTGATCTATTCAGTCCTGATCCGTCCTAATCTGTTATGTTTGATCTGTTTTGTCCTGACCTGTTCTGTTTGATCTGTCTGATCTGTTCCGTCCTAATCCGTCCTGATTTGTTATGTTTGATCTGTTCTGTCCTGACCTGTTTGCTCTGTTTTGATCTGCTCTGTTCTATTCCATCCCGTCCTGATCTGCTCCATACTGATCTGTCTTGTTCTTTGATTTATATGCCTTGTCCCTGATGGCTTATGTTCCGTTTCGTTAAGGATGTGCTTTGTTTCAGATTAAAATATTGTTTCCGCTTCATTTTGTTATGTTCCGTCCTGTCGATGATCTGCTTGTATTCTGGTTGATATATTATTCCCACTCTGTCTTGTACCTTTTCATTATAATATGCCTGTACACTGATTGATATCCTGTTTTCGCTCAATTCTGTCTTGTTCCATTCCGTTGATGATATACCTGTATCTCTAGTTGACATATTGTTTCTGCTCCGTTCTGTTATGTTCTGATTTGTTATGCTTTATTCCGTTCTGTTCGGTAAGGATTTGTTATGTTCAGTTCTGTTCCATTCTGTTATGTTTTATTGTGATTCGTTCTGACCTGTTCTATTCCGATCTGTTCTATTCTGACCCGTACTATTCTGACCTGTTTGTCTCTGATTGATATATTGGCATCATTTACTATTTCGTTCTGATTTGTTGTACTTTGCTTCATCCTGTTCTGATTTGTTATGCCCTGCTCTGCTCGGTTCTGCTCCGTCCTGACCTGTTGTGTTCTGTTCTATACGGTTATGCTTGATATGGTCTGTTATGCTCTGTCTGTTCTGATCTATTATTTTATTTTGTTCAGTCCTGCTTTATTCTACTGAAACTGCATTTAAAGTAGATTTATAAAACTGCTATTTCTGGAATGACTGAACTATCCCATATGCTTGATAAGCAAGGACTGGTTTTGAAACCCATGACAGAGAACCTGTGTTACTCATTGGGCTTTTCGAAGCTCACCCCATTCCCTAACATTTTTCAGGAATGATATCAATTGGATCTGATGGCACTGATTTGTGGAGACTGGATTATTGGGGATTGAATCTGTTTAATCAGGTGAGTGATGTAATACGACTGACTTGACTGATATGTACTAGACATAGACATGGCTCATGGATTTAAATGGTACTCTAGATATTATAGTTCTGCTCTGTTATATGCCTGATTATAAATTAGATATGCTCTGAGGTTAGAATTGTCACATCCCCCTTACCCACCCTATGCGGATTAGGGGCATGCGACCGGCCAGTTAGGCACCCATCGGTTTTGTTTCTTTTTTTTTTTTTTTTTAGAAATCAAAATGACGACGGTAATCCTAACCACAGGCCATTCATCAGTAACATCCAAGTACAATGCATTCAATTAATATAAGTTGCAGCGGAACTAAGGGAATGCATAACACCTTGGCAGAGCCATTAATACATCCATGGTTAACTATTACATCATTGTCCTACAAAAGATACGAGTCTTAGGTTTCAGTACATCACATTCAGAAATGGAGTTAGGTACAAAAATGGTTAATTCATAAGTTCTTCAAAATAGTTCTCCGGGTCTCCAACCCGCTAATTCTGATCGCTGGGTCCCTCACCTGAAAAATGTTAAGGAAGGGGTGAGCTTTAAAAAGCCTAGTGAGTAACACGGGTCCCCTGTCATGGGTTTCAAACCATTGTTGTTTATAAAACAGGTGGTTGAATCAGGCATTTCAGAAGATATAGTTAAATACATTTCTTTGAAACAACATTTTAAACAGGGATACAGTTAAATCATCAGAGCGTCAGAACAGTTCAATCACGAGCAGAGCAAAACAGTATAACAGGATAACAGTACAGTATGCATAATTTAAACAGTCCAATATGCTCATATAGTGTTCAAGACTGAATTTGGTACCATGAGTAAGTTGTTCCTTTAGTAAAAATAAGGATAGTTTCATTTCAATACGGAACAGTGAAATCAGATAGGGTAAAATATAGTCATGCATTGAGTAGAAGCATGAAAGACAGTATATCAGTAGGAACAGTACAGTATAGTATTTAAAAATACAATAACTAGACGGTGTACTTATACACCAATTCAGGAGTCTAGGTTACTCACCTTGTGCGGTAACGAGACTTAACTGAGAAGCCTTTCTCTTCTTCTTATCCTTCTTTATCCTAGAAAATTTATGAACATTTCGTAAATCTCACATGAAACTTAGTTTATTTTAATTCAAAGTTCAATCTGAGTTAGACTATCTAGCTGTCTATGTGTTTTTATGATAATTGAAAATCACCTTTGCATCCACTCTTTCAGGGTTTCAGTGTCTTCTTGTTTCTTTAATTTAGCCTCTGCGACCATTGCCTTGGTAGGCATTTTGTATATAAACGGTCGAACGGAGACTACCTCGGTTGTTTTGGCTATCCTTATGCGCCGTTCGATAATCTTTTGTTGCCATAATAGTTGTCGCATGAACTCCTGTTGCTTCTTGTCAGCTAGTCTTTCGGCTTTAGACATAATGGTAAATTTCTTTTTTTTCCCTTCCATGACTGGCTTGAGTTTTTATCCTATAGCATAATCCCAAGATGTCAGGATGTGTACTACCTCTAGGCAGTCCGGTCATGAAATTATTTAAGCTTTCATTGGGTTAGTTCTTAGTTCATTCGGATGTTATCTAACTTGATACAGGGCTAGGGGTATTTTGGTCATTTCACAGTTGTGAAGTTTGACTCCGATTTCTCATCCGATCACGTGTATAGTCCCATACGTGTCAGGGTTTCTATTATTTTCAGTTTCGTCTCAATCGGACTTTGTTTGGGTTCTAAACAGTGTCAGGGGAAATTTGGTAATTTCGTGTGTTGTATTTTTTGGCACTTTATCTGCTAATACGGACCTCACCGTTGAGTCTGGAATGCCCGACATAGTCAAAATAGACTATCTTTTAGTTGTATTTGGGTTCGGGTATCATCAGGGGCAGTATGGTCATTTACTCCTACGTGTTTGTATTTTTTAGGACTTCATTTCCCAAATCAGACTCCGTCATTGAGTCCGGAATATTCGAAATAGTGGAAATACACTATTCATTTGACTTATTTGGACTTCATTTGACCTATTAATGACCTAGGGGTAATTTGGTCATTTTTATTTAATTAATAAATTAATTAAATAATTTAATTTATTATTTATTAAATTATCAGGGGTATAAATGAATTAAAATTTCAGAATCAGGGCCAGAGTCAAATTTCCCAAAACTGTTGGGGTCTTTATGTAATTTCTAGAAAGTCCTAACTGAACCAAAGGGTTCAGTCAGTATGTGACTGAACCAGACCGGTCCAGTCCGGTTCCAATGCAATGTGCTGACGTCAGGCTGACGTCAGCCCTACAATTTAAATTTAAATTTAACAGTAACAAAATGACGCAGTTTTAAGTTCGGTTTATACCCTTTTTATTCCCGACCCGAAGACCCGATCCGGACCCATCACTGTTTATCGTCCCTACCCGTATAGGGCCACTGTTGCCCTAGAAATCTCAGAATTTTCTCTCTTAAATTCGTGGGGTTTTAAGCGACGATTCTTACTAGTTTTTGTTCTAAAATGTTTCTGGGAGTAATGTCATTCGTTTGGCATCAGTTTCAAGCATCGAATTCAACAATGGAGGTCTGTTTCAACCGATTATTGTGGAGAGTTACAGTTAGGTCATACGGCCTTGTTTCTCAACCATTTTGCATGAGGTTTGGTCCTCTGTAACCCTTACAACATGAGCTTCAATTCCTAATCCATCAATCTCAGTTTAGGGGCCAAATTTAAAGATTTCATTTTTGGGCCGAAAAGAATAGTGTCGATTTTGAGGGTTTAAACCTAGGTTTCTAGGTCACAGATGGTGTTTTTCAAGGTCCTAGAGTGTTCTATTTCATGTATTGACCATTAAAAGGCCATTTGGTTGAGGTCGGATCAGACCTGCAACTCAAGCTCCATCAATGGCGATTTTTTTTTACAGTTTCTGTGTTTTAGGGCAGTTTTATAGGTTCAAATCATTCACAACCAACCCAGTTCTCAAGTTAAAATACTACACATGCAATAACAGATCCTAAAAGCTATAAAAAGTAGCTGAATCTAGTAGGAAAATTTCCTAAAAAATTTTGAACACTAACCTTGAACAGTGGTCTCTCCCTCACGGCTGTGCTCAAATGGAAGCCTCAACAGTTGGATCTGATCCCCTCCGTGCAGTCCTTGGCTTCCTCTAAGCTCCTTCAATGGCTCACCAATGCACACACACACTTGTGTATATTTCTCTCTCTCTCTAGGATTCTCTCCCTCTAACCAGTTTCTCTCTCTATAGTACAGTGCACAAGGTTCTCTACAGATCTGATTTTCTTCCCTCTATGCATATATGGAGATGGTATATCAATAATCACATTTCTCTTGCCCCTTCATCTCCTCAAATACATGATTATTTTACATGCAATTTGGTTGGGAGAGAGGTTTCATCATGAGACTATAGGCATGATGGCTATGGCATAGGGTGATGCATGCTGATGTGTTGCATGTTTGGTTATTGGTCACTTTGGGGAAAGGCCAAATCTGATTGCTATTTAAATATATATCTTTGCATATATATGCACAAAGGTGCTCTTAGCTTAGTTGGTAAATTTTTGGTAACCCAAATTCTGCCTAGATTGGTCAAGGGATCAAATCCTCTTGGCCACATTTTTGGTTATTTTCCATACTTCGGGCTTAGGCCTTGTTTGGCTGCGCATTAATGCAGTTTCACTGTTTTCTTCCTAACTTTCATTCTGTAGCCTATTTTTCGACGCGGTTTCTTCCGGTCAACTCCTAGTTAGGTTAGCTTCAGTGTCTAAGGGTTCAGTGACAGTAATCAGTTTCTCAGGATTTTGAAATCAGCTAACATGGGTTTTGTCAGTGTTAAACAGTTGAATTTAAACAGTTAAATGCCAGATTAGATTTCAGAAAGAGTTTTTCATTACATAATTTAATAATTAAGTCTGGGGTATTACATCCTCCCCTCCTTCAAAAGAGTTTTGTCCCCAAAACTCAACCTAACTACACTCTAGTGAACAACTTTGGGTACAATTCACGCATTTCTACTTCGCGCTCCCACGTTGCTTCCTCAGTCGTGTGGTTCTTCCACAAAACCTTCACCAGTGGGATTGCCTTGTTGCGCAAAGTCTTCTCCTTACGATCCAGAATTTGCACCGGTTGTTCCTTATATGACAAATCCTCCCTCAACTGGAGTGGCTCATGTTCAATAACTTGTCCGGGTTCGAGTACACACTTCCTCAGCATCGATACATGGAAAACATGGTGTACTTTATCTAGCTCGGGTGGTAGTGCCAAACTATACGCGACTGGTCCGACTCTTTTCAGGATCTTGAATGGACCAATATAGCGAGGACTTAACTTGCCCTTCTTCCCGAACTGAAGTACTCCTTTCAATGGTGACACTTTGAGGAACACAAGGTCACCTACTTCAAATTCCAAATCCTTTCTTCTGTTGTCCGCGTAGCTCTTGTATCGACTTTAGGCCGTTTGTAACCTACTCCGAATTTTCTGAATCTGTTTAGTGGTTTTTTGTACTAGATTCGGCCCAAGTAGCTTCTGTTCACTAGCTTCAGCCCAACAGAGTGGAGATCGACACCTCCTGCCGTACAGTGCCTCATATGGTGCCATTTTAATGCTGGCCTGATGACTCTTGTTATAGGCGAACTTGACCAATGGCAAATGTTCTGCCCAATTTCCTTTGAAATCCAGTGCACACAGTCGTAGCATATCCTCCAACATCTGTATTACTCTCTCGGACTGTCCATCTGTCTGTGGGTGATATGCTGTACTAAACTTAAGCTCGGTGCCGAGTGCCTTCTGCAGGCTTTTCCAGAAACGTGACACAAATCTTGGGTCTCGATCAGAAACGATGGACAAGGGTGTGCCATGTAAGCGTACAATTTCTTGAATGTACAACGTGGCTAACCTTTCCATGCTGAAAGTCATTTTTACGGGCAGAAAGTGTGCAGATTTGGTCAATCTATCAACGATGACCCAGATGGCGTCAAAGCCCTTTGAAGACTTGGGAAAGCCGGATACGAAATCCATGGTGATGTAGTCCCACTTCCATTTTAGAATAGGGAGTGGTTGCAAAAGTCCACTAGGGTGTTGATGCTCAACCTTTACTTGTTGGCAACTTGTACAGTGAGCGATAAAATCAGCCACATCCCTTTTCAAACCGGGCCACCAGTACAGTTCCTTAAGGTCATGGTACATCTTTGTGTTTCCGGGGTGTACCGTGAACCTTGAAGTGTGGGCTTCCTCCAAAATTTCCTTCTTCAACTTGTCTGTCTTAGGCACACATAGCCTACCTTGATACCGCAGCACTCCTTCTTGAATATCAAAATCAGTCTTTCCAATTGTCTCTACTTCCTTGCAGATTTTGACTAACTCCTCATCCTGAGCTTGTCCTGCCTTGATCTGTTCTACCAATGTAGACTCAACTGTCAGATTGGCCAAATATGCCGTACCACTTGGTGGGATCACCTCAATGCCCATCTCGTCCAAGTCTCGAATCAGCTCCTCCTGAGTAGTAATCATATAGGCAAGATTGCCAGACTTTCTGCTCAAAGCATCGGCTACTACATTAGCCTTGCTAGGATGATACTGGATCGTTACATCATAGTCTTTGATTAATTCGAGCCAATGCCATTGCCTCATATTCAGCTCCTTTTGTGTAAAGAAGTACTTCAGACTCTTATGATCAGTGAAGATCTCACATACCTCCCCATATAGATAGTGGCGCCAGATTTTTAGAGCAAATACCACCGCCGCTAATTCTAAATCATGGGTCGGATAATTCTGTTCATGTGGTCGAAATTGTCTAGAGGCGTAGGCAATGACTCTTCTGTCTTGCATTAAGACACATCCCAAACCCTTGTGGGAAGCATCACAATAAATGATGAACTTTCCCTCCTTGGTGGGAATAGTCAGAACTGGTGCTGTAGTTAACTTCTCCTTGAATAGTTGGAAACTCCGTTCCTGCTCATCTGTCCAAATGAATGGCACCTTGTTCTTAGTCAGGTGGGTGAGCGGCTTCGCCAACTTAGCAAAATCCTTAACGAAGCGTCGATAATACCCTGCCAACCCAAGAAAACTTCGGATCTCGGTCACAGTGGTTGGTTGAGTCCAATTCAGAATAGCCTCTATCTTATGCGGATCTACAGCAACACCTTCTTCAGAAATCACATGGCCCAAAAAGGAGATGCTGGGTAGCCAGAATTTACACTTTTTGAATTTTGCATATAACTTGTGCTCCCTCAGGGTCTGTAACGCTATTCTCAAGTGCTTTTCGTGCTCCTCTTCGCTCCGTGAGTACACCAATATGTCATCAATGAAAACAATGATGAAGTCATCCAAATATGTCTTGAAGACCCGATTCATTAAATCCATAAATACAATAGGAGCATTGGTCACACCAAAAGGCATGACCAAGAACTCGTAATGACCATGTCCGGTTCGGAAGGCTGTTTTCGATATGTTAGTATTCTTGACCTTAAGTTGATGATATCCAGTCCGTAAATCGATCTTGGAAAACACACTTGCTCCTTGTAATTGATCAAACAGCTCATCGATGCGTGGGAGCGGATATTTGTTCTTCACTGTCACTTTATTGAGCTCTCGATAATCGATACAAAGTCTTAGAGAGCCATCCTTTTTCTTCACAAATAATACTGGTGCTCCCCAAGGTAACACACTGGGTCGGATGAATCCCTTTTCCAACAGCTCTTGTAATTGAGCCTTCAGCTCTTTCAATTCTGATGGAGCCATTCGGTATAGGGCTTTAGATACCAGTTGAGTTCCGGGAACGAGGTCGATAGAAAATTCAATCTCTCGATCAACCGTCCCACTCGGTAAGTCCTCAGGGAACACATCAGGAAATTCACAAACAACTGGCACTTCTGATAACGGGGAAGTTTGGGCTTGGGTATCCAGAATGCTACACAGGTATCCAAGACAACCTTTCCTTAATAATCTTCCTGCCTGGATGGCGGAGATGAGGTAGGGTAGAGAAACAACACCTTTTTCCTTAAATACAAATTCGGGTTGCCCCGGGCGTCGAAACAACACCTTCTTCTCAAAATAGTCAATGGTGGCGTGGTTGCGAGACAGCCAATCCATGCCTAAGATCACATCGAATCCCTTGATGTCCAAGGGTATTAGGTCTACTGACAGCTCTTGGTCCCCAATTTCTACACTACAGTCCTTCAGGATTTTGGACCCAATCATTCGTATCCCAGAGGGGGTTTGTACAGACAACAGTTCATTCATAGGTTCAGGTATTCTATGCAGTTTATCAATAAACAGTGGAGATATAAAAGAGTGTGTGGATCCGGAATCAATAAGCACATGTGCAGAAGTTTCACAGATCGGGAGTGTACCTGCTACCACAGTATTGGCAGTAGATGTCTCCCCTGGCACTAGGGCAAACACCCTCCCTGGTCGTCCTTGAGGTGCTTTGCCCTTATCTCTGGTGGGGGCTGCTGGAAGGAGCCTCTATGTCGTAGCAGTGGTAATCGGAGCTGGGGCTCTTATATCGGGTGGTGGCTGCGAGCAGTCTTTGACCAGGTGTCCCTTTTCCCCCACCGGTAACATGCACCGGTCAGCTTGCGGCACTCTCCCGGATGAGACTGTTGACAATGTGGGCACTTAGTCACCTCCCTTGCTTTCTTCTGACTTTTTTCCCCTTTGCTTCGACCTTCAGTTTTCTGCTTCTTTGAAGGTTGGGATTTCTGGAAACTTTTCCCCTTGTTCTTCCGTCCTTGGTCCTTGAGTTGATTATACTCCTCCATGTCCTTTTCGATGACAAGGGCCTTGTTCAATACATCCGAGTATGTGTATAGCTCAAAAGCAGATACCCTTGTTCGAAGTCCTAGGCGAAGGCCTCCTTGGAACTTCCTTGCTTTGTCCCTTTCTCCCTGTATTAGAGAGGGGGCGAATCTGGACAGGGCTGAGAATTTGGCAGCATACTGGATCACTGACATCTCTCCTTGCTGCAGATTTGTGAACTCCTGAATTCTCCTCTCACGGACTGTCGACAGAAAGAACATGCCGTAAAACCTTTCCACACAATCCGCCCATGTCATAACTGGGTTCTGCCGTTGCACCTCCAACCACCAATTATACGCCTCCCCATGAAGCATATAAGTGGCTAGCCTCACCTTCTCCTCCTCGGTACATATTAGAAGTCCAAAAGCTTTCTCTATTGCCGTCACCCATTTTTCAGCCTGCTCAGGCTCTGTGACCGTCTCGAAGGATGGAGGTCTCAACTTGTGAAACCTGTCCAGTAGTTTGTTGCGGATGCCAGCTCCAACAGGTGGCACCGGAGCAGGCAGGGGTGGCATAGCTGGGGCTTCAGCCGGGTTATTGGCTGGTCCGGGTTGATTCTGCTGCAGGGTTCTATTCAACCCTTCTATCGCTCAGGTGAACTGAGCCAAAGTTGCCCGTATTTCGCGTACAGCAGCACTCTCTGTCGGGGCTTGTGGTTCCCCATTGCCGTTCCTTGTCCGTGGCGGCATCACTCGAGCATATACTCCCTAAGGGTTCAGTTCTTCGCTAACCCTAAGGTTCTGTTCTATGTTCGGGATGTAAAACCTAAAGCTCTGATACCAACTCTTGTCACATCCCCCTTACCCACCCTGTGCGGATTAGGGGCATGCGACCGGCCAGTTAGGCACCCATCGGTTTTGTTTCTTTTTTTTTTTTTTTTTAGAAATCAAAATGCCGACAGTAATCCTAACCACAGGCCATTCATCAGTAACATCCAAGTACAATGCATTCAATTAATATAAGTTGCAGCGGAACTAAGGGAATGCATAACACCTTGGTAGAGCCATTAATACATCCATGGTTAACTATTACATCATTGTCCTAAAAAAGATACGAGTCTTAGGTTTCAGTACATCACATTCAGAAATGGAGTTAGGTACAAAAATGGTTAATTCATAAGTTCTTCAAAATAGTTCTCCGGGTCTCCAACCCGCTAATCCTGATCGCTGGGTCCCTCACCTGAAAAATGTTAGGGAAGGGGTGAGCTTTAAAAATCCAAGTGAGTAACACGGGTCCCCTGTCATGGGTTTCAAACCATTGTTGTTTATAAAACAGGTGGTTGAATCAGGCATTTCAGAAGATATAGTTAAATACATTTCTTTGAAACAACATTTTAAACAGGGATACAGTTAAATCATCAGAGCGTCAGACCAGTTCAATCAAGAGCAGAGCAAAATAGTATAACAGGATAACAGTACAGTATGCACAATTTAAACAGTGCAATATGCTCATATAGTGTTCAAGACTGAATTTGGTACCATGAGTAAGTTGTTCCTTTAGTAAAAATAAGGATAGTTTCTTTTCAATACGGAACAGTGAAATCAGACAGGGTAAAATATAGTCATGCATTGAGTAGAAGCATGAAAGACAGTATATCAGTAGGAACAGTACAGTACAGTATTTAAAAATACAATAACTAGACGGTGTACTTATACACCAATTCAGGAGTCTAGGTTACTCACCTTGTGCGGTAACGGGACTTAACTGAGAAGCCTTTCTCTTCTTCTTATCCTTCTTTATCCTAGAAAATTTATGAACATTTCGTAAATCTCACATGAAACTTAACTTAGTTTATTTTAATTCAAAGTTCAACCTGAGTTAGACTATCTCGCTGTCTATGTGTTTTTATGATAATTGAAAATCACCTTTGCATCCACTCTTTCAGGGTTTCAGTGTCTTCTTGTTTCTTTAATTTAGCCTCTGCGACCATTGCCTTGGTAGGCATTTTGTATATAAACGGTCGAACGGAGACTACCTCGGTTGTTTTGGCTATCCTTATGTGCGTTCGATAATCTTTTGTTACCATAATAGTTGTCGCATGAACTCTTGTTGCTTCTTGTCAGCTAGTCTTTCGGCTTTAGACATAATGGTAAATTTCTTGTTTTTCCCTTCCATGACTGGCTTGAGTTTTTATCCTATAGCATAATCCCAAGATGTCAGGATGTGTACTACCTCTAGGCAGTCCAGTCATGAAATTATTTAAGCTTTCATTGGGTTAGTTCTTAGTTCATTCGGATGTTATCTAACTTGATACAGGGCTAAGGGTATTTTGGTCATTTCACAGTTGTGAAGTTTGACTCCGATTCGTCATCCGATCACGTGTATAGTCCCATACGTGTCAGGGTTTCTATTATTTTCAGTTTCGTCTCAATCGGACTTTGTTTGGGTTCTAAACAGTGTCAGGGGCAATTTGGTAATTTCGTGTGTTGTATTTTTTGGCACTTTATCTGCTAATACGGACCTCACCGTTGAGTCCGGAATGCCCGACATAGTCAAAATAGACTATCTTTTAGTTGTATTGGGGTTCGGGTATCATCAGGGGCAGTATGGTCATTTACTCCTACGTGTTTGTATTTTTCGGAACTTAATTTCCCAAATCGGACTCCGCCATTGAGTCCGGAATGTTCGAAATAGTGGAAATACACTATTCATTTGACTTATTTGGACTTCATTTGACCTATTAATGACCTAGGGGTAATTTGGTCATTTTTATTTAATTAATAAATTAATTAAGTAATTTAATTTATTATTTATTAAATTATCAGGGGTATAAATGAATTAAAATTTTAGAATCTGGGCCAGAGTCAAATTTCCCAAAACTGTTGGGGTCTTTATGTAATTTCCAGAAAGTCCTAACTGAACCAAAGGGTTCAGTCAGTATGTGACTGAACCAGACCGGTCCAGTCCGGTTCCAATACAATCTGCTGACGTCAGGCCGACGTCAGCCCTACAATTTAAATTTAAATTTAAATTTAACAGTAACAAAACGACGTAGTTTTAAGTTCGGTTTATACCCTTTTTACTCCCGACCCGAAGACCCGATCCAGACCCGTCACTGTTCATCGTCCCTACCCGTATAAGGCCACAGTTGCCCTAGAAATTTCAGAATTTTCTCTCTTAAATTCGTGGGGTTTTAAGCGACAATTCTTACTAGTTTTTGTTCTAAAATGTTTCTGGGAGTAATGTCATTCGTTTGGCATCAGTTTCAAGCATCGAATTCAACAATGGAGGTCTGTTTCAACCGATTATCGTGGAGAGTTACAGTTAGGTCATACGGCCTTGTTTCTCAACCATTTTGCATGAGGTTTGGTCCTCTGCAACCCTTACAACATGAACTTCAATTCCCAATCCATCAATCTCAGTTTAGGGGCCAAATTTAAAGATTTCATTTTTGGGCCGAAAAGAATAGTGTCGATTTTGAGGGTTTAAACCTAGGTTTCTAGGTCGCAGATGGTGTTTTTCAAGGTCCTAACGTGTTCTATTTCATGTATTAACCATTAAAAGGCCATTTGGTTGAGGTCGGATCAGACCTGCAACTTAAGCTCCATCAATGGCAGTTTTTTTTTACAGTTTCTGTGTTTTAGGGCAGTTTTATAGGTTCAAATCATTCACAACCAACCCAGTTCTCAAGTTAAAATACTACACATGCAATAACAGATCTTAAAAGCTATAAAACAGTAGCTGAATCTAGTAGGAAAATGTCCTAAAAAATTTTGAACACTAACCTTGAACAGTGGTCTCTCCCTCACGGTTGTGCTCAAATGGAAGCCTCAACAGTTGGATCTAATCCCCTCCGTGCAGTCCTTGGCTTCCTCTAAGCTCTTTCAATGGCTCACCAATGCATACACACACTTGTGTATATTTCTCTCTCTCTCTAGGATTCTCTCCCTCTAACTAGTTTCTCTTTCTATAGTACAGTGCACAAGGTTCTCTACAGATCTGATTTTCTTCCCTCCATGCATATATGGAGATGGTATATCAATAATCACATTTCTCTTGCCCCTTCATCTCCCCAAATACATGATTATTTTGCATGCAATTTGGTTGGGAGAGAGGTTTCATCATGAGACTATAGGCATGATGGCTATGGCATAGGGTGATGCATGCTGATGTGTTTCATGTTTGGTTATTGGTCACTTTGGGGAAAGGCCAAATCTGATTTCTATTTAAATATATATCTTTGCATATATATGCACAAAGGTGCTCTTAGCTTAGTTGGTAAATTTTTGGTAACCCAAATTCTGCCTAAATTGGTCAAGGGATCAAATCCTCTTAGCCACATTTTTGGTTATTTTCCATACTTCGGGCTTAGGCCCTGTTTGGCTGCGCATTAATGCAGTTTCACTGTTTTCTTCCTAACTTTCATTCTGTAGCCTATTTTTCGACGCGGTTTCTTCCGGTCAACTCCTAGTTAGGTTAGCTTCAGTGTCTAAGGGTTCAGTGACAGTAATCAGTTTCTCAGGATTTTGAAATCAGCTAACATGGGTTTTGTCAGTGTTAAACAGTTGAATTTAAACAGTTAAATGCCATATCAGATTTCAGAAAGAGTTTTTCATTACATAATTTAATAATTAAGTCTGGGGTATTACAAGAATTGTTAGCTGTTGGATTTTTGACTTGTTCTGTGTGATACATATCCTACGGGGGATACATGAGTTGCATTCCCGTGACAAAAGAAAAAGTTTTAAATTCTGATGCATCTGACCCTACAGTCGGAGTGCAATTCACTGGAAAGTTCAGAAATTGCCTTCGGTTGGTCGCGTGGTGGCTGACTGGCATCACGTCCTCGATATCCGTGTAGGGTGGGGTTCGGGATGTGACAAATTAAGTGCCAAAAATTAAGACACATGAAATGATTAAATTACTAAAATACCCTTAATGATTAAACTAAACCCAATTAAGTGAACAAGACCTACCTTAAGGTTTTAAGGGTCATTGAGTCCAAAAATGGACTCCAATCGAACTAAGAACATTAGTTAGGAGGTAATTTAAGCTAAGTGAATATTAATAAGTTGTAGTGACTTGTCTTTCTAATGCTAACAAAGGAAAAGGAACAACCTACCACAGACAAGGAGGCCACAACCACAATTGAGTAATCCTACACTTTGAAATAGAGATTTTAAACTTCATGCTTTATGAAATACTTCGATTCAAATGCCAGTATTTGAATAACTCGTGATCCAAGCATGTGTTAATGTCTTGATTTGAAAATCTTATTATAACATCTTGGCCCATTATCATTGGGTAATTAAGTCTAATGACAATTATTAATAAAGACTAAGCCTAGATGAATGACGAAAAAATTTCTTGAAACAATTAGGCCATGAAATTAGAGACCCAAGGGCAAATGTGTGTGTGTGCCAAAATCATTTGAATTAAGTAAAAAGAGTAATATTTGATTGCAAAGTTAAGTAGTGTTAATAAATAAATTCACACATGAATAATCATGGAAATTAGTGCACAAATGCACTAAATTAAAGATTAGGACTACATAAGTTGAAAAAAAAAAGAACCTTTGATTAAAGAAAATGGTAAAATTACAAGGGGGATTTTGGGAAACCAAAATACAAGTTTTAGGGTGATTCTTAAACAACTAAACTACATCAATATATACACACAAAAGAAAAAGGAATAAATAGTCTCAAAGAGACCTTGGAAGACTTGATTTAAGACTAAAGTAATAGAGTGTAAAAACTAAACCATTGGGCTACAAGACTACATTGTTACTACTACAGCTAGAAATATATATATATATATATATATATATATATATATATATATAGACACACACACACACACACAGAGCATCATATGCATAAAAGACGCATGCATGAAATATGAGGTGTCATCATAATAGGGGAAGTGAAGACTTGTGGCAAAAACTTAGTCCCTAACCAATTAAAATTCATGCAACCACCCCTCTCACACACAAACACACACACACACACATATATATACAACCTGTGTGTGTGCGTACTGGAATTTCTCACAAACCAGACCCATTAGAGAGAGAGAGAAATAAGAGGTTATAGTGCATGCATGTGTGCATACACCAAGGTCTGTGAATGGAAGCTTGATGGAGTCTCAGAAGTTATGTGGAAGCTTAGGGATGAAGCATCCAAGGACCAGAGAGAGAGAGAGAGAGAGAAAACAACCATGGAGGTAACTTTCTCTCACTAGAGGCTTTTTTTTTTCTCTCATATACATTTTACTAAGTGTAACACCCCTGACCTAATTACTTAGTAATTAGTGTCATTTAAAAGATGCTAATATCATTACTATACACCATATTAGATACTAGGAAACCATACTTCCTAAAATATGAATAAATGACAAAAGTTATGATAAGATGACAAAATCAAGAAGACTAGCACTTGAGACAAAAATAATGTTAGCTAGTAAACTAGTGAACAAGAAATTAAATTAAGGAAACTTAATGCATGGCAAATAAACGAAAAGAGGAAAAAGAACCAAAATGCTTCTACAAAGTCTTGAACTCAAGATCAAGAAAACCTTATCCAAAAAAAGATAGTCACTAGGCTATCAGCACTTTTATGCTATGATAGCCACATGATATATATATATATATATATATAACCCATAAAATATGGTAAGATTTGCATGCAAAAAGTGAGGTGTCTCCATCCTAGTGCATCAACCTTTTAGCCAATGAAGAGGCATACAGCCCAACCTCTTAGAGATATGTGTGTTGCGTGTAGAAATGCTGAGTATTTCAAATCAATAGAAATAGTGATTCAGTTAGAGAGAGAAAGAGAGAGAGAGAGAATGAGAAGAAAAGGAAGAAGAAGAAGAAAAAGAAGGGAAAAGAGGCAACATGAATGATTGTTTCAAGAAAAATGAGACCTAAAAGCTGACCCAAAGAGAAGAAGCAAAGAGAAGAGAAATTAAAGGAGAGAGATAGAAGCTGTTACAAAGAAAAAATCTAAAATAAATAGGTTCTCAGTCAAAACAGGTCAGTTTTTGCGATCTTTCACTTTTGTTAAGTTTCTATTACATAATAGGCTTGTTTAAGCTAAGAAAGGAATGCCCAAACAATATAACTCAGGAAGCCGCCATTAACGACCTTCAAGAACTATGTCTGATTCAAGTTAAACAAAACTAAAATTTGTTGATGGGGACTAAAACTATACCTCATAAGGGCCATGAATCCACTAGATTGTGACCATGAAGCTTAAAGATGAGCCTAGAATCTTGAGTTGTACGTATCGATTTCAAAAACTAAACCCTACAAATCAGGAATTAAACTGAATTACATGAATGAGGAATAAAACCCCATGACCAAACGAGCATAACAGGCCAAACAACAGGTGAAAATATGGAGAAACTGGCCTAAACAGGATGATTACTTTTGCCATTAACGAGCTAGAGTTTGAGCTCTAATATGGCTCTAAAGCCTTCAAACCAAAGGGAGAATTCAAGTTGGGGACTAAGAGGTGGATTAGGATCGAAAGCAAAGGGAAAACTAGCTTAGAAACTCATGAAATAGAAAGAGGAATTTTTAGGGTTTTAGGGCTACGGTAAAAGTCGCATTAGAGGGGACGATTAAGAATAATGGGTCGGGTTATTCAGGTAGAATTCAGTTCGGGTCTTGACTCGCGTTAACACAGATCCTATAATTAAACCAACGACATCGTTTTATTTAAAAAGGGCGCTGATGTCATGAAGGCATGATGATGTCGCGCTGACATAGAGAACCAAAAGAACCAATCGGTTCCTGACCTAATGGAACTGGTCTACTTAAGATGCAACCAAACCGGACAATTTAGTTAAGGAATTTTTTAAATTATACTTTTAACCCCAAAAATTTTGTTAATTACGGATTTGCCTAGAAAATTAATTAAAATTTAATTTTAAAATCCTTCATTAAATTAGGAAACTTGCCACAATACCCTTAAGCCTAAAATAGATCAAACAAAGGCCAAAATGCAAGAAGAGCCTAACCTAATGTTTTTGGGCATTCCAAACTTAATGGCAGAGTCTGATTTATGAAATTAAATCCCAAAAAATATGAACAGACAAATGGAATAATTTCAATTGTGTCCTAATGTATTAATTAATCTATCAATTGAAGCCCAACGACCCTAACATTTTTAGACATCTGGACCTAATGGTGGGGTCAGTTTTACAAAATGAAGTCCCAAAAATTAGGACATGTGAAATGTAATCATTACTATTATGCCCTTAGTGACGCCCAAATCTAGTTAAATGTCATAGAAGGCCTATTTTGACTTTTTTTGACACTTCAGACTCAACGGTAAAGTCCATTTTAGCGAATAAAGCACCAAAGAATATGACACATGAAAGTATTAAATTATGAAAATGTCCCTAGACTTAATATAAGCTACAAATGAGCAAATTAAGATCTGAAAAAGCCTAAATTGATTATCTTCTACACTCTGAAGCTAACGGTGATGTCCTTTTAAGGAAAATAAGACCCGATAATAAATTAAAAAATGATGAATACGTCCTTAAGACTAAATGAAGATACCAAAAGAGTATAGTTGAGACTAAAAAAACATATATTAATGTTTTAAAGACCATCTGGACTAAAAAATGAAGTCCGTTTAGGCAAACGATGAATCGAGCAAAATAAGACGTGAAAGATAAGATTACTAAAATACCTATAATGGGAGAATACACTTCTAATCTTTCTTATATTTTAACTAAGGAAAAAATACAAAATATATAGAGTACAATGGAAACTATTTTAGG
Organism: Nyssa sinensis; assembly: GCA_008638375.1. NCBI lineage: Eukaryota > Viridiplantae > Streptophyta > Magnoliopsida > Cornales > Nyssaceae > Nyssa > Nyssa sinensis. The sequence continues at coordinate 7,199,450 of CM018052.1, forward strand.
AAACTAAATCTACTTGAAATCAGTAAAAAATCTCTAGAGATTAGGGCCTAATTAACAACAGTTATAAAAGAAAAAGTTTACAGGCTGTACAATCTCAGTTTTAAAAGGACATAAATTCCCTGTTTACCAAGTCAACCGAATCAAATAGGGATCTGTTTCCCTATTTATCGAGTCAACCAAATCAAATAGGGATTTGTCAACACTCCCCCTCAAGCTGGTGAATAGATGTTGTCCATTCCCAATTTGCTTATAATATGTTGAAATGAGTGACTCAGTAGTCCTTTGGTGAGGATATCCGCAAGTTGCCCATTTATTAAGACATAAGGAGTACAAATTAAGCCACTATCCAGGTTCTCTTTAATGAAGTGTCAATCTACTTCCACGTGTTTTGTACGATCATGTTGTACTGGATTGTAAGCTATATTGATTGCTAACTTATTGTCATAGTACAACTTCATGGTTCCTTCCCATTTGACTTCTAAATCTTCCAAGATAATATTTATCCATAAGAGTTCACAAACTCCATGTGCCATAACTCTGAATTCTACTTTAGCGATTGATCTAGCCACCACGACTTGTTTTTTGCTTCTCCATGTCACCAAATTTTCTCTTAAGAAGGTACAATAACCAGATGTTGACCTGCGGTTCACTACCAATCCTACCTAATCTGCGTTCATGTAAGCTTCTAGACTTAGCTCCCCATTATTCTTGAAGAGGATGTGTCATGACCCGAAACCCACCCTATGCGGATCTCGTGTCGCAGGGCCAGCCCAATGGCCTTCCCTACTTTTTCATTCTTTTACCAATGATAACAATAAGCAATGTAACCATAACATTAAAGTGTGGAAGCCTTATTACAATTATTATTCAAAGACTAAAAATAAAATCGACAATAAACTAAACATAAACCACTTTTAGGTGGTAAGTACATAGGAGAGACTATATTATTCTATTGTGCCCCTCAATTGTCTCCCTATGCTCCTGACCTCCTACTGTGGTTTTGTAGCATTCTCACCTGAAAAATATAATGAATGGGGTGAGCTAACAAAGCTCAGTAAGTAAAAGCCTATCTCCAATACAGGTTAGGGATGACATAGAAAAATATAAATCAAGGTAACATGATAGCCAGTCATAACGACGGTTGTAGTCAATAGTAAAGTGCCACAAAGGCCAATGAACAGTAAAGCGCAATAACAAGTGTAAGTAATGGCATAACATAGATATGAAATAAAGCTCAATAATCACAATCAACATGAATACTACCACAATAAGACGGTCACAGTCAAATCTAATGAATAGGAACAATCAACATGGAACTTATTCATAGGAAAATGAAAACATCCTATGAATTTAACAAACGTTAGTATCACAATCAACATAAATGATGCATTTACTCTGTTCAGGGTTTGGCAGACCCCTGGTCTTTTGGGGCCCGACATGCCCCCATTTACATGAATGCATATAAAATGCCTATTAAACTCACTGCGTAAAAATGCTATCTTTGCCATATGTCCATTTGACCCATAGGTCCCATAAATTGACCCGTAGGTTCAATCAATCAAGTAGCATCGGATGGATAATGTGACTGAGCACAAAACCCGGCATTTAACATAAATCAGGATTCTATTGTATTCCACATGAAGTGTACAAAGTATGGAACATCATAACATAAACATACAGTGATAAACATCAATATAATGAATCAAGTCATGAGAGATAGGAATTCACTTACCTTATCAATGCATCTTAGTATTCCGTTACCTTCCTTTTCCCTTTCGAGTCTCCTATATATCAGTAAACACATTTTAGTTTTAATGTCATTTATCAATTTGAACACCTCGCTACTCTAAGTATCTCTTTTACTAATTTAGGCTTTTACGATTTCTAATTTAAACTAATTTACCCAAGGGCAAAATGGTCTTTTACATGTCTCTATTTTTTGGGTTCTGTTTTCATAATTTAGACTTCACTGTTGAGTCCAGAAGGTTTGAAGTAATAAAAATCTAATATTTACTTAATTCGATCGGAGTTCGTTTGACTCACATTAGACATAGGGGCATTTTCACGGGTATTTTATTTTTTGGGACTCCGTCTATTGAAACAGACCTACCATTGAATCCAGAAGGTCCAAAACAATAAATTTACCCTATTTATTTGACTCGATTGTATGTTGAAAATTAATTGAATAATTACTAATTTAATTTCATTAATTGTATCTAATGTATATATTCATTGAAGCAAAATAGACCAAATGTGCCTCAGTGGCACAGTGGTCCATTCTTCCCACCCTTCCCCCTTGGTCATGGGTTCAAGTCGCTGCCCCTGCACAATTTTTTCTTTAGTTTCATAAGCCAAATAGTGGCTAATGGATTGAAATAGGAATAGGATATTATTATTCTGATTTTAAACTCTTTAAGCCCCTATCCAAACACCCCTCATTTCTACTTAAAAACACAACACCATAATGTCACAGTGTTGGGCAGCCTTTGGAGTGGGTGGGTCGGGTCTGACCTGACCCGGTTTGGCCCTAACCAAGAACCCAACAATAGCATTTTCTTCCACAGCAGCGCCGATGGTCTCTTCTGTCGATGGAGGGTTCAGTTATTTCTGAAATAGCAGTTTTATAAATTCACTTAATGTAGTTAAGTAGAATAAAACAGAACCGAACCAAACAGTACCAACAGATCAGAACAGAACCGATCATAACAGATCATAGCAAAACAAAATCGAACAGAACACAATAAATCAGAACAAAACAGTACATGATGCCAATATATCAATCAGAGACATGGGCATATCATCAACCGAACAGAACATATCCGAATTGAGCAGAAACAATATATCAATCAGAGACAAAGGCATATCACCAATGGAACGGAACATAACGAAACTGAGCGAAACATAACGGAACTAAGCGGAAACAATATATCAATCAGAGACAAAGGCATATCATCAACGGAACGGAACATAACAGAACTAATCAAAAACAATATGTCAATCAGAGGCAAAGGCATATCACCAACGAAACGGAACATAACGGAACTGAGTGGAACATAACAGAACTGAGCGGAAACAATATATCAATTAGAGGCAAAGACATATCACCAACGGAAAGGAACATAACAGAACTGAGCGGAACATAACGGAACTGAGCGAAAACAATATATCAATCAGAGACAAAGGCATATCACCAATGGAATGGAACATAACGGAACTGAGCGGAACATAACGAAATTGAGCGAAAATAATATATCAATCAGAGACAAAGGCATATCATCAACAGAACGGAACATAACCGAACTAAGCGGAAACAATATGTCAATCAGAGACAAAGGCATATCATCAATAGAACAGAACATAACGGAACTGAGCGGAAACAATATATCAATAAGAGACAAAGGCATATCATCAACGGAATGGAACATAACGGAACTGAGCGGAACAATATATCAATCAGAGACAAAGGTATATCATCAATGGAACGAAACATAACAGAGTTAAGTATAGCAATCAGAGACATAGGCATATCATCAGCGGAACGGAACAAGACAGAATTGAGCGGAAACAATATATTAATCAAAGACACAAGCATATCATCAACGGAGCGGAGCAAGACAGAGTTGAGCGGAAATAATATATCAACAGTGATACAGGCATATCATCAACGGAGTGTAGGCAAATAAATTAATTAATAGAACATGTTAGTATTGAGCGAAACAGGACAGAACATAACAAAACAAAACCAGAACAGACCCTATAACAAAACAGAGTAGACCCGAATAAAACAGGAGAGCAGGACAGGACAAAATCATGCCACGTGTAATGCAGTACAAAAAGTATGCATTTAAATATATGCATTTAAATAATTCAACATATAAACGGTTCAGTGTATAAAGATACAATATCTACATAGAGTAACTTATACACCAAGTCAGAAGTTCCAAGTTACTCACAAACTATTTGCTTATCTCCTTGTACAGATAATCTGATAACCTCCAGATATTGTCTCAGGCACATCCTTGTATATCCTGAATAATCATCATCAATCACAGACAGATCAGAATTTAACCATTCATTTCTTATTCATCATCTTAGGTATCTATCGGATTACCTAAGATAGCCTAATAGCCTATTGCCCTTTCATTGGGTTTCATCCGAGGCTATTTCATTCTTTAATTAGGCTTAGCAGTTATCGGGATTATAATCTTAGTCATTTAGACTTCAATCGTTATCAGTTAAGTATTTATTTAACCTTAGGGGCAAAATGGTAGTTTTACCATTCTTGTCTCTGACCCTGTCGTGGTCTTTAGAATATTTCATATATCTTATATGTAGATTTTTAAGTCCTCTGGACTTCATTTGGTATCTGCTTTTGATTATCGGGACACATCAGTCATTTTTCATTTTATACGTTGACTGTTTTGGAGTCTTATTTAGCCCTTCAATGTTCATAATTATGCTTATGATAATTTATCAGATCAGATTGGCCTTTATTCGACCTCTACTTTGCACTTACCATGCTCAAGGGTTTTTTAGTCGTTTTACATTTTGTGAAATTCTGACCCCGATTCGTTATTTAATCACGTGTATAGTTTCACGAGTATCTAGGCTTTTATAAGTATCAATTTCGTCCCATTTGGACTTCATATAGCATCAGGGGCATTTCGGTAATTTCACATGTTACATAGCTAAACTTTTCGGGACCTCGGTTCATAAAATGGACCTCACCATTGGGTCCAGAGTGTCCGACATAGTTAATTTGGACTATCTTTTATTTTTATTTGGCCCTGGGTATCATTAGGGGCAGTACAATCATTTATCATTTGCGTGTCTTTATTTTTCGGGACTTAATTTCTCAAATTGAAATCCACCATTGAGTCCGGAATACCCGAAATAATAGAAATACACTATTCATTTATTTAATTTAGACTTTGTTTGACCCATTTAATGTCCAAGGGTAAAATAGTAATTTTATCCAATTAATAAAATAATTAAAAATAATTATTTTATTATTTAATTATTTAATTATTTTTCAGGGGCTTATATGCATAAATTCTTCAGAAGCTGGGCCAGAGGACAAATATTCAGAATAGTTGGGGTCATAAATTAATTTCAGAAAAGTTTGGGATTCAAAACAAAATTTTAGAAAAAAGGTTCAGAACCGCCGGTTTTAGGGTTTAGTCAGTTGAAACGGTCCAAAACTCCTAAAATCATCTGGTTCACTTCCTTCAAAAAACTGGAATATAATATCCCCATTGTCTCCCTTGTCCACGGTTTGGGTTAACCTTAATCCCAATTTCAATTTTCTATCGTCGTAACCAAACATTCCAGAATTTATTTAAAACAGGTTTTAAAACGACACAGTTTCAATAATGTGGTGCTTGTCTGTAGCTCGACACGTATTTGAGTTGACACGTTTGGTCTAGACGAGTTGGGCGAGTCGACTCAATCGACTCATCGTCTTCTCTATCGCTCAGATATTATAACCCTAATTCCCGATTTCACATTCTTCCACTTTCGTGACTTTTTGGGATGATTTGATCTCTGTTTTCAGGTGGTATGGGCTACTGAATGTTTAAGAAACATTTTGGCATTCATTTTAAGCCTCGAATCAAGCTCAAACATTCGGTCCAAAGTTGGATAACCGAACCTGCAATTGGCTGGTAAATCCTTGTTTTTGCCCCAAATCTTGTGAGGTTTCTTTAGTTTTGATCCATGCATCATGGGGTTCAAGTCCCCATTCCAAAAACGTGGTTTAAGAGTCTAAAACAGGGGCTGGGTTTCATGGTTGAAACCTGCAACTCAGGTTTTAAAGGCCCTTTAGTGAGGTTTTTGGTCGCGTCTAAGTGTTTTTGGAACACCAATGGTTTCTATTTTAGGTCTTAACAAACCAAACTTGATTTGGTGTGGATGTTTTCAGACCTGCACCTCTAAGGTCCATCCATGGCGGTTTGTATATAGATTCAGTGTTCTAGGCTGTTTTAGGGCCTTAATTTCGTGCCTCATCCAAGATTATACACTTTAGGTATCATGCATGCAATTTATTAGGCTCAACAATCATCAAAACAGTACCAAATTTAAACAAGAAAAGTGAAGCAGTTTGAGGTTTCTACCTCCAAATAGTGAGCTCCTCTCCTCTTGGCTTGGCTCAGACCTTGTCAAAGTCCCTCAAGGTTGCCCAGACTTCTTCACGTGCACTTGGGTGACATTCACATGCACGCACACAGTTACACTTACACTCTTTCTTTATCTCCCTCTAACTCACTCTCTCACCTAGCTTCCACGATCACACACACATGCACACAGTTACACTTACATACAGGGGTTCACTCACTCAGTTTGAGTGCAGAACACTAGTACACATGCTTTTTGAAGTGTCCCAAGGTATATGGCTCTCATATATATCATTTTGCCCACTTATACATATACATCTACATATTTGTAAATGCATGCATATCAGAGATTTGGTGGGTTCGGATGACCGATGTGGAGTTGAGGTGGTGTGATGTGGGCTAATGATGAAGGATTTGCATGCAAGGCCATTGGCCAATTTGGGAGGTGGCCTAGGATAATTCAGAGTTATATACAATTTTGTTGCAATTGTAGGCATGAAGTTATTGGCAGCCCACTTGGTAATTTTTTGGGTACCATTAATCTTACTCCACTTGGTCAAGGGTTCAAATCCCCTTGGCCTTACTTTTGGGCATTTTCCCCTCATTTAGGCTTATGCCTTGTTTGGCTGGCACAGAATTCCGTTTTAGCTATTTTCGCTATATTTTCTTTCCAGTGCTCTTTTTACGAAGCGGTTTCTTCTGAGGGTTTCGTATTTTAGTTAGCTTCGATGTCAAAGGCCTCGTGTCAATTATTATTCATTTGTGGCAGTCATAGTTTGCTAATTCGAGTTTCCATAGTGTTAAAACGATATCATTTCACCTAATTAATAAGTAATTAGGTTCAGCTATTACACCCTCTTCTCCAAACATGTTTAATTATTTTGTTGGCCTTATCGTGACCATCAAGAGATTCCCAATTAACTTTCTTAATTATTCTTTATGTCGGTTCTAATTAATAATTATCAAACTAATTATTAATTAGTCAGGTCGGGGTGTTACAGATTTTCTCGCAATTTCCACTGGGCCTGAACTTATTTCTCATGGGCAACTCAAACCTACCCTCGGTTTTCCAATTGGAGTGTCGGATCTCCCCCAAAACAGGAAGAACCGCAGCTCCGGTAGGCTGTGCGATTTTTCTGCCAGCCCTTTTCTCCCCTATTTCCTACCCTTTTCTTCTACAGTTTTGACCCAAAAAAATTCTTATCGACTTCCTGCACTTAAGAGGATAATTTTTTCATTGTTAGAATCAAGTTTTAATGCACAAAATTTACAAAAACAACTAAGACGCATAACCTGCAACTGCCCCATTTTTCCTTATTTCTACACCTTTTCCTTCGGTTCTTTTTGCAAATAAAACCTAGATTCATGCTAATTATGACCTTACATTCAAATCTATACTTTGTGCTTAAAATTAAAAAAGAAAAAGAAAATCAGATCCATACTTTTTTCGAGTTTTTTCCCAGCTGTGAATCCCTTCCCTTTTTCCATTTTCTCTCTTAATTCCTTCTTCTGAATCTATAAGCTTCACTCTCAATCTCCTTTACTCTGTTTAGGATGTAACACCCCGACTCTATATAATTAATAATTAAATAATTAATTATTAATTAGTACCGGCTTAGGGAATAATTAAGGAAATTAACCTTAATCTCCCGGTGGTCACACTAGACCAATAGAATGACAAAACATGTTCGGGAATAGGGTATAATACCCGAACCCAATTACCAATTAATTGGGTGAAAGAATGTCAATTTAACACTGACGGAATTCGAATTAATTAACCACGGAAATCCCGAATGACTAATAAATGACACGGAACCTCTGACACTGTAGATAACTGAAATATGAAACTCTCGGAACAAACCGCATCAAAAAAAGGAGTTACGGAATGAAAGTTATGAGGCAAACATCAGAAACTGAATTAATGTGTAGCCAAACAGGGCCTTAGCCCAAAATGATGAAAAATGGCCAAATTGGTGGTCAAGGGGAATTGAACCCTTGACCTATGGTGAGAATGAATTCCATCCAAAAAAATTTACCAGTTAGGCTACCCATTACTTTGTGCATATGTATGCAACTTATTTGTATATAACACTGAATTGCCCCAACTTGCCACCCAAATGGACCAATGGGGTTTCATGCAGCCATATATGATATATATAATATGTAATATATATATATATATAGGCAGACTAAATCTGATTGGACCACCCTTTCCTCCAATGGGAGGCCATGCAACAAATTGATGTATAAATATATGCATATGTGTCTATATGTATTATATACATATATGAGTGCTTGTGTCTCAGAATTGGAGAACAATTCTCTATGTGTGTGGGTGCTCGGGTAGAAGAGAATGGGTTGAGAGAGAGTCCATGTGAGGCCATGATGTGTGTTGGCCATTGTGTGTCTTCATGTGATACACAAAGGAGGAGAGCTGTGCACAATGTGGCTAGACTGAGGGGCACGACTGCACTGGAACAGCATGCATGAAACCACAACCGAACCTAAGAGGGTCTGATTTTTGAAGGTAAAAATCCGAAATTTGTAATTTTCTGTTAAGAAATTCTGTTGCTATTTTCAGTCAATATAAACTACATATTTGAGTTACTGTGAGCTTGGGATGGTTATAGAATTAACTGGGAGGGTCGAATAGGGTAGGAAACACCAAACCGAGCCCAGGCAGCCATTGATGACCTCGAATGTGCAGGTCTGAAACAACCCTCACCAAGTTGAATTCTATTAGTCTAAACCTGATCTAGAGGTCACAAGGATCCTAAATACCTAGGTGCTCGACCAAAACTCACACGGGAAGGCCCTCGAACATGGAGTTGCAGGTTTCGGCCATGAAACCCAACTCCCAAATCAGACTTCTAAACCATGATTTTGGAATGGGGATTGAACCCTCATGGATATACGGTCACAAAGAAACAAAAACCATCAAATTTGATGGAGAAATGAGGGCATACAGTGGAGTTGCAGGTCCCACGATAATGGTGAGGAACCGAGCTCCATGCATTGTTTCGAGCCACCAAATGAATGCCACATTGTTGGCATGATACCCAGAAATAAATTGGGACTGAAGGCAGGAATAACCCGTGCTTGAAACATCACGAAATAGAAGAAGAAATCTGCAGAAACTAGGGCAACCGAGGGTAATTTGATGAAGAAGACGACCGAGTTGACTCGCTGCCTTGAGCCGAGTCAACCGGGCCAACTCGGACACGTGTCCACTCATGGGTGTGCCACCTCTTTAGTGGAACGGCACCGTTTCGGTTAAACAGGTTTTGTTTTAAAATCAAAACCAGTCTGTTTGGAAACTCGGTTAATAAATCTGAATTAGGGATTAGGTCTGTCCAAACCGTGAATAAGGGGCTGAATTGGGGATAGAAAGAATATGTTATTCCGGTTTTCTGAAGGAACTGAACCGGTTGGTTCTTAATGGTTTTGGACCGGTTCAACTGATGAACCCTTGAACCCTACGGTTTGAACCCCTAAATCATGTAATTACATTTCGGACCCCAAATAATTCCCGAAATTACGGATTTGCCCCAACAGTTTTGAATATTGCACAGTGGCCCAGATTTTGGGAAATTCCTTCATTTAAGCCCTGAATAAATTAATTAAATAATAAAATAATTATTTAATTATTTTATTAAATAGGTAAAATTACAATTTTACCCCTAGACATTAAATATGTCAAACGGAGTCCAAATTAAGTAAATAAATAGTGTATTTTCACTATTTCAAATATTCTGGACTCAATGGTACAGTCCGATTTTGGAAATACAGTCCCGAAAAATACAGACACGTAGGTGTAAATTACTGTATTGCCCCCTGATGGTACCCAGACCCAAATAAAAATATCAGATAGCCTATTTTGACTATCTCGGGCATTCTGAACTCAACGGTGAGGTCCGTTTGATGAACCGAGGTCCCGAAAAATACAGACACGTAGGTGTAAATGACCGAATTGCCCTTAATGATACCCAGGGCCGATTAAACATAACAGACAGTCCAATTTCACTATGTTGGACGCTCTGGACCTAATGGTGAGGTCCATTTTATGAACTGATGTGCCGAAAAATACGACACACGAAATTACCAAATTACCCCTGATACCGTACGAGACCTAAACAAAGTCCGATTGGGACGAAACTGATACCGGTAGGAGCCCAGACACTGGTGAGACTGTATACTCGATTAGATGACGAATCGGAGTCAGAATTACACAAAACGTAAAATGACCAAAATACCCCTGAGCACTGTAAGTGCAGAGTAGAGGTCGAATAAAGGTCAAACTGATCTGATAAGTTATCATAGGGATAATTATGAACACTGAAGGGCTAAATAAGACTCCGAGACAGTCAACGCGTAAAACGAGAAATGACCAATGTGTCCCGACGATCTAAAGCAGATACCAAATAAAGTCCAAGGGACTTACAAATTTATACATGAGATATATGGGACGTTCTGAGGACCATGATAGGGTCCGGGGCAAAAATGACAAAAATTACCATTTTGCCCCTAAGACTAAATAAGTACCCAACTGATACCGATTAAAGTCTAAAAGATTTAAAACTTCATATATACGATATATGGGATATTCTGAGGACCATAACAGGGTCCGGGATAAGAATGGCAAAATTACCATTTTTCCCCTATGGTTAAAATGAGAACCTAACTGATACCGATTGGAGTCCAAAGGACGTAGAACTTTGTACTTAAGATATAAAGACTATTCCGAAGACCACGATAGGGTCCGGGACAAGAATGGTAAAAATTACCATTTTGCCCCTAAGGTTGAATGAGTGCCTGACTGATAACAATTGAAGTCTAAATAACTTAGGATATAATCCTAATAACTGCTAAGCCTAATTAAAGAATGAAATAGCCTCGGGTGAGACCCAATGGAAGGGCGGTAGGCTACTAGGCTATCTTAGGTAATCCGATGATACCTAAGATGACGAATGAGACCTGAATGGATGAGTTCTGATCTGTCTGTGATTGATGATTATTATTCAGGATATACATGGAGATGCCTGACGTACCTGGAGGTTATCGGATTAATTATGCAAGGAAATAAGCGTAAAGTTTGTGAGTAACTTCTGACACTGTTTTGGTACTGTCCCTTGATTTACTGATCTGTTTTGAATGCAATTATTTAAGTGCAATTATTTAAATGCATGCCTTTCCGTACTATATCACTTATGACATGGTTTTAGTCTTTTTAAATACTTGACTATATTCTTGATCCCTGTGCTAGCATTCCGTACTGTTTTGCCCGTTTTGAACTGTTGAGATAAAATGGATATATTGAACCATTATTTCCGAAACGATTAAATAAACCATGTGATATAGGCAAATAACAACATTTTGTTGTATCGTACCGCTTTGTATAGTATACTGTCTGAATGCTATATTGTTTAAATGTATGTACTTAATATACGCCCTTTGTATCACATTCCACATGATGTGCTTGTATCCTTCGAATTAGGAATTCCGTTCAGTTCGGTTATGTGCTGTCCGTTAATGATATGTCTGCCTCGATTGATATGTTCCGTCCGGTTCTGACATGTTCCGTCCGTTAATGATGTTAAGTCCGGCTTGATTGATATATGGTCCAGTTCCGTTGTGTACTGTCCGTTATGATACGTCTATCTTGATTGAAACATTGTTCAGTCCAGTTATGATTAGTTCCGACAGTGATGTGCCCCTGACTTGATTGTTATATTGTTGTTACCCAGTTCCGTTATGTTGTGTCCTGTTCATGATTTGCCTGTGTCTTGATTAGTGTATTGTTTCCGTTTAGTTCCGTTATAATTTTATCCGTTCGCGATATGCCTTTGCTTGACTGATGTATTGTTTCCGTTCGATTCCGTTATATTCCGTCCGTTGATGACATGTCTGGCCTGATTGATAGATGGTCTAGTTCCGTTATGTTTCCGTCCTGTTATTGGTATGCCTTGTCTTGATTGATCTTGTTCAACTCTGTTATGTTCTAGCCATTGATAATATGCCCTGTCTTGACTGACTTATTGATCCCACTCAGTTCCGTTATGATTCGTTCCGTTAATGAAGAGTCTGTGTCTTGACCGATATATTAGCAATAGTTATTGTTCTGACCGATTGGTTATGTCATGTTCCGATCCGTTTGTATTCTCTGTTCGATTCTGTTTTATTGTACTAGACTGCTTATGAAATGGACTTATAAAAATAGTTATGTTTGAAATGACTAAATTATCCATGTGCCTTGGAAGCACAAAACTGGTTTTGAAACCCATGATAGGGAATCTGTGTTACTCACTGGGCTTATTTAAGCTCACCCCATTATTCTGACATTTTTCAGGAATTACCTCCATTGGATTAGAAGGTACTATGACATGACGTGAATAGGCCAAGTGGCATCGCAAGTAAGGATCTGACGGCACTGAATTGTAGAGACTGGTTTATTGTGGATTGAACCTGGTTATTCCGGTGAGTGGTATGTTATGACTGACTTGACTGATATATACTAGATAGACATAGCTCATGGAACTAATGGTACTCTAGAGATATTAGATCTGCTCTGTTGTTATATGCTTGATTTTAGATATGCTCTGAGATTAGAATTGTTGACTGACTGGATTTAGTCTTGTTCTGTGATACATATTCTTATGATGGATAAGTGAGTTGCATTCCCGTGACACAAAGAAAAAGTTTTAAATTCCGCTGCATCTGACCCTACAGTCGGAATGCAATTCGTCGGAAAGTTCAGAATTTGCCTTTGGTTGGTCGCGTCGCGACCGACTGGCAGTCACGTCCTCGACATCCGCGTAGGGTGGGGTTCGGGATGTGACAAGAGGTGGTATCAGAGCAAATGTTGAAAGATAATTAAGATTATCAGAGCCGAAGTTGGAAAAGTTTTGGAATTCCACTAGTATCACAGAGCAATATCAGAGCATTAGGTTATCGATTAAGAGCCACAGAGTACCTGAGCCATAGATCTTAAGTTCCACTTTTGGGAGATCTGATGTGGAGTTATGAAAGTCTTCATAATAGACGATAGGCCTGTAATTCTGAGGCATCTGAGGACTGGGGATTTTCTGGGTCTGATATGAACTGGTGTAATTTAAGGTTGTGGACTCATGATACTTAGAGACATGTCCATACGAATAATTATGGACATAGCAACTGAAAGGAAATGACGGTATGTCTGTTGACTCCGAGATTGACACTTGTAATTATGGATAGCAAGTGAATCACTTGTGGGATCACATGTGATTAAATGATCCTAGTGGATGATTTCCACTTATTTGAGGATGACTACCCGATTGATCTGATATGAGATAAGTCTGATAATTGAATCTTGAGATTATACAATTGTGACTGTAAAGTCTGACCAAATGGGAATATCTGTATCTGATATGGAGTCTGTATGGAACTGATACAAAATATCTTCTTGATAGGAAAATAGTATCCCGAATGATACGGCGGTCCGAGAGACAAATGAAAAGGGGAGATTATGATGACAGAATCTCCTAGATATGACCAACCAAGTTTTGAGGACAAAACTTTTCTGAAGAGGGGTAGGATGTAACACCCCGACTCTGTATAATTAATAATTAAATAATTAATTATTAATTAGTACCGGCTTAGGGAATAATTAAGGAAATTAACCTTAATCTCCCGGTGGTCACACTAGACCAATAGAATGACAAAACATGTTCGGGAATAGGGTATAATACCCGAACCCAATTACCAATTAATTGGGTGAAAGAATGTCAATTTAACACTGACGGAATTCGAATTAATTAACCACGGAAATCCCGAATGACTAATAAATGACACGGAACCTCTGACACTGTAGATAACTGAAATATGAAACTCTCGGAACAAACCGCATCAAAAAAAGGAGTTACGGAATGAAAGTTATGAGGCAAACATCAGAAACTGAATTAATGTGTAGCCAAACAGGGCCTTAGCCCAAAATGATGAAAAATGGCCAAATTGGTGGTCAAGGGGAATTGAACCCTTGACCTATGGTGAGAATGAATTCCATCCAAAAAAATTTACCAGTTAGGCTACCCATTACTTTGTGCATATGTATGCAACTTATTTGTATATAACACTGAATTGCCCCAACTTGCCACCCAAATGGACCAATGGGGTTTCATGCAGCCATATATGATATATATAATATGTAATATATATATATATATATATAGGCAGACTAAATCTGATTGGACCACCCTTTCCTCCAATGGGAGGCCATGCAACAAATTGATGTATAAATATATGCATATGTGTCTATATGTATTATATACATATATGAGTGCTTGTGTCTCAGAATTGGAGAACAATTCTCTATGTGTGTGGGTGCTCGGGTAGAAGAGAATGGGTTGAGAGAGAGTCCATGTGAGGCCATGATGTGTGTTGGCCATTGTGTGTCTTCATGTGATACACAAAGGAGGAGAGCTGTGCACAATGTGGCTAGACTGAGGGGCACGACTGCACTGGAACAGCATGCATGAAACCACAACCGAACCTAAGAGGGTCTGATTTTTGAAGGTAAAAATCCGAAATTTGTAATTTTCTGTTAAGAAATTCTGTTGCTATTTTCAGTCAATATAAACTACATATTTGAGTTACTGTGAGCTTGGGATGGTTATAGAATTAACTGGGAGGGTCGAATAGGGTAGGAAACACCAAACCGAGCCCAGGCAGCCATTGATGACCTCGAATGTGCAGGTCTGAAACAACCCTCACCAAGTTGAATTCTATTAGTCTAAACCTGATCTAGAGGTCACAAGGATCCTAAATACCTAGGTGCTCGACCAAAACTCACACGGGAAGGCCCTCGAACATGGAGTTGCAGGTTTCGGCCATGAAACCCAACTCCCAAATCAGACTTCTAAACCATGATTTTGGAATGGGGATTGAACCCTCATGGATATACGGTCACAAAGAAACAAAAACCATCAAATTTGATGGAGAAATGAGGGCATACAGTGGAGTTGCAGGTCCCACGATAATGGTGAGGAACCGAGCTCCATGCATTGTTTCGAGCCACCAAATGAATGCCAAATTGTTGGCATGATACCCAGAAATAAATTGGGACTGAAGGCAGGAATAATCCGTGCTTGAAACATCACGAAATAGAAGAAGAAATCTGCAGAAACTAGGGCAACCGAGGGTAATTTGATGAAGAAGACGACCGAGTTGACTCGCTGCCTTGAGCCGAGTCAACCGGGCCAACTCGGACACGTGTCCACTCATGGGTGTGCCACCTCTTTAGTGGAACGGCACCGTTTCGGTTAAACAGGTTTTGTTTTAAAATCAAAACCAGTCTGTTTGGAAACTCGGTTAATAAATCTGAATTAGGGATTAGGTCTGTCCAAACCGTGAATAAGGGGCTGAATTGGGGATAGAAAGAATATGTTATTCCGGTTTTCTGAAGGAACTGAACCGGTTGGTTCTTAATGGTTTTGGACCGGTTCAACTGATGAACCCTTGAACCCTACGGTTTGAACCCCTAAATCATGTAATTACATTTTGGACCCCAAATAATTCCCGAAATTACGGATTTGCCCCAACAGTTCTGAATATTGCACAGTGGCCCAGATTTTGGGAAATTCCTTCATTTAAGCCCTGAATAAATTAATTAAATAATAAAATAATTATTTAATTATTTTATTAAATAGGTAAAATTACAATTTTACCCCTAGACATTAAATATGTCAAACGGAGTCCAAATTAAGTAAATAAATAGTGTATTTTCACTATTTCAAATATTCTGGACTCAATGGTACAGTCCGATTTTGGAAATACAGTCCCGAAAAATACAGACACGTAGGTGTAAATTACTGTATTGCCCCCTGATGGTACCCAGACCCAAATAAAAATATCAGATAGCCTATTTTGACTATCTCGGGCATTCTGAACTCAACGGTGAGGTCCGTTTGATGAACCGAGGTCCCGAAAAATACAGACACGTAGGTGTAAATGACCGAATTGCCCTTAATGATACCCAGGGCCGATTAAACATAACAGACAGTCCAATTTCACTATGTTGGACGCTCTGGACCTAATGGTGAGGTCCATTTTATGAACTGATGTGCCGAAAAATACGACACACGAAATTACCAAATTACCCCTGATACCGTACGAGACCTAAACAAAGTCCGATTGGGACGAAACTGATACCGGTAGGAGCCCAGACACTGGTGAGACTGTATACTCGATTAGATGACGAATCGGAGGCAGAATTACACAAAACGTAAAATGACCAAAATACCCCTGAGCACTGTAAGTGCAGAGTAGAGGTCGAATAAAGGTCAAACTGATCTGATAAGTTATCATAGGGATAATTATGAACACTGAAGGGCTAAATAAGACTCCGAGACAGTCAACGCGTAAAACGAGAAATGACCAATGTGTCCCGACGATCTAAAGCAGATACCAAATAAAGTCCAAGGGACTTACAAATTTATACATGAGATATATGGGACGTTCTGAGGACCATGATAG
The DNA here is from genome assembly GCA_008638375.1 of Nyssa sinensis. Lineage (NCBI taxonomy): Eukaryota > Viridiplantae > Streptophyta > Magnoliopsida > Cornales > Nyssaceae > Nyssa > Nyssa sinensis. The sequence goes on from CM018052.1 coordinate 7,216,069, forward strand.
GGTCCGGGGCAAAAATGACAAAAATTACCATTTTGCCCCTAAGACTAAATAAGTACCCAACTGATACCGATTAAAGTCTAAAAGATTTAAAACTTCATATATACGATATATGGGATATTCTGAGGACCATAACAGGGTCCGGGATAAGAATGGCAAAATTACCATTTTCCCCCTATGGTTAAAATGAGAACCTAACTGATACCGATTGGAGTCCAAAGGACGTAGAACTTTGTACTTAAGATATAAAGACTATTCCGAAGACCACGATAGGGTCCGGGACAAGAATGGTAAAAATTACCATTTTGCCCCTAAGGTTGAATGAGTGCCTGACTGATAACAATTGAAGTCTAAATAACTTAGGATATAATCCTAATAACTGCTAAGCCTAATTAAAGAATGAAATAGCCTCGAGTGAGACCCAATGGAAGGGCGGTAGGCTACTAGGCTATCTTAGGTAATCCGATGATACCTAAGATGACGAATGAGACCTGAATGGATGAGTTCTGATCTGTCTGTGATTGATGATTATTATTCAGGATATACATGGAGATGCCTGGCGTACCTGGAGGTTATCGGATTAATTATGCAAGGAAATAAGCGTAAAGTTTGTGAGTAACTTCTGACACTGTTTTGTTACTGTCCCTTGATTTACTGATCTGTTTTGAATGCAATTATTTAAGTGCAATTATTTAAATGCATGCCTTTTCGTACTATATCACTTATGACATGGTTTTAGTCTTTTTAAATACTTGACTATATTCTTGATCCCTGTGCTAGCATTCCGTACTGTTTTGCCCGTTTTGAACTGTTGAGATAAAATGTATATATTGAACCATTATTTCCGAAACGATTAAATAAACCATGTGATATAGGCAAAGAACAACATTTTGTTGTATCGTACCGCTTTGTATAGTATACTGTCTGAATGCTATATTGTTTAAATGTATGTACTTAATATACGCCCTTTGTATCACATTCCACATGATGTGCTTGTATCCTTCGAATTAGGAATTCCGTTCAGTTCGGTTATGTGCTGTCCGTTAATGATATGTCTGCCTCGATTGATATGTTCCGTCCGGTTCTGACATGTTCCGTCCGTTAATGATGTTAAGTCCGGCTTGATTGATATATGGTCCAGTTCCGTTGTGTACTGTCCGTTATGATACGTTTATCTTGATTGAAACATTGTTCAGTCCAGTTATGATTAGTTCCGACAGTGATGTGCCCCTGACTTGATTGTTATATTGTTGTTACCCAGTTCCGTTATGTTGTGTCCTGTTCATGATTTGCCTGTGTCTTGATTAGTGTATTGTTTCCGTTTAGTTCCGTTATAATTTTATCCGTTCGCGATATGCCTTTGCTTGACTGATGTATTGTTTCCGTTCGATTCCGTTATATTCCGTCCGTTGATGACATGTCTGGCCTGATTGATAGATGGTCTAGTTCCGTTATGTTTCCGTCCTGTTATTGGTATGCCTTGTCTTGATTGATCTTGTTCAACTCCGTTATGTTCTAGCCATTGATAATATGCCCTGTCTTGACTGACTTATTGATCCCACTCAGTTCCGTTATGATTCGTTCCGTTAATGAAGAGTCTGTGTCTTGACCGATATATTAGCAATAGTTATTGTTCTGACCGATTGGTTATGTCATGTTCCGATCCGTTTGTTTCTCTGTTCGATTCTGTTTTATTGTACTAGACTGCTTATGAAATGGACTTATAAAAATAGTTATGTTTGAAATGACTAAATTATCCATGTGCCTTGGAAGCACAAAACTGGTTTTGAAACCCATGATAGGGAATCTGTGTTACTCACTGGGCTTATTTAAGCTCACCCCATTATTCTGACATTTTTCAGGAATTACCTCCATTGGATTAGAAGGTACTATGACATGACGTGAATAGGCCAAGTGGCATCGCAAGTAAGGATCTGACGGCACTGAATTGTAGAGACTGGTTTATTGTGGATTGAACCTGGTTATTCCGGTGAGTGGTATGTTATGACTGACTTGACTGATATATACTAGATAGACATAGCTCATGGAACTAATGGTACTCTAGAGATATTAGATCTGCTCTGTTGTTATATGCTTGATTTTAGATATGCTCTGAGATTAGAATTGTTGACTGACTGGATTTAGTCTTGTTCTGTGATACATATTCTTATGATGGATAAGTGAGTTGCATTCCCGTGACACAAAGAAAAAGTTTTAAATTCCGCTGCATCTGACCCTACAGTCGGAATGCAATTCGTCGGAAAGTTCAGAATTTGCCTTTGGTTGGTCGCGTCGCGACCGACTGGCAGTCACGTCCTCGACATCCGCGTAGGGTGGTGTTCGGGATGTGACATTACTTCTCTTTTCCTCACATCCGATCACCCATATAGATATACACATATAGTTTGCATGCACCTCACGTCTCTCTCTCTCTCTCTCTCTAAATCCCTTCAGTTCCGCCCACCTATCCCTCATCTCTTTTCTGTTTAAATTCAAACTCCTAAATCCTCCAGTCATGCCCCCCTCCCTTATCCACTTTGCTACATAGATTTGTATATGTGTATATATATATATATATACACATGCACACACGGTCCAATATATCTACATATATACATTTTACACGTGTACAAAAATTTAATTTTATTATCCTTATCTTTATTTTATTATTAAATTCTATCTTCCTTTTTATCTTAACTTATTTTATTTTATTTATTTTAAATTTCATTTTTATTTTAGTATCCGTTCGTGGTTTGCTCAGGTATCGCTCGAGTATCATCCGTACTTTCTAACTTTTAAATTTCCAAATCATCCATTTTATTTAACATTAAACAGAAAGCCCTAATGGCTCGAGTTACATGGCTTATTCGGTTACAACTGGGTCAGGGTATTACATTTTCCACCCCTTAAATAAGTTTGGTCCCCAAACTTGACTAAATCATGGTGCAAATAAATGAGGATGTTGAGTGTGCATTTCATCTTCTCGTTCCCAAATGGCCTCCTCAAGTCGAGAGTTCCTCTATAAGACCTTTACCTGTGGAATGATCTTGTTCCGTAGAACTTGCTCTCGCTTGTCTAAGGTCTGTACTGGCTGCTCAATATAACTCAAGTCCTCCTGAACATCTAGCGGCTCGTGCTCGATTATCTGATCTAGGTTATGCACACACTTCTTTAGCATCGAAATATGGAAGACATTATGTACGTGTGCTAGCTCTGATGGCAAGGCTAGCTGATACGCCACTGGCCTAACTCGTCCTTCAATCTTGAACTGTCCAATATATCGTGGCCCTAATTTCCCTCTCTTGCCAAACCTGACCACTCCTTTCATCGGTGATACCCTCAGGAACACATAGTCACCTGTCGTGAACTCTAACTCTCGTCTCCTAGTATCAACGTAACTCTTTTGTCGACTCTGAGTTGCTAGTAAAAGTTGTCTAATTAGATGGATCTTATCGGTGGTCTGCTCTACTATCTCTGGCCCAAATAACTTCCTATCGCCTACCTCTATCCAGCATAGTGGGGATCTACACTGCCTACCATATAGTGCCTCATACAGTGCCATATCAATACTGGATTGATAGCTGCAGTTGTACGTGAACTCTACCAACGGCAGCTGATCCTCCTAACTTCCCCAAAAATCCATGACATAGAATCATAGTAGGTTCTCCAATGTCTGTATTATCCTCTCGGACTATCCGTCTATCTTAGGATGGTATGTAGTGCTAAGACTCAATTCTGTACCCATCTTCTTCTGTAAACTCTTCCAGAACTTGGACACAAATCGGGGATCTCGATCGAATACTATGGATACTGGAACTCCATGTAATCGAACGATCTCCCTGATATAAAGCATGGCTAATCATTCCAAGGTCTGAGTCATCTTAGTCGTAAGAAAATGGGCTGTCTTTTCAGTCTATCGATGATCACCCATATAAAATCATTCCCATGTGATGTCTTAGGTAACCTTGATACAAAATCCATTGTAATGTGCTCCCATTTCTACTCTCGTATTGGCAGTGACTGTAGGAGTCCTCTTGGCTTCTGGTGCTCAACCTTAATTCACTGACACTCTATACATCGCGTAATGTGCCCAACTATATCCTTCTTCATCCCTGACCACCAATAAGTGCTCCTTATATTGTGGTACACTTTTGTATTTCCTGGGTGTATAACAAATCTAGAACTGTGTGCCTCATTAAGAATCTCCTTCCTGATCTTGGGTACATCTAGCACGCAGACCTTGTCATGAAATTTGTATTCCCTCCAGTCTTAGCCTATTGATGAAGCTTAACTAACTTGCTGTCGTGAGCCTGTAATTCCTTGATCTTATCAACAATCGTAAAACCAATTATGACGTTAGCACACATTGCCCTAGAACCTGGCTGGATCACCTCAACCTCTATGGCTTCTAAATTTTGTAGTAGCTCTTCTTGTATAGTCAACAGGTAAGTAAGACACCCCGATGACTTCTTACTAAGAGCATCCGTGTAACACCCTAACCTAGAATATGGCACATAAACCGAGATAGGTCAGGTCTAGTATTGTAATACCCGTTGTAACCGAACATGAGTTTCGAATGAAATAGAATAAATCCATTTATATCCTAAAAGAGTCAAATAATAATACCGAGATTTGACCAAGCAATGAACATAGTACCAAAAGTAAACCGAGACCAATTTAGACCAAGAACAGTATATTCCAAAATGTACCTAACTATCATGGTACTTAGTATACAGTAGGGAGTACGCATACTGAGATAAATAGTAGAAGTCATGATCTCAGGGAATTCCGAGATTAGGACAAGCCAAGTACGAATAGACCGAGCCGATAAATATAATACCAAAATAGACCCGAGTTATCATAGTAAGCTATGTACCGTAATAGGCACGTAGTTCGAGATAGATAGTACGGTTCATTGATTTAGTAATATACAATTTAAAAATATGAGAAGTGAATTACAAGGAAACCCGAGTACCTGCTGTACGAGAAACCCAGACAGTACAACGAATTGTGCACGTAGGCCAGTACATGCCTCGATATACGTGTATGATATATTCCATACATACAAGGACACACACACACACATATATAGATATAGATATATGAAAATATATATATATATATACACACGTATACGTATAATAAATATATATTATACTATATAGGTATACGTAAAATATATGTAAATATATACATATATTTTAAAGTATATATATATATATTTAAATATACAAGCAATTATATATATATATATTATATATTATATAATAAGCATGCAAATGCATGCAAGTGGTGTGTGTTGTAAGTGGTGTCGGCAGCAAGTGTGTGTTGGTGTGTGTGTACATGTTATATATTATATATATATATATATGTAAATATCTAAGTTAAGATATAAACAAAGAAATCAGAAAGAAAGCAAGAGAAATCCTCAGCCGCGAATACAGAAAAAGAAAAGTCAGAAATAGGAGGAAGAAAGAGAAAGAAGAGAGAGAGAGAGAGAGAGAGAGAGAGAGAGAAAATGGATGGAATTTGTGTATACATATGTGCGTGAGGGTTGGATAGAAAAATCAGAAAATAAAACAAAGAGCTGAGGGCTAAAATATATTTCTGAATCATTCAGGAGTTGAAACAAAGAAAAAAGAGGAAGAAAAGAAGGGAAACCGCGAGCCAAAAGCTCAACCGGGTGAGTAAACTTGATTTCTGACTTTTATAATTTTAAGCATGAAAGCTTGTTTAAGTTTAATGGTTTTAAAAATCATGAAAAATGGTAAATTTAGGAAGAAACCGCAGCCCATTTGGTGAAGAAATGAGTGAAAAAAACCAATTTAAAGGTTGAAGGAAAATTTTGGGTCATTGGGTTTTTGTTCGATTTAGCTTGTTTTATGAATGGGGAACTGTTTCCCATAGGTGCAAAAACTTGTAGGTAAAATTTGGGCTCCAAACAATGGCTAAAGAGCTATGAAATAGTGAAAAATCAGATCATCGGAAAGTCGCCGGAGCTGGCTACAACTCCTTTTTTCGAGGCCTTCCGGTGACTAAAACTGAATTCCGAGGGTAGATATGGAAAACCCATGAGGAGTAGGAGAGGAAATCGTTGATCGGGCATCGAAACATCGCCAGAAAATGGCTGTCGTCACCAGAAAAGATGGCCGGCGCACGGTTGGGCAGCACGCTAGTGCGTTGTGCGTGTTAGAGTTTTGGGCTTTTGGGTCATGGGTTTGGGTTTGGTCGACCTGCCCAGCTACTCTTGGGTTAGAACATGAAATGGCACAACTTTGATGAATTTTAAAAATGTGGATTTGGGGCTGTCTGGACATAGGGATAGTGAATAGAAATTAAATTGAAATTGGAATAGGGATAGCCTATCCAAGGTTTGGGTTAATCCACTGTTTGGCTATTCCAAATTGGAATAGGAATTTATAAAAATTTTAATTTGACCCAGAAGTTATGATAATTACAATTTGACCCAAAGTAATAAAATATTATTTAATTAAATATTTAATTTAAAGGAGAAATTACCAAAATGCCCCTAAGTCAAAACGTAGTCAAACGGACATTGATTAAAATAAACGAATAGTAAATTTTTATTATTTCTAGCATTCCGGACTCAACAGTAGAGTCCGATTTGTGAAAAGATGTCTCAAAAAGTAAGAACCCGTAAAAGTGTAAAATAACCATTTTGCCCTTTTTAGTACAGAAGTCCGAATTGAATTCCGCGAAAGCCTAAACCAGTTTTGTTCAACGTTCCGAATTCAATAGTAGAGTCTATTTAATTGAAAGAGATACCAATAATAAAGAGACATAAAATTTGATGAATAACATAGTTCATATAAACTATAAATTGAGATGCGTTTTTTGAATCATAGGAACGCCAAGAGAAAAGGAGAAGGCAGTTTGACCTTCTAGAAAGATACAGAAAGATGTAAGTAATATCTGATCTCTGCATGTGACACTTTCCAAGCCAAGTCAATAGTTCTTTTTGTATATTTCTTATTGTATTCCATACATACTAGAAGTTATTGAGTCCACATTTGATATTGTTCTATGTTATGGAAAGTGTTTATTGTTTAACATATATCTCGATTATGATTTTGTACACTTGTGCATAGATTCCTTATTGTACACTTGTACCTAGGGCCATGAGGGCCAGCCAGTTATGTTTGCGGTAGCCTCGTAACCATAGCCTTCGAAAGGCTTTAGTTATATTATGTAGCCAAGAACCAGTTATGATTCCACTATACTCTTCGTGGAAGATAGCATAATCTTGATATATTATTAGTGCCGGATTTGTGCTCAGTCACAAACTCCATCTGATGCTTATTACGACCTACGGGTCAAGGTGCCGAGCCCTATGAGTGCATCATTATCTTTAATTATTGATTATCATAGCTTGATCGTATTATTTTATTATGAATGATCATGAGATTTCACATCTTTTTATTGAGTGCATATGATTATACTTGAGACAACTCATGATTGTAACAGTATGATTATATTATCAGACAGATTTTCATTGCTTTATCATTTGAGTTCCTACCATTTGATATTCCTTGATGAGTTCTATATTTCTTGACTGGCTAGCACATTTGCATTTATCCTAGTTCTTTTATGGATAATGCTTTCTATATTCACTTGTACACATGACAGAGCAAAGGAAAATTACTTACTGAGTTTAAGTTAGCTCACTCCAAACTTACTAAAGCATTTCAGGAATGGAAGCTATAGAGGAGCAGTAGCAGTCAGCTAGATAGCAGTGGACATTTTTGAGATAAATGTAATGTATAATATTTGGTGCAATCTTGTAGCTCTCCCATGTCATCCACGTCTTGGGGATGTATAGTAGTTAAAGAAACTTACAGTCTGTATTTTGAGGAACCAGATTTATATATACATTCAACTTTTATTTAGAGACTTCTGCTATTTATGTTATGATATTTATTGCATGTTAGTAGCACTGATTTTGTAACAAGTTTCTCTAGTTTCAAGTTTCAGATAAGACCCGGTTTGGCAACAGTGTTGGGCTGGGGTTCATGATTCGAGATCCGCATAAGGTGGGTTTCGGGTCATGACAATCCGCTACTACATTCACCTTCCCTAGATGGTACTGTATACTGAGCTTGTAGTCCTTGATCAACTCTAACCAACGTCGTTGAAGCATATTGAGCTCCTTTTGTGTAAACAAGTACTTGAGACTTTTGTGATCAATGAGAATCTCACATATGGCTCCGTACAAATAATGCCACCAGATTTTAAGGGCAAAGACAATAGCTGCAAGCTTGAGGTCGTGAGTTGTATAGTTCTTCTCATATGGCCTCAATTGTCGTAAAGCATAAGCCACCACCTTTCCCTATTGCATTAGAACACACCCCAAGCCTTGGCGTGAAACATCACTATAGATCACAAAGCCCTCTGTCCCATCTAGTACTGTCAAGATTGGAGCCGTAACCAGTCGGTTCTTCAGCTCTTGAAAACTTTGCTCCCTCTCATCAGTTCAGATGAATGGAACATTCTTCCTGGTCAGCTGGGTAATCGGCATAGCTATCCTAGAAAAATCCTTGAAAAATCTCTTATAATAGCCAGCTAAACCCATAAAACTACGAACCTCCGTGCCAGTAGTCGGACGAGGCCAACTGGTAATAGCATTTATCTTCTGGGGGTCCATAGAGATCCCATCCTTACTAATCACATGCCCTAAGAATGAAACACTTGGAAGCCAGAATTCACACTTCTTAAACTTAACGTATAACTTCTGCTCCCCTAGCGTCTATAGGACCTTCCTCAAATGCACCTCGTGTTCCTCCTGGTTCTTAGAATAAATCAGAATATCATCAATGAATACGATTACAAAATCGTCCAAGTACAGCTTGAACACCCTATTCATTAAGTCCATGAATGCGGTTAGGGCATTAGTCACTCCAAAAGGCATGACCAAAAACTCATAATGTCCATACCGAGTCCTGAACGCCGTCTTTTGAATGTCTGTGGGCCTAACCTTCAACTAATGATAACCAGACCTTAGATCAATCTTTGACAACACCTGAGCCCCCTTCAGTTGGTCAAATAAATCATCTACTCTGGGCAATGGATACCTGTTTTTAATGGTAACCTTATTCAGTTCACGATAGTTTATACATAGTCGCATGGTCCTATCCTTCTTCTTGACAAATAGTACAAGTACACCCCATGGTGATGAACTAGGTCATATGAAACCCTTGTCTAGTAGTTCCTGTAGCTAGAGCTTCAACTCCTTCAGCTCAGCTGGGGCCATTCTGTAGGGTGTTTTAGATATCGGTGTAGTGCTTAGCAGTACATTGATGCTAAACTCAATCTTTTGGTCGACAGGCATCCCTAGAAGATTGTCTAAAAACACCTCAGGGAATTCCCTAGCAATGGGAATCTCTTCTAACACTAGTTGTTGTGACTCGGTGTCCTGGATGCTACACAAGAAACCATGGCACCCCTTGCAAAGTAAACGTTTAGCCTATATAGCAGAAACAAAATAAGGTGGAGCAACCACTCCGGTCCCCTCAAACTCAACAGTCGGGAATCTGGGGCTCTGGATAAGCACTCTCTTGGTCACACAATCTATTGTGGTTTGTAGTTAACCAATCCATTCTAAGAATAACGTCAAACCGACAAATTTCTAATGGTATCAGATCGGCAAGTAAAGGTACCCCCTTAATCTGTATCCCACAGTTCTTATACATGGTCTGCCCCATTAATGATTGCCCCGATGGTACAATCACATTAAGTAAGTATCCTAAGGGTTCTGTCGATCTATTTAACTTAGTAGCATATGCAGGGGATATAAAAGAGTGCGTAGAACCAGTATCACATAAAACATGGGCAGGCTGCAAACAAACTAAAAGAGTACCTGCTACCACCGAAGTCGATGCCTGAACATCCCCTGGCATTATGGTGAAAATTCGTCCGACCTGTTGTGGAACATTGCCCTGTCCATTCCTGCGGTTCGGTGGCTTGTTCACTGTAGCTGTAAACACTGGTGCTGTTGCCCTAGGTGCTGGTATTGGTGCTCTAACCGAAATGTGTATTATGTATGTGTAGATATAGTAGAATATATATACATATATTATACATGTATACAAGTATGTACATATAAAAAAAGAAAAGAAAAGAAAAAGGGAATGGAGAAGCAGCATTTATGTGTGTGTGTTTGCAGTGTCGGTAGTGTGTGTGTGTGTGTGAGTGAATGTGTGTTTAATATTATATATATATATATACACACAAATATATGTTGTGTGTGTTTGTGTGAGTGCAGAAAGTGAATGAGTGTGTGAGTGTACAAAGTAGGTAGGGTGTTGAGTGTTTGTAGGTCTGATGTAGAGAAAGAGAGTTATGATGTATGTATATACATATGTGTCCGTTGGCTTAGAGAGAAGGGCAGAAGAAGTAAGGAGAAAAGATAGGGGCTGGGAGCATCTTGAGTCGACTCAGGAGACTCAGAAGTGGAGAACCAAAGGGTGGAGATCAGAGAGTGGAAGGAGAAAATCAGAAACAAATAGGTAAGTTCATTAGCTTCTGTTTTAATTTTCAAAAGCATGAAGGTTAGATTTTTATTATAGGATCTAAATGAGCATGAAATATGGTTTATTTTGCAAGAAAAATCAATCAAAATGGTCCAAGAACAAGTGAGAAAAGTGGAGTTGCAAGTAGAGAGTAATAATTGGACTTTTGTAAATCTTAGCCTCAAACTCTATTTAAATGGAAGGGAAACATTCCTCTTAGGTGTAGAAAAATATTTGAACAAAGTTAGGCTCAAAACAACAATAAAATCATAGAGAAATAGAGCTTACCTGAAAATCGCATACATGGCCGGAGCTACTGTTTTCTATGTTTCATGAAGATTAGGTGAATCAATTTAAAAACTAAGCTTATATATGTGATCCTTATGAAAAAATGAAGAAAATTGCATTTAAAAAGAGGTATAAAATGGTCGAAAGTTGGTCGTTGTCGCCGGAGATGGCGACGGAACCCTAGCTGGTCCTACCGGAGAAGAAGACACTGTGTAGGGTTTTGGGTTTGGGTCGGATCAAGTTTGGGTCAAACCCGACCCACTCGGACATATCGGATACCCGAAGATGCATCTTTTTACGTTATAAATTAAAAGGGAATTGGGGGTGTTTGGCTACGGGCTTAAGAAATTTAATTGGAAATTGATTTGGGGATAGGGATATCTTATCCCAGTTTTGAGGATTAGCCACTGTTTAGCTATTCTGATTTAGAATAGTAAAAATCAGAAATTGTGATTTAACCCAAAAGTCTTGGAAATTAATTTAGGCCTAGAATTTATGGTTAATTACGAAATGACCCCCCAATAAAATATTAATTAAAAATAAAGGAAAATTATGAAAATGCCACTGAGTTAAAAAGCAGTCAAACGAACTCTGATTAAAGTAAACAAATAGTGAATTTTTATTATTTCAAGCATTCTGGACTCAACTGTGGAGTCCAATTTGTGAAAAGAGGTCTCGAAAAGTAAGGAACCATAAAAGTATAAAATGACCATTTTACCCTTTTTAGTATAAATGCCCAAATTGAATTCCGCGAAAGCTTAAACTGACTTTCTTTGACATTTTGGATTCAATGGTAAAATTTATTTTAGTAAAATAGAAACTCATGAAATAAAAGCATAAAATTTGATGAATAACATAATTCAAGTAACAATAGATTGAGTTATATTTCATGCTTTTAGGAACACTGAAAGGAAAGGAGAAGGCGGTTTGACCTTCTACATTCTCACTATTTGGTTCAACTACACGGTGGGCACGACTCCCAAGGGTTGAGAAAAACCCTTCTAGGTATGATGTTTTGCTAAGTAAGAAATAGGATTAAGTTTATGAATATTTTATGAGTAAATTGAATGATTTATATGCTTAACTATTGTTGGGGAATTATTTGGAATATGTTTGCTTGATAACCTAGAGTTGGTTGTTTACGTGCTTGTGTGTTTCTTGCATTCTTTGAGAATTTAGTAAAGTGATGAACGTGAACTGTGACCATGTGTTTAAATTGACTATATGAGACATGTATTCATGTGGAATAAGTTTTGTGATTTAAACGTTATCGTAGCTTCAAGTATGATACATTATTTAAAGCATGCTTCATTGAGATTATATTATTGTGTGGTGAAATCAAAGCATATTGGTATATGGTGAATCCTTTGGCAACATAGTATGGGTTGAGCACTTGGTGCTATGCAATATGAGGGTGTAGATCCTGTAGTGAAAAACCCAAAATTGGCCATTGCATTAGTACCCAGATCCAACGGGGGGAGGCCCGTAAACGGGAATTGGTACTCAGATCCATTGGATGCAGTCCGTAAACGAGACATGGGTGTGGCATGGAGTGCATGGGTGTGTCATGCATATTTTCATTGTATCGTATTAATGAACTAGAAAGCATCTAGATTATAAATGTACACTTTGCACATGCCACGCCTTAATCTTATTTCTTGCATTAGCATTATGTCATACCAACAGTTGAGCTGACCCATTCGTGGGATTTCATATTACAGATGAGGCCCCTGACACTTGAGACTTGAGGAAGTCTTGGAGAGCAGAGGAGATGTGGATCATGGAGGATTTTGGCCTTTGGGGCATATTTTGATGTTGTACCAGGGCATAAGCCCTAAACTATAAATGTTTATTTGTATGTTATGAAACAGCGGGCAAGGCCTTATGGATAGTACTAGAACATGAATTGGGTTAGTGTTTGAAATACATGTAATTGCCCTTTATTATTCCCTTTTTATTTATTTCACTCACTCCCCGGGTTTATGGAAATTCGGGACGTGACAACGTGGTATCAGAGCATAGGTTCGAATTCCTAGAGACTGTGGGGTGTTGTTAAAAACCATGAGACCCTAGTGGAAAGAGTGAGACTTAGTGTGAACTATCGGTAGTATGTGATATGATCTTATGTGTTTTGTGATTATCTATACTTGAAGCATGACTTATTGTGATTATGTGTTAATTGTTACTATATTATGATGCATGATGTGAGTGATGTGTGAGAATTTGTTAAGTGTACATTATGACATGCTATACGTACTACCTATCAAGTGTAAGTTGGGGATAAGAACAGGACTGAGATTCTTTTTAATGCGTATGTCTAGATGTAAAAAGGGGCATTATTTTTTTTTCTTGGACTTGTAGACTCATGCCACCGAGGAGAGCCCCTGCGAGAGTTGGACCACCTAGGCGAGGTAGACCTAGGGCCATTGCTCCACCTCGGCATGGTAGACCCAGAGCTACTGCTCTAGCCCATAGTACAGTTGAGGAGGTTGATGCCCCTACTCTTGCACCTGCTCTAGTGCTTGCTCCAGTAGAGGAGGTAGAGCAGACCATTGGCACCAGAGATATGGCGACCATTATACAAGAGTGTTTCCGAGCCATACAAGAGACCTGGACTACAAGTGGTGAGACCAAGGATACCTTCGTGATGAAGGTGTTCTAGAGGATGAGACCTCCTACATTCGCTGGACAACCTGACCCATTGGCCGCAGAGGAGTGGCTGAATCAGATCACCAGGATCCTAGACTCACAGGGGATCACTAAGCCACATTTGAGGATCCGATGTGCCACCTTCTAGTTTACTGAGTTGGCTGATCAATGGTAGAGAGTAGCTACTGACCAAATAGATAGGTTTGGTGAGGGATGGGATGCTTTTGTGGCCATGTTCAATGACCACTATTTTCCAGAGACTGCCAGGATCGAGTTTATGGAGGAGTTTGGGACACTACTTCAGAGGGATATGACAGTTACTCAGTATGAATCCCGATTTATAGTATTAGGGAGATTTGCCCCACACATTATTAGAGAGGAATGTCTGAGGGTCTTTCATTTTGTCAAGGGGTTGAAGACCTCTATTAGGGACAGATTGGCCGGACACATTATGGACACGTATGAGGAGGCGGTGACCAGGGCCACCAGAGTGGAGAGAGAGCTGGCTGACATTAGAGGGATCAGGGAATCCCAGACCCAGGGCAGGACAGCTACAGCACAGATATCTACGCTTGCCCAGCCTACTGTGCCTACCTTGACTCACACTGGTGGGAGACCGTTGAAGAGGTCCCGGACCGGTACATCTTTTCCATCGACATCCCAGGGGTTTGTTTAGTTCTTAGCCCCCCAGCCTGTTATGACTGTTGCTCCTCGAGGAGGGGTATCACAGAGACCCATTACATGTTACCAGTATAGACAGCCTGGCCATAGAATGGCCGATTGCCCACAAAGAGATCCCAACTAGGGATATGGGACTGGACCAAGTCAGATGTCAGTTCCACCTTAGGCACAGAGTTAGGGGTGGGGAGCTCCACGACTTTGCTACACCTGCCACCAGACGGGCCATATTAAGGCTAACTTCCCTTAGGGGCAGACCTCATAGAGCACACCGAGGCCATATCATTATCAACATACCCAGATGCCTCTTCCACAGCCATAGCCAGGCCATAGACCCCCGACACCATATTTCTAGTCTGCACCCTCCGCATTGAGTGTTAGAGCTCCCGCACAGAGGGGAGGGGGTTAGCAGGGACAGAGAGGGGGAGGTAGGCAGGGCCAGACTACTCAGGGCCATGTTTATGCAGTAGCCACACCAGAGGCCTCTACTTTTGGACCATTAGTGGTTCAAGGTACATTCCTTGTGTTTTAGTTCATGGGCCAGTGTACTGATAGACTCGGGTGCATCTCATTCATTCATATCTACTATGCTTGCCATGACAATGGGGTTGGACATAGATCGGTTGGATCCACCATTGCATGTTGACACACCAGTTGGGGGTAGTGTGATATTGACGAGGATCTGTAGAGATTGCTCGATAGAGATAGCTAACCGCATCCTTACTTTGACTTCATTTTTCTTGACATGACTGGTTTTGATATTATTTTGGGGATGGATTGGTTGTTTACTTACCGGGCGAGTATAGATTGCTACAGGGGGAGAGTGACAGTATGTACTCCCGAGGGGAATAGTTTTTATTTCACAGAAGATCGTGGGGATTTCTTAGTCCCACCCTTGTACGACTCGTAGAGTTGGGGAGGTCATAGTTACATGTTGGCTAGCTTGGTTGTAAGTGATAGTGGGACTACAGAGAGTGTGTTGCCACCAGTAGTGGATGAGTTCCCTGATGTCTTCCTGGATGACTTGACTAGTCTACCGTCGAGACGAGAGATAGAGTTCACGATAGATCTTATCCCCGGCACTGTGCCTATTTCCATTCCACCTTACCGCATGGCTCCAACTGAGTTGAGAGAGCTGAAGGAGCAGTTGACTGATTTTTAGGGTAAGGGTTTCATCTGTCCTAGTACTTCTCTATGGGGTGCTTCTGCACTGTTTGTGAAGAAGAAGGATGGGACACTATGTTTGTGTGTGGATTATAGGAGACTGAACCGGGTTGTTATCAAGAACAAGTACCAGCTACCGAGGATAGATGACTAGTTTGATCAGCTTAGGGGTTCGAGATGTTTCTCGAAGATTGATCTTCGGTCTGGGTATCATCAGTTGAGAGTACGGGAGGAGGATATAGCAAAGACAGCTTTCTGCACTCATTATGGCCATTATGAGTTTGTAGTTATTCCATTTGGTGTGACGAATGCCCCGACGGTATTCATGGACTTGATGCACCACATTTTTAGTCCTTATATAGATCAGTTTGTCATGGTCTTTGTTGATGATATTTTAATTTACTCACATTTTGAGGATGAGCATGCCTTTCATCTACGGACTGTGTTACAGATTTTGAGGGAGCACCGGTTATTTGCTAAGTTCTCGAAGTGTGAGTTTTGGCTTCAGGGGGTACAGTTTCTAGGCCATGTTACGTCGAGTAGTGGAGTATCTGTGGATCCTTCTAAGGTTGACTCTGTTATGAGTTGGGAGAGGCCGAAGAATGTGTTTGAGATTCAGAGTTTCTTGGGATTAACAAGGTACTACCGTCGGTTTGTAGAGGGGTTTTCTCGTCTTGCCGTGCCGATGACTCGTCTAACGCGCAAGGGCATTAGATTTGAGTGGACAGATGACTGTGGGCAATCATTTCAGGAGCTGAAGAGGAGGCTGACTTCAACGCCCGTCTTGATTATACTTGAGGGAGGCATGGGCTATACCATTTATTGTGATGCTTCACGAGAGGGATTAGGTTGTGTGTTGATGCATGAGGGTAGAGTAGTAGACTATGGCTCTCGTCAATTAAAGAGCCATGAACAGAACTACCCCACACATGATTTAGAGTTAGCTGCCGTCATCTCTGCATTTAAGAGTTGGCGACACTACTTATACGGGGTGAGGTTCGAGGTGTTCTCAGATCACAAGAGCCTTAGATACATTTTCACGCAGAAGAACTTGAACCTTCGACAGAGGAGATGGATAGAGTATATGGAGGACTATGATTTTGACCTTTAGTACCATCCTGGAAAGGCCAATGTCGTAGTAGATGCATTTAGTAGGAGGATGAGGAGCACAGTAGCTATCATTGCTATTAGAGAGTGGGAGATGATGGGAGGCATTGGTGAGTTTGACTTAGAGCTTGCCGAGTCTAAGGGACATGCCACACCATTCAGTGTGTGTGCACATCCTACACTGTTGAGCAGGGTTATTGAGGCCCAGTTACAGGACATAGAGGTAGAGCAGATTCGAGCACAAGTTGCTAGTACCGAGTGCTTTGAGGGGTGGATAGTTCATTCTGACCTTAGTTTGAGGTATATGGGTAGAGTCTTTGTTCCCGAGTCTCTTAGGGTTGACGTCCTTAGAGATTTCCATCATTCATGCCTAGCAGTGCACCCAAGGGGCACTAAGATGTATCATGATTTACGCCGCCAGTATTGGTGGATGGGGATGAAGGGAGATGTAGCGCAGTTTGTATCTAGATGTCTCACGTGCCAGCAGGTGAAGGCTGAGCACCAGAGACCTGAAGGTTTGTTACAGCCATTGCCAGTGGCCGAGTGGAAGTGGGAGTACGTTACTATGGATTTTGTGATGGGTCTTCCAAAGTAACCTAGAGGTCACGATGCAGTTTGGGTTATAGTTGACAGGTTGACGAAGTTCGCACATTTCCTACCGATTAGAGCGATGGATTCAGCGGATGTCCTCAGTAGGTTGTATGTCCGAGAGATAGTACGACTACATGGGGCTCTTGTTTCCATTATTTCAGACAGAGACCCACGTTTTACTACACAGTTTTGGCAGAGTCTTCAGACATCCTTAAGGACTCAGCTATAGTTCAGTACTGCCTTCCACCCTCAGACTGACGGCTAGTCAGAGCGTACTATTCAGATCCTTGAGGACATGCTTAGAGCCTGTGTTATGGACTTTAGGGGTAGCTAGGAGGATCACCTTGCCTTAGTAGAGTTTTCCTACAACAACAACTATCAGTCTAGCATTGAGATGGCACCATTTGAGCCATTGTATAGTAGACTATGTCGTTCACCTATGTGTTGGACTGAGGTAGGGGAGACAACTGCTTTAGGGCCAGACATAGTCCGTGAGACCACAGACAAGATACAAGTGATTAGACAACGTCTGTTGACTGCACAGAGCCGCTAGAAGAGTTATGCAGATAAGAGGCGACGACCTCTGTCATTTGATGTTGGGGGACATATGTTCCTCAATGTAGCCCCACGGTGGGGATTGAGGACATTTGGGTGTAGTGGGAAACTATCACCATGGTTTATAGGCCCATTTGAGATCCTTGGGAAGGTTGGTGAGGTGGCCTATAAGCTAGTATTATCGCCACAGCTATCTGGGGTTCACGATGTCTTCCATGTGTCGATGTTGAAAAAGTACGAGCCTGACCCCTCACATGTACTAGATTGGGTAGATCTTCAGTTGGAGGGTGATGTTTTTTATGACTAGAGACTGGTACATATATTGGACTCGAGGGACTAGGTTTTAGGAGGCAAGACCATCCCTTTAGTCAAGGTCCTTTGGAGCCATCATGGGGTCGAGGAGGTTACTTGGGAACGTGAGGCTGAAGTCCGTGCTAGGTATCCTGAGTTGTTTATTCATTGATGTATTTTTCTAAATTTTGGGACGAAATTTCTTTAAGGGGGGAAGGATGTGTGTATGTATGAAATGTGTATTATGTATGTGTAGATATATATATATATATAGTAGAATATATATATATATAAATATATTTATATATATATATATATTATACATGTATACAAGTATGTACATATAAAAAAAAAGAAAAAGAAAAAAGAAAAGAGGAGTGGAGAAGCAGCATTTATGTGTGTGTGTGTTTGTAGTGTCGGCAGTGTGTGTGTGTGTGAGTGAGTGTGTGTAGTGTGTGTTTAATATATATATATATATATATATATACAAATATATGTTGCGTGTGTTTGTGTGAGTGCAGAAAGTGAAGGAGTGTGTGAGTGTACAAAGCAGGTGGGGTGTTGAGTGTGCAGGTCTAATGTAGAGAGAAAGAGTAGAGAAAGAGAGTTATGATGTATGTATATACATATGTATCTGTTGGGTTAGAGAGAAGGGCAGAAGAAGCAAGGAAAAAAGATAGGGGCTGGGAGCATCTAAAGTAGACTCAAGAGACTCAGAAGTGGAGAACCAAAGGGTGGAGATCAGAGAGAGGGAGGAGAAAATCAGAAAAAAATAGGTAAATCCATTAACTTCTATTTTAATTTTCAAAAGCATGAAGGTTAGATTTTTATTATAGGATCTGAATGAGCATAAAATATGGTTTATTTTGCAAGAAGAATCAATCAAAATGGTCCAAGAAAAATTGAGGAAAGTGGAGTTGCAGGTAGAGAGTGATAATCAGATTTTTGTAAATCTTAGCCTCAAACTCTATTTAAATGGAAAGGAAACATTCCTCTTACGTGCAGAAAAAGATTTGAACAAAGCTAGGCTTAAAACAGTAATGAAATCATAGAGAAATAGAGCTCACCTGAAAATTGCATACATGGCCTAAGCTACTGTTTTCCATATAACGTGAAGATTGGGTGAATCAACTTAAAAACTAAGCTTATATATGTGATCCTTATGAAAAAATGAAGAAAACTGCATTTAAAAAAAGGTGAAAAATGGTTGGAAGTTGGTTGCCGTTGCCAAAGATGGCGACGGAACCCTAGCTGGTCCTGCCAGAGAAGAAGACATTGTGTAAGGTTTTGGGTTTGGGTCAGTTCGGGTTCGGGTCAGACCCGACCCACCCGGACATATCGGATACCCGAAGCTGCGTCGTTTTACATTATAAATTAAAAGGGAATTGGAGGTGTTTGGCTACGGGCTTAAGAAATTTAATTCAAAATTGATTTGGGGATAGGGATATCTTATCCCAGTTTTAAGGATTAGCCACTGTTTGGCTATTCTGATTTAGAATAGTAAAAATTAGAAATTATGATTTAACCCAAAAGTCTTGGAAATTTAATTCAGGCCTAGAATTTATGGTTAATTACAAAATGACCCCCCAATAAAATATTAATTAAATATTAATTTAATTAATTAATTAAAAATAAAGAAAAATTATGAAAATGCCATTGAGTTAAAAAACAGTCAAACGAACTCTGATTAAAGTAAACAAATAGTGAATTTTTATTATTTCGAGCATTCCGGACTCAACCATGGAGTCTGATTTGTGAAAAGAGGTCTCAGAAAGTAAGGAACCATAAAAGTGTAAAATGACCATTTTACCCTTTTTAGTACAGATGCCCAAATTAAATTCCGCGAAGGCCTAAACCGACTTTCTTCAACATTCTGGATTCAATGGTAGAGTATATTTTAGTAAAATAGAAACTCATGAAATAAAAGCATAAAATTTGATGAATATCATAATTCAAGTAACAATAGATTGAGTTATATTTCATGCTTTTAGGAACACTGAAAGGAAAAGAGAAGACGGTTTGAGCTTCTACATTCTCACTGTTTGGTTCAACTACACGACGAGAACGACTCCCAAGGGTTGAGAAAAACCCTTCTAGGTATGATGTTTTGCTAAGTAAGAAATATGATTAAGTTTAGGAATATTTTATGAGTAAATTGAATGATTTATATGCTTAACTGTTGTTGGGGAATTATTTGGAATATGTTTGCTTGATAACCTAGAGTTGGTTGTTTACGTGCTTGTGTGTTTCTTACATTCTTTGAGAATTTAGTAAAGTGATGAACGTGAACTGTGATCATGTGTTTAAATTGACTATATAAGACATGTATTCATGTGGAATAAGTTTTGTGATTTAAACGTTATCGTAGCTTCAAGTATGATACATTATTTAAAGCATGCTTCATTGAGATTATATTATTGTGTAGTGAAATCAAAGCATATTGGCATATGGTGAATCCTTTGGCAACATAGTGTGGGTTGAGCACTTGGTGCTATGCAATATGAGGGTGTATATCCTGTAGTAAAAAACCCAAAATTGGCCATTGCATTGGTACCCAGATCCAACGGGGGGAGGCCTGTAAACGAGAATTGGTACTCAGATCCATCGGATGCGATCTGTAAACGAGACATGGGTGTGGAATGGAGTGCATGGGTGTGTTATACATATTTTCATTGCATTGTATTAATGAACTGGAAAGCATCTAGATTATAAATGTACACTTTGCACATGCCACACCTTAATCTTGTTTCTTGCATTAGCATTATGTCATTCCAGCAGTTGAGCTGACCCATTTGTGGGACATCATATTACAGATGAGGCCCCTGACATTTGAGACTTGAGAAAGTCTTGGAGAGTAGAGGAGATGTGGATCATGGAGGATTTTGGCCCTTAGGGCATATTTTGATATTATACCAAGGCATAAGCCCTAAATTATACATATTTATTTGTATGTTATGAAACAACGGGCAAGGCCTTATGGATAGTACTAGAACATGAATTGAGTTAGTGTTTGAAATGCATGTAATTGCCCTTTATTATTCCCTTTTTGTTTATTTCACTCACTCCCCGGGTTGTGTGGAAATTCGGGGTGTGACAGTATTCTTCCCCAGTAGTGCCGGTGGTCTCTTCTATTGACGGCGACTCACCGGCGACAGATTTTCTCGCAGTTTCCACTGGGCCTGAACCTATTTCTCATGGGCAACTCAAAGCTACCCTCAGTTTTCCGATTAGAGTGTTAGATCTCCCCCAAAACAGGAAGAACTGCAGCTCCGATGGGCTGTGCAATTTTCCAGCCAGCTTCGGCCAACCCTTTTCTCCCCTATTTCCTACCCTTTTCTTCTACGGTTTTGACCCAAATAAATTCCTATTGACTTCCTGCACTTAAGAGGATAATTTTCTCATTGTTAGAATCAAGTTTTAATGCACAACATTCATAAAAACAACTAAGACGCATAACCTACAACTGCTTCATTTTCCCTTGTTTCTACACTTTTTCCTTCAGTTCTTTTCGCAAGTAAAACCTAGATTCTTGCTGATTATGACCCTACATTCAAATCTATACTTTGTGCTTAAAATTTTAAAAAATGAAATTAGATCCATACCTTTTCTTAGTTTTTTCCCAGCCACGAATCCCTTCCCTTTTTTCGTTTTCTCTCCTGGTTCCTTCTTCTGAATCTATAGGCTTCACTCTCAATCTCCTTTGCTTTATTTTACTTCTCTTTTCCTCACATCCGATCACCCATATAGATATACACGTATAGTTTGCATGCGCCTCATGTCTCTCTTTCTCTCTCTAAATCCCTTCGGTTCCACCCACCTATCCCTTATCTCTTTTCTGTTTAAATTCAAACTCCTAAATCCTCCAGTCATGCCCCCCTCCCTTATCCACTTTGCTCCATGGATTTGTATATATATATATATATATATACATGCACACATGGTTCAATATATTTACATATATACATTTTACACGTGTATAAAAATTTTATTTTATTATCCTTATCTTTATTTTATTATTAAATTTTATCTTCCTTTTTATCTTAACTTATTTTATTTTATTTATTTTAAATTTTATTTTTATTTCGGTATCCGTTCGTGGTTTGTTCAGGTATTGCCCGAGCATTATCCATACTTTTGAACTTTTAAATTTCCAAACCGTCCATTTTATTTAATATTAAACAGAAAGTCCTAACGGCTCGAGTTACATGGCTTATTTGGTTACAATTGGGTCAGGGTATTACAAGATGCCTTTCCCAGAGTAGATTTCAAGTATTATAGGATTCAGTGAACAACTTCCAAGTGGGAATCCTTCGGAGAGTGCATGAACTAGCTGGCTACACTCACGACATAGGCAACGTCGGGATTTGTGTGGGACAAGTAAATGAGTTTCCCAACTTACCTTTGATATCTTCTCATATCTAGCATTATGTCACCTGCAGCTTCTCCTAGTTTGTGATTCTGTTCAATGGGAGTGTTTGAGGGCTTATTGCCAAGCATTCCTGTTTCCTTAAGGAGATCAATGATATATTTCTGTTGGAAAATAAAGATGCCATTTCTAGAGTATGCTACTTCAATTCCCAAGAAATATTTCAGTTTTCCCAATTCTTTTATTTTAAATTCTTTGGCCAACTGCTTCCTAAGTTTCTCAATATCTCCAAAGTCATCTCCAATTACAATAATGTCATCAACATAAACAATCAAGACTGTAATTTTAACAATTTTTGATCATTTGATGAAGAGTGTATGGTTTCCTTGGCTCTGCTTGAAATCCATGTTCTTCATTGCACTAGTAAATCTCCCAAACTATGGTCTAGGTGACTGTTTTAACCCATATAGGGCTTTCTTCAACCTACACACATTGCTGTCTCTAAATTTTTTAGTGAAACACAGAGATGCCTCCATGTAAACTTCTTCCTCTAAATCACCATACAAAAATGCATTCTTAACATCAAATTACTGCAAGGACCACCCAAGGTTAATTGCTAAAGATAATAATACTTTAATAGTGTTCATTTTTGCAACTGGGACAAATGTCTCATGATAATCTACTCCATATGTCTGAGTGTAGCCTTTGGCCACAAGTCTAGCTTTAGATCTCTCCAAGGTTCCATCGGCTTTATACTTCACAGTAAACATCCATTTATACCCTACCAGTTTCTTCCCTTTTGGTAACTCAACTATATCCCATGTCTTATATTTTTCTATAGCTCTCATTTCCTCACTTATGGATTTTTTCCATTTCTCATCCCTAAATGCCTCTTGGACTGTTTGTGGAATTTTAATGGTCTGTAAATCAGTGAGAAATGCTTTATGTAGTGGAGAGAGTCTATCCAATGAGATAAATTTTGCAAAGGGGTGTTGAGGGCATTTTTCTAATTCTTTCCTAAGGGCAATTGGTATATCAAGATCTGTAAAAAAAGGATTTTGAGATGGAGAAAGATTTTCAGTACCTGTTATAAGTTCGGCTTCTTGGGCTTGCACCAGTTCAGGTTCAGACATTTTCCTTCTTGAATACTCTTGCAATGGCAAGGTAGTACCATCACTACTTGTTTTCTCATCGTGAGTTTTCGGTTTCGGCTGAAAACAAGGATGTTTCTGCTGGAGAAAGAAAACCAAATGTTTCTGCTGGAGAAAGAGAACCAACAGAAGGAATGAGTGTTTTAGGAGCTAAAATGTCAAGATTATCAAAATCGAGACTAAAATTAAACTTATCTTTTGATAAATGCTCCCTTTGGAGATAAGTTTCACCAAAAAATGACTTGTTTTCAGAGAAGGTAATATCTTCAGAGACAAAGAATTTTTGAGCTGGGATTATAACATTTATACCCCTTTTTGGTTGAGGAATAACCAAGGAAGACACATTTAAGGACTCTAGGATCCAATTTACCCCAGTTTTGTGCATGAATGTGAACATAGGAGATGCAACTGAATATTCTTGGTGGTAATTGGGTAGAGTTATTGAATTCAGGATAGAATTGTGAAAGGACACTGATTGGAGTTTTATTACCCAATACTTTTGAAGGTAAATGATTTATGAGATGAGCTACAGTCAATACGACTTTCCCCAATAGGATTTAGGCACTTGTTTCTCAAATAAAAGGGCTTGGGTTGTTTCAAGAAGATGACAATTTTTTCATTCTGTAACCTCGTTCTGTTGTGAAGTATCTGTACATTATGATTGGTGTATTATCCCTTCCCTTTGGAAAAACGGTGACAAAAACTGGTTAAAGTATTCTTTCCCGTTGTCTGATCTAATATTTTTAATTTGAATACCAAACTAATTTTGAATCATTTTAAGAAACATAGGGAATACAGAACTAATGTCAAATTTGGTTTTCATAAGAAACAACCAAGTAACACGAGTATAGTCATCAATGAAAGAAATAAACTAGCGAGCTCCAGTAATATTTGGAATCCTAGAAGGCCCTCACATATCAACATGAATCAAGAGAAAGGATATAAAGACTTATTATCACTCAATGGAAATGAGACAAGATGATGTTTGGCAGACTGACATACTTCACAATGAAAAAACTTAGCATCCAAATTATGAAATAAATCAAGAAACATAGTCTTTAATACAGAGAAAGAATGATGCCCTAAATAATAGTGATGAAGCCAAATTTGTGCTTTATTTGGTGAGAACTTTTATGAGAAATGAGATAAAGATAGACGGTCACTGTTCTTGCCACCACAAGTATTTAAAAAGTTGAGTCCTTCCTTCTCTTTAGCAAGCCCAATTGTCCTTCCCATAACCGATTCTTGAAAGACACAATGATTGGGAAAAAAATGTCACTTTACAGTTTAGGTCTTTTGTAATTTGATGTATAGACAAAATATTTATAGAAATTTTAGGTACATGAAGAACAAATTTCAAAGCAAGAGAAGCTGTAAGATTGATGGTTCCTTTTCCTACCACGGATGTAAGAGTTTCATCGGTAACATGAATTTTTTGGTTTCTAGGGCATGGGGTATATGTTGTGAAACGATGTGAAGAGTTGGTCATATGGTCTATGGCACTTGAGTTTATTACCCAGGTTTCATGCAAAGTATAGTCCCTTGAGACATTAAGGGATTGAGATAAGGAATACTTACCTAAGTGTGCCAATGAACATGAGCCAACCTATTTGTCAAGTGAAGTGAGGAGGTTCCAGAGTTTCTCAATTTCCTTCTTATTTAGTTCACCCATCTCCGAGCTACTACTAGTTGAGTCCTTCTTTCACGTTTCCTTCACTCTTCTTATACACATAAGGTTCATCCAGGTTTTGATCAAAACCAAATGACTTGACTGCCTAATCAAATCGGATGTTCCAACTTTGGGAAGCTTGCTTAAGTCCATAAATGGACTTTGCAGCTTGCATACCATATGCTTTTGGCCCTTAGCTATGAAACCATCTGGTTGCATCATATAGATGTCTCCCTCAAGATAGCCATTCAAGAATGCTGTCTTGACATCCATTTGCTAAATCTTATAATCAAAATGAACTACAATGGATAAGAGAATCCGAATAGAGTTAAGCATAACAACTGGTGAAAATTTTTCCTCATAATCGATACCCTCTTTTTGAGTAAACCCTTTTGCCACCAGTCTAGCTTTAAAAGTTTCAACTAATCCATCGAGTCCTCTCTTTCTCTTGTAGATCCACTTATAGCCAATTGGTTTAATATTGGCAAGTGATTTCACAAGTTCTCAAACCTGATTAGAATACATAGATTCTAGCTCAGTTTTCATTGCATTTTGCCAAAGTCTAGAATCTTTATCAGAGATTTCCTCATCGTAGCTACTGGGATCTAAAACATTCTCCACCTCGATCAGATCGAAGTGATTTTATGCTCTTATCTAATTGCTTTTCCATTTCTGCCCGAAACTCTTTGAACTTTTCAAAGGCTTCTGACTTGTGGTGCAATAGATAGACATAACCATATCTAGAGTAATCATCAGTAAAAGTGATGAAATACTCATAGCCTTCTCTAGCCCTAATATTTAAGGGTCCACACACATTATTATGGATTAACTCCAATACTTCTTTGGCTCTATTTCCCTTTGAAACAAAGGGTCTTCTAGTCATATTTTCCTCTAAACAGAATATACAGACTGGCAGTGGTTCAACAACTAAGAAAGATAAAGTACCCTCCTTTACCAGTCTATTAATCATATGCAGATTAATATGACCTAGCCTCAAGTGCCAAAGATAAGTTGAATTAGTAGAAGAAACGTTTCTTGTAAGTGGTAAAGTTTGTGTGGTTCATTCTTTTCGATGTCATGTATCTCATACATCTTAGGAGTACTCAAATAAAGACCAGTAACTCTTGTGCCAGAGCATATAAAAGAACCATTATGTTTAATAACAACATTTGAATTAAAATAAACTAAATAACCTTGTTTTATTAAACTTGAAACAAATAATAAGTTCCTTACATAAACTAACTACTCCTACTGACACAGCAACAACTTTTGCTTCTGTTCCCAAGTGCAAGATAATCTCTCCATCACTTAGCCTTCTAGTCTCCCAAAACCACCACAACAAATTATAGATGTGATTAGTTACACCGGAGTCTACACACTAGGAATCTAAAGTACCCGTTATGTAACTTACTTCAATAATAAGTGATTCGATTATACCTGTGTTCTTTTCTTGGCTAAATAATCTGGAAAATTTCTCTTCCAATGCCCTATGACCCTGCCATGGAAACACTTTCCTTTGGGCTTAATGGTAGCCCCTGTGGTTGGCTCTTTCTTCCCTTGCCAACACTCTATTTAGGACCCATATTTCCTTGGAGTTTTGGGGTTTTGTTTTTTCTTCCACTTGCCCTTGCCTTTGGGCTTGGGCTTAAAAGAAGAAGCCTCAACCACATGAGCACTAAGAGAGCTTTTGATAATACCCTCCGCTGCATGTAAAGAGCTCAAAATCTCAGCCAAAGTCAAATTCGTTTTGTTCATGTTATAGTTGAGCTTACATTGATTAAAAAAGTTAGGTAGTGACTCAAGGATAATATCAACCTGGGACTCACCATGAATGTCAGCCCTTAGAACTTCTAGCACATTTAAAAAGTCAATCATTTTTAAAACATGGTCTCTTACTGGAGTTCCTTCTGCTACCTTAGTGTTCATGAGTGCTCTCATGGCATTCTGCCTAGTAGGACACCCTTGATCCCCAAACATCTCCTTTAAGTTAAGGAACATATCCCTAACTGTTGGGAAACTCTAATGCTGATGCTATAAAACACTTGACATCGAAGATAAGATATCGCAACGTGCCATCTCATCAGCCTTGACCCACCTAGAATAGCGGTCAATTTCCTCTTATGCAGCATCAGCCATTAGGGTCTAGGCTACCTGCAGTAATCACATATTTGTACCCCTCTGCATTTAGGACAATGTCCAAATTCCGTTTCCAGTCCATATAGTTAGGTGCAGTCAACTTATTTTTTTTTTATGATGATAGCAAGTGGGTTAGATGAAGACATCTGAGAATCATATATATAAGCACATACATTAACAATAAAATAACTTTTTCTCTCGTAAATGCATAATGGTATCCTCAAGCCACTATCAATGAATTCATTGGAACCTAACCTTATAAACAACAAGCTCCATGGGGATGACAATGTCATTTATATAATTAGGAAGACCATCATATCCTATATGATTTCACTATCTAGACATCTCATGTCAAATGAAACATATTTTCCAATATCCTTTGGTCTTCAAAAAACAATGATAGACTTCGTGGGGAGAATATCATTCCCTTTTGATCAAGTGTATACCATCACCTTAAATAAAACGACAACTGTTGCAAGTAGTGTCCCCGTGGGGAGATCACCCTCACCCCATCTCTTTTTATTCTATTCTAAGATGTCCATACTTGTAACCAACTAGATAGTCACTCTCTGTGGGGAGGCCACTCGAAGATGGCTCAGGACACCCATTTTTGTCTTACTATGGGCGGATGATGGAAGACTGTGAGAGCTTTCTTAAAGCGTCCCTCTCCCACTTGTTTTTTTATAAATTGAGGATCTTTATTATACAACACATGCATAATTATATTAACTATTCGTGAATCAAAATTAATCATGTGATTTTTTGAAAATAAACATGCAAACATAAAATTAAAATTATCTCTCATGGCGAACTAAAATTCTTGATAGCAGGCTCTGCACTTCCATCGGTCTTCTTGATGGCTCCCATCCTCTAGCTCTTTCTTCAGAAATAAAATAAATACATGAAGAACCTATACCCACATATGTGAGCTTACATTTAATCTAAAATTAAAAATTAATAGGCTAGAGAAACCACTAGAGCTTGCCCATTCGCGAAATTTTTTTTCAAGTCCATTGCCCTTCACAATTGCCTCAGAATCAATTAAATTAAATACATCACCTAGTGGCCAACCATGAGAGATAGGAAGCATCCATTCATATAAATGAACCATTCAAATATAAGAAATAAAATATTAAAGCATTTAAATATGTGATTAATCATATACATCACCTATGTATATTTTAGAGTGTACAAAGATTTAATCCATGTATCTAAGAATCCGTATAGGTCAAGTCTCACTTAACTCATAATTTTAAATCCAACATATTTAGGTATGAAATACCCATGGATATCACATACCCATTATAATATAAAAAGATGAATATATTAAATAACTAAGCTCTTCCCCAAACAATTTAATAAATTTAGGTATCAAATATCCAATTAAAATAATAGTCTATATTACTGTTAAGATTGTCTATCTATGGGTATCAGATACCCATAATATAAACAATGGATATATAAAATAAAATTGAGCCATTGGATATCATATACCCAAATAGTTAAA
This sequence comes from Nyssa sinensis, assembly GCA_008638375.1. Classification (NCBI taxonomy): domain Eukaryota; kingdom Viridiplantae; phylum Streptophyta; class Magnoliopsida; order Cornales; family Nyssaceae; genus Nyssa; species Nyssa sinensis. The sequence goes on from CM018052.1 coordinate 7,244,744, forward strand.
AATAATAATTTTTAGTAAAATATATAATATCAAATATTATATACATATATATATATATATATATATATACTATTTGTCATGTACCAACCATGGATATCCAATACCCAAGCAATTTAATAAATTTGGGTATCTAATACCCAATTAAAACACATGATTAGAAAAGTTAATATAATTTTTCTTTTTCTTTTTGAATAAATTGTATATATAATATATTATATCTAATATCTAATATTATATATAATATATACACAGTGCAGCACACTCCCTATATATATATATATTTAATATAGATCTTTGCCCAGCGTATGTTGTATTAATAATCATATTGCGCTATTAATCCAACATTGGTACGGCGGGCGGTAGCTATTATAAATCCCTTGCTGGTATGGTACCTATTCAATTAACTTATTTTGTTTACAACTTTATCAACGACTCAATGACTTGGAAAGTCCTGAAATCGGGGTCAAGCTACAACCTGTGGATCATAAAAAAAAAATCATTTTCCTGCTTGCAAAAAGCCTTTTTCGACAATCTTGTTCTGTGACAATATTAGCGCTTGTTCTTGTTTTTTTGTTTTTTTTTTTGGGTTTCCAAAATTTTAACTTCCATTCTAGGAGCTTCTTGATCACTTCATCACTATGGGTATCTCATACCCATTAAAAATTAAATTTAATTATCAAGATTCTCAAACAATGATCAAATCTTTGTATCAAATAAATTGTACCACAAAATTTCATTCTTAAATAACCATTTCTTTTAATTGGGATCCATGAATAGGTTTAGAACAAGTAAATATAACCTTCAAAATTGATGGATTCATGTAAAGTTGCTCTAATACCAATTGTTGGGTTCGTAACCACAACGGAAGTGATTTCAAAAATATATTTGGATCTTTTTCTTTACATGAATCATACAATCTTGAAAAGAGGGTTAGAATTACCTTGTTCTTGATAATCTTGATTGTTGAAGAAGACTTTTTGAAAAGATTAATGCAATCTTCCTTTTCTTTCTCCTCTAAGTCTTTTCCTCTTTTCCCTTAGGCAAACTGTATCCTAGGAGAGTGGGTTGCCTCTTATTTTTGTCTAACACAATAATTTATGATAAACGGCTTCCTATATATCATATATATAGGGCTTAATTAGGGCAAGAGAAAGGATCTAGTGGGTCCCACTAAGTTGGCTTCCAATTAGTCAATTAAATCTTAATTATCTCATAATTAATTTTAATTGACTAATTAATTTTAATTAAATCCACTATATAATTGAAATTGCACTCCAACTTAGTAGAATAGAGCAAACCCACATACACTATACTTTTGCAGTTGGCCCCTCTACATGGATATTAATAATCAAGATTATACTGTCAAATTAATTCTCTAATTATTTTAAGAACCTAATTCAATAATTATTAATCACTTGCAATTGGTCATCACTTCAATAAACAATTTACTGAAAAGATCGGATCCGGATTTCAGTGATTAACTCATTGAATTAGCACAAATGTGATATCCATTTCTCTAATATATAGAGTGTAGATTCCATCTTGAGAATATGTATTCCCACAATTTAAATAATGACTTCCCAAGATACCGAGGTGTTGATGTAAAAGACCTCACTCATTAGTAACTCAAAGTCATCACTATTCAGAACTTGAGTTCACTATCCTCTCAAAATTAAGAGGTTACTGTGAATAGTGAATAAGAAACTTATTAAAGGTGACAGTTCCAAATAATGTATTTCTTATAGTGATCCAGTTTAGTGTATTCCCAATATACCAATACAATAACCTAGAGTCCACTACTCTGATGGTTGAGATAAACCACCTTATCACATAAAGGTTAACTCTATTACAACTTTATAGATAAGATGTCCAGTCTTATCAATAGCCGGGAACAATTCTAGAATTACCTATATAAGCAGTTCATATATCCTGTGTATAAATCTTATTTATACACATGAACCACTCCTAATGACAATTCAATGACTAATTATCTCATGATACAAAGCAACATCCAAACATATGGTAATATGAAACTCATTAATAAATCAAATATATTAAATAATAATAAAATGTCTTGGATATGAGGGCACACATCCTAACAGATTGGTGGCCTTTACATTTCTCATTTGTTCTCATTGTTTGAGTTTAGGCCTTTGAATTTGTTTGGAGATGGTGGCTTAACCACGGCCAGGGAAAATCCTTCATCAATAAGAGTGTCCAACGTCACGGTTCTCCTTCCCTCTTCGGCGCGTATGACAGAAAATACCTTATTCAAAGGAGATAAAGCTTATTTTCCAAGCACTTGTACTCGAATTTGATCAAATTCCACATTGAGTCCAGCAAAGAACTCATAAATTCTTTCACTTTCCATAAATTTTAACATCATAGTGGCATCATCACTATATTTCATCTGAATGTTTTGATAGTAATCAAGTTCAAGCCATAAGCCTTTCAAAGTGTTATAGTACTCGGTGACAAACTTTGTACCTTGTTTTGTTAAGTGAATCTGGTTTTAGTTTCATAAATCATGGCTGCATCCTTAACTCTAGAATAGGTCTGCTTCACAGTGTCTCATATTTCTCTAGTAGTTGTAAAAAAATACAGGTTCCATTTATTTCTAGTTGCATCGAATTCCAGAGCTATGACATAATTGAGTAGTCTTCCACGTCTTAAACCTCGAACTTTGTATCATCTTGACTTGGCACAAGACCAATCAGGTGGCTGAGTTGTCCCTTACCCTTCAAATACGTCCTTACCCATTGGAGCCATACCAGATAATTTCTTTCATTGAGTCGGTATGATGGTTGTAGGTTCTGATATTCACCATGTGAAGTCTGGACAGATTGATTTGACTCGGTGTTGGTTGGAACAATGGTTTTGGATGTGACAGATATTGTGAGATTTTTTGGGACATAGATTAAAGTATTTGAAGACAATAGAAGGCCAGGGATTATAGGTAATGAAGGCCAAGAGATATTCTCCAATCAGCACTGAAGGCTATGCAGAAAAGAAATTCCCGGTATAGAATAAGAAATTGGAGCAAAAAAAAAGCTAGGGCTCTGATACCATATGACAGATATCTTTCTTATATTTTAACTAAAGAAAAAGTACAAAATATATAGAGTACAATGACCACTATTTTAGGAAACTAAATCTACATGAAATCAGGAAACAATCTCTAGAGATTAGGGCCTAATTAACAGCAGTTATAAAAGGGAAAAAGTCAAAGTTACAAGCTGTACAATCTCAGTTTTAAAGGGAAATAAATTCCCTGTTTACCGAGTCAACCAAATCAAATAGGGATTTGTTTCCCTATTTACCGAGTCAACCGAATCAAATAGGGGTTTGTCAACAGAAAATAAGACCCAATAACAAATTAAAAAATGACGAATACATCCTTAAGACTAAATGAAGCTACCAAAAGAGTATAGATGAGATTAAAAAACATATATTAATGTTTTAAAGACCGTATGGACTCGAAAATGAAGTCCATTTAGGCAAACGATGAATCGAGCAAAATAAGACGTGAAAGATAAGATTACTGAAATACCCTTAATGGGAGAATACACTTCTAATGGGACCTAGGAGAGGGTATGGGACCTACGTTAGGGTTTAAAGGGCTATTAGAATCCTTCTCACCATTTATGTGAACCCCCATTTACGTGAGAAGGATTCTAATAGTCCTATTTTTTATTATAAAGGGTTTTACCTTTCTGTTTACAAGAAAATGATTAATTTTATCATCCTGCTTAAGAAGGAAAATATTTAAATTCCTCCTCTTACATAAACAAACATATGAAGCTCGCCACTAAATGGAAAATCCTATATGCGTTTACAAGCTTTCTATTACGTGATTTATTATCGCAAAAACTTCCTTTACAAGACTGTGTTAAATACTACTTGTTTTAAATGCTTTCTTTCAAGTGTTTGTACCATATGCTATGAAATGTGATAAGTTGATAGCATATTTTATATCATAAATTATGTTTTGCTTCAAAAACACTATCGGCTAAAAAATCCATGACAAGGTACCAAAATTACTTACGAGCTTTTTTATAAAGCTCACATGGATTTATCTATGATATGTACAGGTGATATAAAGGTGAGGTATGAGATCCACAGCTAAAGTGAATCATGAAGTACAAATACAAAGGTGGGGTATGTAACCCATAACTATAGTGAAATAGGAAGTTCAAAAGTGTGCGTGAGTATGTGACTCACTATTAGAGTAAGTATGAAGTCTAGATGTGTGTGTGAGGTATGGGACTCATAATTAAAGTAAGTATGAAGATTATATGTGTGCGTGAGGTATGAGAGTCACAATTAGAGTAAATATGTGGTTTAACATGTATGAGATGTGAACGGGACCCATAATTGATGTATTATTGAAGAGTGTAATGTTGATAAATGTAATGTTTCAAAAATAAAATAAAATTCTAGCCTATCTAGATACTTGAAGGATAAATGTAACATGTGTGAATTATTTTTGCTGTAATATTTGAACTTGATGTGATGTATAATTTGAATGGATTTTGGTTAAAAACTACCACTCATATTCCTTAATCTACATAGGGTGGGTTTCAAAATGTGCCACTAAGTACAACTCACATGCATGTAGTCTAAAATTCAAATGGAAGAAAGTGATAGAAAATGATACTATTTGAGCTCTAGAAATCAAAGAAAACACTATGGTTGAACTAAGGTTAAACTAGGTTTGAACCCTACATTGATTAAACTTGGAACAACATGCATGGCTCGAAAGAGCATTTAAAATTAAACATAATGCAATTTGAACCGACCGAAATGGTTAAGGAATCACTGAGAAATAGAAACCTACAGTTGTAGAGAGAGGAAATCAAATGAATGAGTTCTAACATAATTTTTTATTGTTTAAGAATGAGAAATGGATCTGTTAGGACCAAGGGGTCTGATATCGTAATTGGCTAATCTGATTTTTGACAAAACGTGCTTTGATTATAATAATCATTGCATTAGTCCTAGTGTAGACACATCATTTTGAGACCCTTGATTGAATGAAGTTGATTTTGCCATTTTTTGGTAAGTGATGCTGCACTTTTTGACTCGCAACACGTGAGGGCTCCATGACCTGTAGAACACTCAGAAAGATGATCAGAGGACCACCGGATTGGCTCCGGCGGTAGCCGCTCCGATGCTTAAGTAAGTAAGGGAATTGAAAGACTGTATTGAAAGTCAAAGAATGAGCATAAGAATCCAAAGCGTACCTCTAGGGTTTTTTCTATAAGCCGTGGTTCTCCTAATTTTGATTAGGTTTTGCCGCCACGAATATCGGGATTTGATCATCAGAGATTTGTAGTTACCTTGTGGAGCATTGAATCGTGGATGGAGATAACCATAGATAGTAGTTTCCGTGTTGAAGGCTGTTTCCTTATTCCCCGCTTAACGGCTGTTAAGGAAACCATATATGTAGTGTCGAATAAATACTGTCCAGAACAGGAGGTCTGGACGATGTACATGAGAATATCTTGAATGCTTCATCTGTACTGTATGACCGAGTTCATCGGTTCTGAATGACATATAAATAAGAATGCCCCGAAGGCTTATGGCTGCTCTGTATGATAGACATATATGAGAATACCTCGAAGGCTTGTAGTTGTTCTGTATGACCGAAATATATGAGCTCTGTAGGATCGAGATTTGTTAATCTGATAGGCACACGTGTCTCAAACTGATTGGTGTGCCTGTTTATGGTATATCAGCTACTCCCCCCCCCCCCGAGCCCTTGTCAAAAGCTAGGGTTTTAACTAGGGTTGAGGGTTTTGTGAAGAGTCATACGTTTTGCCTTCTCATTTCTCAAGACGCCGGTTTAACGTGTCATTTATTGCGTAGTCGATACTCGAGAACTCATCATTACTTTCAACCGTTGTGTCGGCTCGTCTTGGAAGGCTCATATTTCGAATGTGTATATAGAGAGAGGGAAAAGCCTTTCATACCTTTCTTCTGCATTTACTTCTACAGTACCAGACTGCCATTCGACATATCTTGAAGTTTTGGAGGATCCCCGGTGTTCATAACTCTTTCTTGGTTTCAGGTTCGACTTTTAGTCCCCTTCTTCATTCCTTCTTGTTTGTTTCATCTCTTTCTCTTGTTCGCCATGTCTGGCTTAGAATCACACTCTGGTTTGGGAAGTCCTTCTGAGACTGATCCTCAAATGCAATTAGTGAATGTTGACGAAAATAGAATGGTAGTTCCTCCCTTTAGTCCGGGGGTCAGGATTGTCGATGCTTTTGATGATCCCCCGAACAGGGCTGGCGAGACCTCTGGTCGGTCTGGTCGCAGAGAAGAGGGTGAGAGTGTAATTACTGAAAGTATGCTGAAGGAGTTATGGGCGAAGTTCAAACTTCCCAAAAATGTCGCTTTCAGGGTCCCAGATTCTCAAGATCGCCCGGGCGATGTTAGAGATGGCGAAATCTGTGCCTATCTGGCCTGGTTTGAACTGGGTCTTACACTCCCCTTTCCTGATATAATAAAACAATTCTTTTGTTGGTTTGATCTGTGCCCCGCAGACCTGAACCTTAACAGTTGGAGACATCTGTTGAGCTTTATCGTATTAGGGCATATGAATAATGTCGAGGTGTCCCTTGACCTAATCCGTAGCAATATGGATCTAAAACTTCAAAAGGCGGAAGGCCTTTATTACATGTCTTTTGATAGTGGGTTCAGACCCCTTACTTCTGTGCCCTCCTCCAACAAGACCTGGAAGAAATGGTACTTCTTTATTAAAGGAGGATGGGAATTCAAGAACTTCGAGGGTCAACCTTCCACATTCCCTCGAACCACTGGGCCAAGGGGTGAGGTTTAACTTTTCCGTGGCTGCGTTGACTCTGTTTTGTTTGCCAATTTGTTGAACTGATCAATTTCTGTGTTTGCTTTGCAGTTAAGAGTGCGTGGAAGAGACCAGATTTCTCTCCCGCGATTCAGAAGCAGTATAAGAAGCTTTTGAAGCCCAGCATTAGGGATCATTCTTCCATTGTCAACCCTGATAAATTAATGGCTGCCAGGGGTAGTGTCGAGGAGATTGCTGATAATGTGATGGCTCAGTGGGAGTCCGGGCCATCACCGCCTGCGGTGGGGGAGGCTTCTTCTCCAGTGGTCCCTCCCGTTCCGAAGAAGCGGAGGCTGATTTCGTCCTCTCCCGGGCCTGCTGAGAGGGAGGAAGAGGCTCCCGTCCCTATCACGGTGGTTCCTCCAATCCCGTCTCGTCGAGCGGGTAAGGAGGCATCATCATCGGTGGCTCCTGACGTTGCTGGTCAGGGAGCCAAGAAGATTCTGAGTGAGTTCTGGGCCAAAGGCTCAGTTAAAATTAAGCCTCAGGCGTCTGGGAAGCTTCTTGCTGACTTGACCGCTCTTCAGGTTAAGGTGAGCTCGTTAGGACCATATTTTCCTTACCTTTAAGCGTTTCTACTGGTGTTTGAATCATTTTCTTTGTGTTATGCAGACCTTGCATACCCTTTCTGCTTTGGTGGAGGTTTCTCCATCTGTGGAGGAGCTCGACCAACTTAGGGCCAATCTGGACGAACTGGGACTCCAGTTGGGTACTGCTCGGTCGGAGGCTCATGACTCTGCAAAGAATTTGAAGGAGTATCAAAACTCCTTGACTGTGATGGAGTCGGAGAGGAACCTTGCCGTTGAGCGGGCGAGGAGGTTGCAGGTGGAGATGAACGGCTTGCGGTACCAGCACCGTAGGCAGCTCGATGAAGCCGTGGAGCAGGCACTGATGGACAATGAGGATGAGATGAGGTCGAAGCTGGAAGGAATGGCCCATCGCTTGATTACGTTTGGGTTTAATAACTTCCGCTCTCGACTTCTTGCCAAGTTTCCCGATCTAGATGTCTCCTTTATTGTGCCGCCTGGGTCTGAACCTCCAGAGGTCAACCAGGACGAAGTGGCTGATGTCCTCCCTGCCGATCCCACGGAAGTGGTTGTACCGACTGAGGTGGTTGATACTGTACCTGCCGAACCTTCTCCTGTCGTTGATCCTGTTCCTGCTGATCAGGCTTAGGATCCATATTTTGTTATTTTTCAATGTACTTGAGACATACATTTGTTTAATGGAACAGTCTTTTGGTTAATGCTCGCCTCTTTGGTTATATTGCTCTGTAGCATTTGTGCGTATCTTTGAGTTATGTAGCTCTGTAGTGCCTTAACATGTAGTTGATGGTAATAATTGTTGCAAGTTACACTGCTCTGGAGTTTAGTGTATACCGGATCAGATTTTCTTCTGCAGGAAGCTGTGTTCCGAACTTCTTTACTTGCCTTAGGCCAGTAATTGGAGACTTCTGTTTTGAAGTATTTCAAAGCTGACCGTTCTGAATTCGGGGACATAATAATAAGTGGATATCTTTGCGGTTGTAGTTTGGTTGATCAGATCTTCTATCTCCAGATCTGTTAGAAATCAAGAAACGTCATAGTTGATGGACCTCTGTTGTACACGTGGTCCTGTAAGTGTTAATGACATGGAGAAACCGTCACGTCACATACATGGGAAAGATTAAAAGCCTGTGTATTACGTGTATGGCCCTGCCTTTTGTTTCTCCCGAGAAGGTGGTTTAATACTCCATTTATTGCACCTTCGCCGTTTGGGATTTCGAAGCTAGCACTTCGCTTAACCGTTGTGACGGTTCAACTGGGTGGCCTTTGGTCTTCCAGTGTCTATATATATGGAAACGAGGGCATATGGTTGTGCTCAACCCTTCTGCTCCCCGAATTGTTTGTAAGAGAGGTTTTTATATGCTGCCGGAGTTCTTCCACTCGTTCGGAGATGATGGATGATTCCTTGCCTGAGTTGGGAATAACTGAACTGTGGCCAAAAGTTAACCCTCCCCTATTTTCAGTATCCAAGGAAGGATTGAAGGAGGCACAAGTCTTCTTGTTTCCTCCGATATCTAGTCGAGATTTCTCCGACTGGTGGTGGTCCCTCCCTGATTCAACCGAGGCCTGGAGCGTTGGTGATGAAGACGAAGGTGAGTTGCCTCCTCTTCCTTACGCCCTGTCAGAGACCCTTGCTCCAAGTGGCTGGGGTGAAACAGATGGTGTGAAGAAGAAGATTGAAGGCGGGTTGCCTCCTCCCGCTTATAACTTGGCAGTGACAACTGCTCTGAGGGAGATGAACGGGGGCCGCCTCCTCCCCTTTGTGACTTGGCAGGAACCCTTGCTTCAATTGGCTGGGGCGTTATGCCGATTACAAAGGTGGAGAACGAAAAGTCTTCTGAGGCTCAGAGCCCTCATCATCGGTTGGTCATGGGACCAGTGATAGTGATGATGAAATGGCCTGGGCACTACTTGATGCAGACTGGGGTTCAGGGTTCCTTCCTTTCAAATGGAGCCGATGAAGGCAGTTTTGAAGGTTTTGGATCTTGTGCCCCTTTGTCATCCCAGGAGAAGAGCCATTATGTTGCCAAGCGTAGCTTCTGTAATAGCTTCTGTAATAGCTTCTGTAGTAGTGTCTTGGTACTGATGTAAATCTTTTGAGTTATCAATAAAGTTGAATTTCTTCTTCTCAGATCTGATATTTTCTGTGAATGTGCTCTTTTGAAACTTAAGCACCTTCTAATGCATTGCCGATTGTTCTGAAAATAAATCAAAAACTTAGAAAAATGCCAGAATCGAAGTACTTCACCTTTGGTTGAAACCATGGTGCTGGTTTGTTTGACAGATAAGTCAAATAATGTAAGTGTCAAATCCGAGGTATTCCGTTCTAGGAAACTTTAGTTGACAGATGCTCGGAACTTCTGCCTTTGGATAGACTGGATCACAGAATCCGCTAGTTGAAGATGGACCAGGCTCTGAAGGCCTGTGCATTGATAGATAGACCAGGCTCTGGAGGCCTGTGCATTAATATATGGACCAGGCTCTGGAGGCCTGTGCATTAATATATGGACCAAGTCATAAGACTTGTGCATTAATAGATGGACCAGGCTCTGAAGACCTGTGCATTAATAGATGGACCAAGTCATAAGACTTGTGCATTAATAGATGGACCAGGCTCTGAAGGCCTGTGCATTAATAGAGGGACCAGGCTCTGGAGGCCTGTGCATTAATAGATGGACCAGGCTCTGAAGGCCTGTGCATTAATAGATGGACCAAGTCATAAGACTTGTGCATTAATAGATGGACCAGGCTCTGAAGGCCTGTGCATTAATAGATGGACCAAGTCATAAGACTTGTGCATTAATAGATGGACCAGGCTCTGAAGGCCTGTACATTAATAGATGGACCAGGCTCTGAAGGCCTGTGCATTAATAGATGGACCAAGTCATAAGACTTGTGCATTAATAGATGGACCAGGCTCTGAAGGCCTGTGCATTAATAGATGGACCAAGTCATAAGACTTGTGCATTAATAGATGGACCAGGCTCTGAAGGCCTGTGCATTAATAGATGGACCAGGCTCTGGAGGCCTGTGCATTAATAGATGAACAGTTTTAAGGAAGTAGAAGAAAAAAAATCTTCATTGATAATACTTCCGCAAGTGTTCTACGTTCCATGGCCTAGGAACAGGTTTCCCAGTCGTGTCTTCAAGCCAGTAAGTGGTAGGTCGAACGACCTTCGTTACTTTGTAGGGGCCTTCCCAATTTGGTGACAACTTTCCCATGGTGGGATCCTTGGTGTTCTGAAAGACTCTTCTTAAGACGAAGTCTCCAACTTGAAAGCTGACTGTCTTGAGTCCTATCCTGGATTTATTGACCATTCTTTGTTGGTAGGCTTCCATCCTGATGCTGGCCTGATCCCTTCTCTCTTCGAGCAAATCCAAGTTCTCCATCAGCTGCTGATCATTGGATTCTTGCTCAAAGGCCTCAGTCCTCAGAGTTGGCATACCGATTTCAACCGGAATTACTGCTTCTGTCCCATAGGCTAATGAGAAGGGTGTTTCAGAGGTGGGAGTTCTTCTGGTTGTACGGTAGGCCCAAAGGACTCCTGGGAGCTCTTCTGCCCACTTCCCTTTGGCTTGTTCCAACCTTTTCTTTAACCCATCAAGGATTGTTCGGTTGGTGACCTCTGCCTACCCATTTGCTTGTGGATGGCCTGGAAAGGCAAAGTGCTGCCTGATGTTGAGATTTTCGCAGAATGCCTTGAAGCCTTTACCAGTAAATTGTGTCCCATTATCCGAGATAATTACACGTGGTATGCCAAACCTGCAGACAATGTTCTTCCATGTGAAGCTTTCGACTTCCTTTTCTGTAATATGCGTTAAAGGCTCGGCTTCGGCCCATTTAGAGAAGTAGTCGATAGCCACCAAGAGGTACTTCCTATTTGGAGGTGCTCGTGGTAACGGGCCCACAATGTCCATTCCCCATTGAACAAAGGGCCAAGGACTAGGAATCGGGATGAGCTCGTGCTGAGGCTGGTGTTGGTACGAGGCGAATCTCTGACATTTGTCACACTTCCGAACATATTCTTTAGCCTGTTTCAGCATGCCGGGCCAGTAGTAGCCCTGTGATAGAGCTCGGTGGGCTATAGTTCTGCCCCCATTGTGATTCCCGCAAATTCCCTCGTGAATTTCAGCCAAAACATATTGTGACTCGTCTGGAGCCAAACACTTTAACAGAGGTTGAGAATATGACCTCCTGTAAAGTTTGTTGTTCAGGATCAGGTACCGAGCCGCTCTGATTCGGATTCTCCTGGCTTTGTTTTTATCCTCTGGGAGGAGCCCGGATCTTAGATACTGGAGGATTGGGGTCATCCAGTTCTGGGTCTGTTCATCAATTTGAGCAACTGATGCTTCCTCAATGCTGGATCCTGGCTGAAAAGAGATATTAACGGTGGAGTCTGTTTCAGACTTGAGGCGGGAGGCCATGTTAGCCAGAGCATCTGCTCTGCAGTTCTGACTTCTCTCAATCTTCTGGATAGTGAAAGTCTGGAAAGAATGCTTTAAATGGTTCACCAGTTCGGAGTACCGAAGCATCCTGTCATCCTTAATGGCAAACTCTCCCAAAACTTGGCTTACTACCAGTTGGGAGTCAGAGAAGACATCGAGGTTCTGAGCCTCGCATTCCAGGGCAAGCTTCATCCCTAAGATTAGGGCCTCATATTCAGCTTCATTATTAGAAGCTCTAAATCCCAGGCTGACTGCTTTTTTCGATGTAAGTCCATCAGGGGACTGTAGTACCAGTCCTACCCCTGATCCTTGATCGGTTGACGATCCATCAATATACAGCAGCCAGGTTCCTGTAGTTTCGGCGACTTGTGCTTCGTTCTGCAGTGCCGGGGCGAACTCGGCTACAAAGTCAGCTAAGGCCTGCCCTTTAATGGAGTTTCGGGGTACATATGCTATGTCAAACTCCCCTAGCTCCACAGACAACTTGACCTATCTTCCCGATACCTCGGGTTTCCTCAATATTGACTTTAGAGGATAGGCAGTTGGAATCTCAATTGGATGGGCCTGGAAGTAAGGTCGAAGCTTCCGGGCTGATATGACCAAGGCATAGGCCAGCTTCTCTACTTCTGGGTATCTTTTCTCCGTGTCAAGTAGTGCCCTACTGACGTAGAATATAGGCCTCTGTACTCCTTTGTCCTGTCTGATTAGTGCGGAACTGACCGCGTTCTCAGAGACTGCTAGGTACAGGAGCAGCTTTTCTCCTTGTACAGGTTTTGACAAGAGCTCTGGAGAGGCTAGGTACTCCTTTAGTTCTTGGAAGGAATGCTCGCATTCTTCTGTCCATTGCAAAGCCTTGCTGCCCTTTAGAGCTTTAAAGAAAGGTAGGCAGCGATCGGTGGACTTGGATATAAATCTGCTCAATGCGGCGACTCTGCCGTTCAGTGCCTGAATCTCCTTTCTGGTCTTTGGCGACTTCAGTCCAATCAGGGCTTGGATCTGAGTGGGATCTGCTTCGATACCTCTTTGAGAGACGATGTACCCCAAGAATTTTCCCTTCGTAACTCCGAAGGTACATTTCGAGGGGTTGAGCTTCATCTTGTGTTGTCTGAGGATATCGAAGGTCTGGGCTAAGTGCTGGAGGTGGCTGCCTTTCTGGAGGCTCTTTACCAGCATGTCGTCGATGTATACCTCCATGGTGCTGCCAAGCAGTGGGCTGAACATCTTGTTCACCAACCGTTGGTAAGTGGCTCCAGCATTCTTCAAACCGAAAGGCATCACTCTGTAGCAGTAGAGTCCTCTTTCGGTTATGAAGGCAGTCTTTTCCTGATCTGGAGGGTACATCTGGATCTGGTTGTATCCAGAGTAGGCGTCCATGAAACTCATAAGCTCATGCCCTGCAGTGGCGTCAACCAGTTGATCTATTCTCGGCAGTGGAAAGCTGTCCTTGGGGCATGCTTTGTTGAGGTCTGTATAGTCAACACAGACTCTCCACTTGCCGTTCTTCTTCTTGACGAGCACAGTGTTGGCTAGCCACTCGGGATAGAAAACTTCCCGTATCATCCTGGCGTCCAGCAGCCTCTGGACTTCTTCGTCTATAACCCGATGCCGTTCGGGAGTGATCGGTCTTCTCTTCTGTCTGACTGGGGGGTGATCTGGATCTACCATCAATTTGTGAGTTATCAGATTAGGATCTATTCCCTCCATGTCCCTGGTTTCCCAAGTAAAGATAGAGAGGTTGTTCTTCAGAAACCTGACTATCTTTTCCTGCTCGGCGGGCGTAAGGTCTGGGCCAATGTACAAATAACGCCCCTCTGCTTCTGAACTGACCAGTATCTTGATGGGCTCGCCAACAGGCTTGGCTCGGCTATCACGTCCCCTTGGGCTCAGGGGCTCTTTAACGCCGGATGGGCAATCTTCCACCTCGGGAGTGTGAGTGAAAACCGGATCTGCACAGTCCCGAGTGTACTGTAATTGCTATTTTGGAGCTGTCTCCTTGAGGGCAATAGCGTGACATTCTCGTGAGGTTGGCTGACATCCTCGGACCGAGTGCACGCTCTGATTGTGGACGTACTTCAGACACTGATGAAGGGTCGAAGTGACCGCCCCTATCTGGTGTAACCAGGGTCTCCCGATGATGACGTTGTATGGAGACTTCATGTTCAACACCATGTATTCAGAGATGGTGGTCTTCTGCCCTTCACCTTCCCCAATAGTGGTAGGAAGGTCAACTCTCCCCAGGGGGGTGCTGAGGTTGCCATCAAAAGCTGCCATTACGGTAGTGGTGGGCTTGACGCTGTCCTGGTCTATGCCCATCCGCTTAAGCGGTTCATAGAATAGAATGTTGACTGAGCTGCCAGTGTCGACTAGGACTCTTCTAGTTTCGAAGTTGGCGATTCTGAGGGTGATAACAAGGGCATCACTGTGAGGGCAGTGTACCCCTGCTAGATCTTGCTCGGTGAACTGGATCTCTGGCCCTGGCTTGAGCCTCTTTTCGACGTTGGAGACCTGCAAGATGTTTGGGGCGGTTCTGGCCTCCCGAGCATATCTTTTTCTTGCCCTGTTGGACATTCCTGTAACAGGGGAGTCAGCATGGAGGACGTAGATAACATGGTTGTTCTGCCTCTGAGGCTCGTTTCGTCCTTCCCGCTGCTCTTGCCTCTGTTCGGGCCTCTGATCTGGCCGCTGCTGAGGCTTGTCTTCTTGGGGGTTCTGCCTTCCGTCTTGTTTGACGAACTCCCGAAGACGTCCCTTCTTTATGAGCTGTTCTATCTCATATCGGAGGGTCCTGCAAGTGTTAGTAGTATGCCCATGATCTTTATGGAAATTGCAATACTTACTTTGGTCCCGCAGGCTGGGATCTCCTTTGATCGGCTCTGGCCACCTCAGGTTCTCCCGATCTCGGATCTGCCTGAGTACCTGGTTCGGAGTGGTGTTCAAAGGCGTGAAGTTGGTGAACTCCCTTGGTGCGGAGTTGTACACAGCTCTGGGAGCTGTTTTCTTCTCTGGGCTTCTGACCCTCTTTTTGTTGGAGTCTTTTCTGTGATCCTCCTTCTTATGGTCCTCCCGCTTCGGATTATCCCTCTGGGTCTGATCCTTGCCCTTCTGGGCTGAGCGGTTGGCTTCTTTCAGGTTGATGTATTTTTTGGCCCGATCCATCAATGCTGCCATATCGGCCGGGGGGCTCTTTGTCAAGGAATCTCTGAAGCCACCTTGGGCAAGCCCGGCAGTAAGGGCCGCAACAAGGAATTTCGGGCTGCAATTCGTGATCTCAGTGAGCTCGGTGTTGAAGCGGGCAATGTAGGTCCGGAGGGATTCCTCCCTGGTCTGCTTAACATTCAGCAGGAATTCTGGCCCCCTTCTGAGCCTCCTGCTAGTCATAAATCTATCCAAGAACTGTCTACCGAGCTCGTAAAAGCTGGCAACGGAGTTCGGAGGGAGGTTGTGGAACCACTTCAGAGCTGTTCCCTTCAAGCTGGTGATGAACGTTCGGCACATGAAAGCATCTGAGGCTCCGTGAAGGGCCATCGTATGCTGATGATGAGATAGGTGATCCCCTGGATCTCCAGATCCGTCGTAGAGAGTGAATTTGGGCACCACGAACTTTCTAGGCCTCTCTTCGGACATGATGGCGTGGGTGAATGGAGTGGCTAGTCTTCCGAGCAGCCTGGCCAGTTCGTCTTGCTCTGGAGGGTTCTGAGGTCCTCTTAAGCCGATTGTCCGGTCCATAGACTCGGTAATCTCCTCTACCCTTCGCGGGTCTCTGAGTCTGACATCTTGTGAACCTTGCCTGACAGCCTCGACTTCAGGGTAGTAGGGTGGAGTGCGCCCTTCGGATGGAGGAGGAATCCGAACCGGTGGGACTGGCGCTGCATGATAAGGTTCCTGTGGTGCCGGGGGTGCTCCCAAAACCCTAGGAGTTGGGGCTCGAGTAGTGCTCTGGTAATGCACGTCGGGGACAAAAGTGGATGTTCCCCAGCCAGGGACTGTTGATGGCTGTGGATCTCGGCCAGCGTGAGCAACGCCTGAGGGGTGCCCAGGCTGGTTAGTGGGGGCCTGCCCACGAAGTTCTTCATTCCCCGTGGCAACCGGGGGTTGCGTTCCTGCAACGAAGTTGACCGGCGGGCTAGGAGAAGCCGCCGCTTGGTTCTGCGTGAGCGTTGCCAGTGTTCTAGTAATGGCTAGCAACTGCTCCTGCACCAGTTCATTGTGTTGTTTTATTGCTTCGATCTCTTGTCGCATAGGGTTGGCCGCTGGTCCCCTTGTGCGTGGAGCAGGCGGCTGACGCTGAGCGTTTTGCGAACTCTGAGTATTCTGTCGGGGTCGGAGATTTGGTGTCATGGTTTTCCGGTGGGGAAAAAGATGAGTTTACGAATAAAGCACGTAGAGATTAGTTGTTCCCACAGACGGCGCCAAACTGATGCTGCACTTTTTGACTCGCAACACGTGAGGGCTCCGTGACCTGTAGAACACTCAGAAAGATGATCAGAGGACCACCAGATTGGCTCCGGCGGTAGCCGCTCCGATGCTTAAGTAAGTAAGGGAATTGAAAGACTGTATTGAAAGTCAAAGAATGAGCATAAGAATCCAAAGCGTACCTCTAGGGTTTTTTCTATAAGCCGTGGTTCTCCTAATTTTGATTAGGTTTTGCCGCCACGAATATCGGGATTTGATCATCAGAGATTTGCAGTTACCTTGTGGAGCATTGAATCGTGGATGGAGATAACCATAGATAGTAGTTTCCGTGTTGAAGGCTGTTTCCTTATTCCCCGCTTAACGGCTGTTAAGGAAACCATATATGCAGTGTCGAATAAATACTGTCCAGAACAGGAGGTCTGGACGATGTACATGAGAATATCCTGAATGCTTCATCTGTACTGTATGACCGAGTTCATCGGTTCTGAATGATATATAAATAAGAATGCCCCGAAGGCTTATGGCTGCTCTGTATGATAGACATATATGAGAATACCCCGAAGGCTTGTAGCTGTTCTGTATGACCGAAATATATGAGCTCTGTAGGATCGAGATTTGTTAATCTGATAGGCACACGTGTCTCAAACTGATTGGTGTGTCTGTTTATGGTATATCAGTAAGTTACTACAATATGTCACATCTAGAGTTATGCTAGTAATTTCTCATTTTGCCCATAAAAATGGCATTCAAATGATTTCACCCATAGAGGGCATTTTTGTCATTTTTCCATATAGGGAATTTTTAACATTTTGGCCATTTTGTCCATAAAGGACATTTTGGTCAATGCACCAATAGAGGGAATTTCTGTCATTTTGTCGGTAGAGGGAATTTTTGGCATTTTGGTCATTTTGTCTACAGATGACATTTCGGTCATTTCGCCTTTCATAGAGGACATTTTGGTCATTTCACCCATAGAGGGCATTTTCATTATTTTGACCATAGAGGACATTTTTGAAATTTTGGTCATTTTTTCTATAGAGGACATTTTGGTCATTTCGCCCATAGAGGGCATTTTCATCATTTTTGCCCATAGAGGGCATTTTCAACATTTTGGCCACTTTGTTTATAGAGGACATTTTGGTCATTTCGCCCATAAAGGACATTTATGTCATTTTTCCCACAGAGAAATTTTTTGACATTTTGGCCATTTTGTCCATAGAGGACATTTCGGCCATTTCACCTATAGAGGGCATTTTTGTCATTTTGCTCATAGAGGGCATTTTCGACATTTTGGTTATTTTGTCCATGGAGGACATTTTGTTCATTTCGCCTATAAAGGGCATTTTCATCATTTTGCTCATACAGGGCATTTTTGATTGTTTGGTCATTTTGTCCATAGACGACATTTTGGTCACTTTTTTTCATAGAGGGCATTTTTGTCATTTTTCTCATAGTGCAGTTTTTACATTTTAGCCATTTTGTCCATAGAGGACATTTTGGTCATTTCATCCGTAGAGGGAATTTTTGTCATTTTGCCTATAGAGGGAATTTTTGTCATTTTGCCTATAGGGGGAATTTTTGACATTTTGGTCGTTTTGTCCATAGAAGACATTTTGGTCAGTTCACCCATAAAGGGCATTTTTTTCATTTTGCCCATAAAGGGCATTTTTCGACACTTGGGTCAGTTTTTTGTACAGAGGACATTTTTGTCATTTCGCCTATAGGGCATTTTGGTCATTTCGCCTATAAATGACATTTTTAACACTTTGATCATTTGTCCATAGAGGACATTTTGGTCATTTCGCCCATAGACGGCATGTCATTTTGCCCATAGAGGGCATTTTTGACATTTTGGTTATTTTGCCCATAAAGGGTATTTTTGACACTTTGGTCATTTTGTCTATAAAGGACATTTTAGTCATTTCGCCCCTAGGGCATTTTGGTCATTTTGCCCATAAAGGGCATTTTCGACACTTTGGTCATTTTGTCCATAGAGGACATTTTGGTCATTTCGCTTATAGAGGGCATTTTTGTTGTTTTGCCCATAGAGGGCATTTTTGTCATTTTGGTCATTATGCCTAGGCTAAAGGCCATTTTGGTAATTTCTAGTGTTTTCCTACCCATTAGGGGTAGTTTGGTAAATACTAGAAGTTTCCCACCTTCTAGGGGTATTTCTCTAATATTGGTGCCATTTTTCCATTTGGAGGGCATTTTTTTAATTATAGAATATTCCTATCACATATAGGTTATTTTCGTAATTCATAGGTATACATGTAATTGCCATGTCATTTTACCCATATAGGGTTATTTTGATAATTTTGGCCCTTAGGGACAATTTTGACTATTTTTTTATTCCTTAGTGACATTTTTGTAATTTTCTTGTCCCTAAATTCTTCACCGAATTAGGAGTGATATAGTAAATATAGGTTTGTCCACCAATTACTTACCAAATTCCATTCTTTCCTTATTCCAAGGGATTTACCCTAGATTTGTGCACAAAATAATATCTATATCTAATTGATTCCACAGTAAGTATTCAATCTTGTCCATTCATCCATAGTATTCATTATGAGCCCTTGGATCAAGCCTCCTTACTTTTTTCCTATAAATAAGACTCCTTGGCCACCATAATTCAGGGTTCCACATCATAATCATTAAGAAGTTAGATGCTGCAACAATAATCCTTCTTTCTCTTCCATATTTCTTAAAACCTTGTTCTACACAAGCAATAGTTCTAATCCATTGAAGAAGCAATTCTACACTGTTGAAGATTTAATCCAAGGAATTCTAACTCAAAGACTTGTCTGATTCAACCCAAGCAATCAGGCATGCTCCCTAAAACCTTATTATTCTCTCTTTTCCTATTTTAATTTATCCTATAACTCTTGATAGAATAAATTGAATGAGAGAACTATGTTACCTTTGATTCCATTATCTGAATGGATACGTAGGACACCTCATGGGCCCGAGTTTACCTTTTTGCTTTAAGCTATTTACTTTATGTCTTTTTTCTTATTTCATCTATGTCAACCTCTCTCTACTTTTTCTTTTAGTTTATTTACTTTATTTACTTTATTTATTCCGTTTATCTCATTCGTTCATGTCATTACTATCATTATCTTTGAATGTTCGCTTTTTCTCTTATTTTATGCCATGAAATATTAAGTTTTGTGGATGAACACTTGAGGCCAGTCTATTCAGACTGGATGGGATGGGTGCCTAACCCCTTCTCATCTCGTACCTTAGCTCTCAGATTTAGAAATGTTTGGTTCATTGTAGACTAGTTTTGCTTTTTTTTTTTTTTTTTTAACCCATGTCAAGGGGTTTAGAATGTAAATAAGATCAAAGTGATATAATTTTAGTTTTTTTTGCTATTCTTTTTACATGTATTCTTCACAGGTTGTATTAGGTTTGTTTGTTATTTAGCCTAAAACAAGCTGGCGGGTCCTTTGTGTATTCATATACACCTCAATCTGAAAAGAGAGTGTGTTCCTCTCCCACTTTGAGTGAGCAGACTTTAAAAGCCATGGGGGGGTTTGTTTGACACTCTTCCCCAATTTTTTCAACACCTGCGCTCACAATGGCGACTTCACTGGGGACTAAGAGAGCTAGACTCATTATTGTGTTCATCTACAAGGCTTTGTTGTGATTGTGTATTTAATTCTCGTATTATCTTGCTTGTTTATTGCTTGAATAGATGACTGGATATATTTAATTCATTTGCTAACGAATTTAATTGGAATACCAAGCACGCTCTTCACATCATGACATATACACATGCACTACATACCCTTCTACCCCCCAGACGGCCTGTAACCCACACCCCAGTTTGTTCATTACTACTGAGAATGCTAGTAAAAGCCCTTCACTCCTCGACCTCTTACCAGTTTCACCTAGGAAAGCCTTTGGTGGTACCCTAGAAGGTATATTAAAAGGATTGTTTCCATACCACTTGACCATGATTCGTTTCTTGAACGACCATGGGAGTTATATAACACATTTTATCGAGGGAAGCCTAAACCACGTGATTACCCCGCCTAACGTCATGCATATAGTTCACCTTAGACCTTCAGTTTTAGTGAAAAACCTATTTTTTACATAACACTCACTAGCCGTCACGAAAATCGCGTCTTGAAAAAGCCCAAAAAAATTCGAAAGACACACTCTCTGTGTGTCGATCGGCCTCAGGCCAGTGCCGATTGGCACACAGTGAGTTAGTCATCCTGCTTCGTAATTTTACAAATTTTTCCAAAGTTCTAAACTTTTTCTTGAAAAAACTCCATTTTTCTTAATATTGGGCCTACAAAACACACTTTTTTTTGGGGATTTTCAAACTACTGATGGATCATTAATGTTAAGTACCTTTCAAATAATCAGATTAAGTGATTCTAACTACCTTGGAACCAGAATAGCCAAGGTGGACTGCTTTGAGCCTGTGAGCTCCCAATCTAGTTCAGAGAAAGAAACTATAGTGAACACAACTCCTATAGCCATGGATCAAGAACAATTGCTCTACTGAGATAAGGAAAAACATCTCCGATCAACGGGAAGAGTCACAAAAACTCGCTCGAACCTTTCAGGAATTCACATAGTAGAGGCTACCACGACCTTTAGTTCCAGCATATCCAAACAATGTGCCAATCCCTCAACAAATCCTTCCAATACCAGGTTAGGATGTACCTCAACAGAATTTTCCAGTTCAAAACGTAGTGGTCTATGGTCCATTTGATTGGACCGAGCAATATGCATTCGCAGAGGATGTAAAACCTCAAGATGAAGCCCTCCTAAAAAGGCTTGAAAAGATGGAAACACTCATTTACAAATCCAATTGGGGCGATGACATGATTGACATCCACAAGTTGTTTCTCTACCCCGAGGTCAGCCTCCCTCAAAATTTCAACATGCCCAACTAGGACAAGTTCAATGGGACCACATATGTAATGCCCTACACGTATATAATTATACTGTGTTAAGTATTAGGAAGCAATACTTCCTAAAAAGTCAATAAACGACAAAAGTTACGATAGGAAGACAAAAATCAAGAAGACTAGTACTAGTGACATAAAATAATGTTAGCTAGTAGCAAAAAAAGGCTAATAAATAAAAATTGATTGAAGAAAACTTAATGCAAGGTGAAAAAAAAGGAAAAAGGGAAAAATAAGCCAAAAGTGTTAGCCCAAATAATTGAACCCAAAACCTAACCACCAAGAGACTTATCTAAAAGTCTAAACCTACTATGCTATCAGCACACATGTGCTATGATAGTCAAAATTATATAAGGTAGAATTAGGTGGGAAAATTCTGAAGCAATGAGGTGTCAATACCCTATTACACCTCATCCTCAGCCAATTAAAATGCATGCAAATCCCTTATGATGTGTGTAGCAAACTTGATGGTTTATGGGAAACACTAAGGCCATTGTGTGAGGGGCTGAGTGTGTGTCAAAAATTAATCCAGACTTGCGGTTAGAGAGAAAGAGAAGGAGAGAGAAGGAAGAAGGGTGAAAAAGAAGAAGGAAAGGAAGAGAAGGACCTTGCATGCAACCTGAAGTAGACCTTAGAAGCTTAGAGAGTTCAGAGTTGAACCCAAAGAAAGGAGAAACACAACTGTATGAGGTAAACACCCAAAAATTATTTTCTCTCTCTAGGAAAATATTACTGTTACATGCTATTTAATGAAATTAAGATGCATGCATGGTCTTTATTGGCATTGTGCCATAGTTTGGGAGTGGAAATGAGACCAAAAAGGGCTTAAAACATAAAGGATCACAAGGAATTGCCATTGATGACAGCTTCAAGCTCGGTCTGAATCAACTGGAACCAATCAAAGTTTGGTTTGTTGGGGCTTGAACTAGATACTTCTAAGAGTATGAATCCACAAAAATTATTGTGAATAAACCAAAGATAAAGGAATATTAGGCAGTTGTAGGTCACGGGTTTGGTTTAGAACACTCCAAATTGAACCCCAACCACGATTTTGTGATCTAAAACTGAATCTTATCGAGTTTAGGATCATAACAAGCCAAACCACCTTCGTTTTGGTAGAGAAACAAGCCTAAAGTAAGCTTGGGCAGCCATGGCTATCAAACATTCAACAGAGCTTTCGAGCTCAATTTAATCTGTGAAACCAACGCCAAATGAGAGCTAAGACCCTTGGAAGTGGAATGGGATAAAAAAAAAGATGAAATCAATGCCTAAAACTACATGAAATAGAACTTAAAAACTTATAGAAATTAGGGCACAGTGACGGGGATAGGGGAGCAGATGAACAATATAGCTCGGCTTGGTTTCGGGGTCGAGTCAGAACCCGCCTAGGCGCAGAACCGATTAACCAAAAATGCATCGTTTAGAGCTTTGGATTTAAGAATTTTAAGTGGGAAATTAGACTGTTTGGCAACAAGGATAAGCCCTGATTTGATAACCTGGTCAGGATTGGGATAACCTATCCCTGGATTGGTCCTTTGTTCGCTGTTTGGAAAACCAAAAATCAGAAGAAAAAAAATTGGGAGCCGCAGCTCCCTAGGTTCGAACCACTGAGCTTGCTCACATGGAGACTTAAAGGCCATGCGTGTGCCATTGTGCCACCGTGGCACTTTTGTTATTATAATAATTGAATCTATATATATATATATATATATAATATTAAATAAAATAATTAAATAAAATTAATTATAATAAATGCACCGTGCCCGAATAAAATGAAAAAAGAATCTAACCCAATATTTTTGGGAATTCCAGACTCTATGGCACAGTTTGATTTATGAAATTAGATTCCAAAAAATACAAACGAATAAACTAGAATAATTTCAATTGTGTCCTAAGGCATTAATTAAGCTGCCAATTGAACTCCGATGATTATGAGGGTACCTACCCTAAGGTTTTTTGACGTTCTAGACTCAATGGTGGGGTCCCTTTCATCAAATAAGATACCTAAAATAATGATGCACAAAATTGGCCATTTTTAAGACACTTTTAAAAGTACAACCGATAGGACTAAAAAACTGACATATCCGTTAATAACATCAAAATAAGCTCTTGAGTAAAATTGAACTAAGTAATATTTCATGATTTATAGGATTAGCGAAATGGAAGGAAAATGAGATCTCTTAAGAGAGGAAAATTGTTTTGAAGGTAAGCAAAATCGAACTCTAATATGTGGTATTCCCTAGCCATCATATAATCATATTTTCTTAACACATCCTGTCACGACCCGAAACCCACCCTGTGTGGATCCCGAGGGCGTGATGCCAGTTGGCCACCTTGCCAGTTTTCTCCACCGACAATGCAACCAACCAAAGGAAACTTCTGAACTTTACAATGAATTGCATTCTAAATATAGGGTCAAAGCAACAGAAATTAAAACCTTTTTAAATTGAAAATGCAACTCATCCAAACACATCAAAGCACTTTTAGAATCATTCACCAAATATCTCTAGAGTATGAATATACATGCTCCAATGCAACCATTCTATATAAATCAATTACTTAAAGCGGAAGTCACACCAATACAATTTGCTTGATCAAAACTCATCTCCAATAATCAACAACCAGAATATCTCCAAGTACAATTTAATCATGGTAATACAATATACTAGGCTAACCTCATCACTAATGATATAATATTATAATACAAATTGAGAACTTAACCTTACAGAGTACGTAGTTAACTTGAATTAGAGTTCATATCGTTAGTGTAAATTATTTGTGCTTCACTAGTTCCACTAGTTATCTCACTGCATATCATCCGTCATAGGCCACCTGAAAATGGTCATAAGTAAGGAGTGAGCTAACAAAGCTCAGTAAGTAAATTCCCAACTTTGCCATGGGTCAGGGTAAGTCTATAAGAATAATAGAATAAAGAGATATCAGATAGCCTGTCACCAAGATATACAATAATGACCCGAGGGTCCAAAAGGCTTATTCCCACAAGGAATAATACAAGAGAGAATCAGTCAAAGAGATCCAGCTCAACGCAATAAGTTACTGCCACCAATAATACGTTACCCAATCAAAAGTATTTCATGCTTGCAAATAATATGATCATTCACAGGGTATAAAATATGATCATCCAACAATGCAAAAATGTCATTATCGAGTTTTAACAGAACAAATGCGTAAACAGAACGGGGCCCGGCATACCCCCATAACACGCATATTCAGGTCTGCCTCTCTCTATTGGGCTTACTAAATAGCGTTAGAGATTTTTCATTACAGGTCCTGAAGGACACAACATGTCTCAAAGGACACAATAGACCCCAAAGGGTCCACCCCGCATCTGGAAACGGATGGGCCATTGTGACTGAGCACAACCCCGGGTATATACCGAATATCATGATCAATAAATTTCTACACAGGATGTACAATAATGTAAAATAGACAAAATCTCAATCAACAAGACATAAGTGTGTGGATCAACAAAATTTCTATCAATAAGATATATCACTAGATCATGATGGTATAAATATGCTCAAATATCAGCAGATCAAGATCACAAAAGATATAGGTAAGCAAGTCAAATCCGAAATACAGACATGAATAATTGATCACAAATCGATTGGCTTCAAAATGGAGAAATCAAGTTCAACAGGTAGTGATAGAGTACAAATTTGGCAGCATAAGAAGGTAAATGTGACTGGCTGGGAAATAACCTATAGTAAAGCATAGGAGTTACTTACCTCAGTTTCTTAATACCACTTTCTCCATTTACAAATACTTTGATAATCTCTAGATACGTTAGGCATATCCTTGCATATCCTGAATAATCATCATTAATCACAGAAGCATAAGGGTTCATCCAATCATGTCTTATTCATCATCTTAGGAATCTATCTGATCTCCTAATTAGGTCCATTGGCCTATTACCCACTCATTGGATTTCAAATTATGTTATTAAATTCCTTAAGTAGGCTTAGTAGCTGTCAGAATATTATTTTAAGTCATTTTGACTCCAGTCATTATCAATTAAGCACTTATTTGACCTTAAGGAAAAATAGTAATTTTGTCATTCTTGCCCCGGACCTTATCGTAGTCCTCAAAATATTTTATATATCTTATATATAAATTTTAAGGTCTTTTGGACTCCATTTGGTATCTTCTTTTGATCATCAGGACACATCAGTCATTTCTCATTTTATACTCTAACTGTTTCGGAGTCTTATTTAGTCCCATAGTTATGCTTTATATCAGATTGGCTTTCTTTTCTAATTTACTCGGCCTTTGCATTTTCCACGCATAAGGGTATTTTGGTCATTTCATATTTGATGATATTCTGACCCCGATTTGTCGTTTAATCATATGTATAGTTTCACGAGTATTTGGGCTCCTATTGGTATCAATTTCGTCCCATTTGGACTTCGTATAGCTTTAGGGGCATTTTGGTAATTGTTATATAGCTTAATTTTTTGAAACATCGGTTCATAAAATGAACCTCACTATTAGGTCCAGAATGTCTGAGATAGTTAAAATGGACTATCCTTTATGTTTAATTTGCCTTAGGTGTCATTAGGGGTAATACAGTCATTTACCATTTACGTGTTTATATTTTTTGGAACTTAATTTCACCAATTGGACTCCACCGTTGAGTCTAGAATAACTAAAATAGTAGGAATACACTATTTATTTATTTTATTTGGACTTCGTTCAGCCTATTTTTAGCTTAAGGGTATTTTGATAATTTTTTTTATTTAATTTAGGGATTTAATATAAATATTTAATTTATTACTTGGGCCTTCTCGTAATTTGTCTAAACTATTGGGGGTGAATTTCTAATTAACTACAAGTTCTAGGGCCCTTTTTCAAATTTTGAAACTTTGTAAATAAACCCATTGGTTTATTTAATTTTTAAGTGGACTGATCTAGGGTTCCACTGGACCAACTGGTTTGGCCGGTTCAACATGTAATGCTGATGTCATGCTGATGTCAGCCCTAATTTTGAATTTTAAATTCTCTTAATTAAAACGTCATAGTTTCGGGTGACCCAAATCCTAATTAAGACATCGGGTCAAGACCCGGCCCGAGGTCTGACCAATGACCCGCCTATTACTGTGCTTCGTCCCCAAAGCTCTAGCTAGGGTTCCGACAATTTCTCCGGCACCGGTAACAGTCTTCGACCAATTTTTCAACCTTTTCCCCTATGGGTCCGGTTCAGTTTTTGTTCGGGATTTCATATGTAAAATCAGTTTTTGATTTGGTTTAAGTTTAGACTGTCAAACAGCGAGTTGCAGCTCGCAGCTCCAGCGAACAGTCGCTTTTTTCGGCAGCACTGTTCTTTCCATTTTCGAGGGGTTACGGTTATTGTTTTAAGCTCATTTTCCTCCCAAATTTTCTTGAATCTACATGGAACAGATCCCTACTCTTAAAACCCCACAAAAACCCCCATAGCTTGTGTATCTCTCTCTCTCTCTCTCTTTCTCTCTCTTTCTTTCTCTCTCTCTCTTTAAACTATCCCCTACTAATTTTAACCCCAAACCACTACTTTTCTTCGCGATTTTTGTGCATTTCTCTCCCTTTCAGTTTTAGTTAACACATTATTTTATTGCATGCAAGATAAATTAACAGTTAGATAAAAAAAATCCAAAGATCTTCTAGAGAGAGAAAAAAATGTTTACCTCTCTTTCTCTTCGGTTCCTCCCTCCATCCATGGTAGTTTTGCCTTAGAACAACAGCTTCTCTTTACTTGCATGTAACATGCAGTGAGGGCTTCACCTCCCTCTCTTCACAAATCTCTCTTTCTAGCTTCTCTTTCTCACTTTAACTTTCTCTCTCTACAAGTCTGAGCATACATTCATAATCATTTTCTGATTTCTAATTTATAATTGCTCACATGCATTACACAATTATATATCCTGCATTTTATTTATTTTCATTTTAAAAATAATTCATTTTGTTGCATGTAATATAATTGGTAGAGGTGGTGGTCCAATGAAGGGTTGTCACCTCATTTTTGATATTCGAAATTTAGGCGTTGTAGGATAGTTACATATATATCTTATGTATAACAAAGCACAAAAGTGCTTGTGGTCAAGTGGTTAACTTTTTGGGAATAAGTTCCTTACTCTTTTTGATCTAGGGATCAATTCCCATGTCCAACCCTTTTTGCCTCTTTTAGCCATATTTTTTTTTTATCTTATGCCTTGTTTGGAAAATCAAAATGCATATTTTGGCGTTTTTTACTTTTTATCTTTCTTTTTATTTCTCTTTTTGTGAAGCGGTTTCTTTTAGTAGTTTCCTACTCGGGTTGGCCTCGATATTTTAAGCTTCGCACTGTATTCATTTTTCTCACGATTCCCGAGGCTTGTTAATTTTATAATTACGGTATCTCAACTTTTGCTCCAAATGATTAGATTAACATATTACATTACTTCTTCGTGTATTTAATTCTTTCACTAGTCCTCTGTAATTATCGGGAAGTCCCAATAATTTTCTTAATCCTTCTTTATTTTGTTCCTAATTAATAATTAGCGAACTAATTATTAATTAATTAGGTCGGGGTGTTACACATCCAGTTCTCATTCTTTTGTATACTTATGTCAATTATTTAATTCCACATGATATTGCGATATCCCTGTAGATTATATTGAGACCCTTATCATCAATAATCTTTTGTGAATGCTTACACGTCATTATAACCTTTTGTTATTGGATGTTGGCAGACTACTGTAGTTTTTTTATTGTGGAGATTTGAAATCAGTGTATATGCAATTACCTTGTGAAATCTTTGTGATAATAACATTATTTGTGTATACTTGGGGGTTGTGCCTATCACAATGCCCATTTTGATTCTATGGATGCTGATGACCTACGGGTCGGTGTTTGGGAATGATACCTAACACATAGTCCTGATGAGGACATTTTGATATGATGATAAGGGCTCTTGGTGTCATTTAGGAAAACCCAAAGATGAGTGGTGACCTTGAATGAGTACTGTGTGGGGGTAGTTGGCCCCTATTTGTTGATAACATCCAGTAGACTCATTATTATTGTATAACAGATCTCATACTATGATCATGATTTGATGGTATCACTCTTTGAATGGAAAGTATGCTTTCAATCTTATCGTTGTAATCATATTTGATTTCTTATCATTTTGGAAGTTAAATGTTATGTGAAAATCCTTTGGTTGTTGACTTGCTCGGTTTTTCATATTTCTTTGAGAAGCTATTTTTGAATTCTACCTTTTGACCCAAGGGTCGCCTTTATTGGATTTGCTTCTCTTATGACTGACAGTTATTTTTAACCTTTTGCGTACCCCTCATCTCATGTATCTTGTTGTCTAACTTATATTTGACCCATAGTAGAGTAAGAGAATCTACTTACTGAGCTAAGTTAGCTCACCCTAGAACTATATCATTTTTTTTTCAAGATCAGAGGTAGCAACGGGATAGTAGAGTGTTCATTGTCTACTAGCATCGCTTTTGATCACAAATCCACTTTCCGCATGTAATGAGTGGATTCCTTTTGTCTTTTGATGTAATGGACTAGTATGTCTAAGTATCTCCCATGAATTCACGTCTTTGGTTTAGCCTTTTGTTAAATGGATCTGCAATAATAAGAACCACTCTAACTATAGTCTGTAAACCTTATTACAACTCTGTTATGTATTTATCTAATTTGGACAACATTATTGGTGATTCTCGACTGAAATTAGGTAGGGACTGCTCGAGGGCCGCGCCTGTTGTAACACCTCAACCAGATTAAATAATAATTAAATCATTAATTATTAATTAGTGACTTTTAATAGAATAATTAAGAAAATTTAGTCAGGAAACAAACGATAATTTCAAAAATGCCGAGACCCTAATTAATGAGGTTGACTCTGGGAAAAATAATCTAAGGCTACGACTTATAAAATCGATATATGAAAGAGTGAATATTAAATTCAAATTCACAAAGGGAAAAATAATGCAAAAAGTTAAAAATAAATAATTTAATTGGCCAAACAAGGCCTAATGGGAAAATAACAAAAAGGAAGCCAAAAATGCAACCAATGGGTTTTGAACTGTAACACCCTGAACTTAGTTTACCAGTTAATTAATGTAATGATGTCCTTTTTGAAATTTAATGCATTAAATTAGTCATTTTAGCTATATTTTAACACTATTAAAACTCAAATTAGCAAACTACGGAAAACACAAAGAAATAATAACCGACACAAGGCATTAGACATCGAAGCTAACAGAAATAGGAAGCGACCAGAAGAAACCGCTTCGTAAAAAGAGCAATAGAAAAGAAAATAGCTAAAACAGAAAACTACGCCAGCCAAACGAGGCATAAGCACAAAATAGAGAAAAAATGCCAAAAGTGTGGCCAAGGGGTTTTGAACCCTTGACCAAGTGGGACAAGATTCTAAACATCTAAAAAAATTACCAAGTGGGCTGCTAGCACTTTTGTGCTTAAATACACAACCAATATGTATATTAGCCCAATTTAACCAAGCCCAGCTCCCAAATAAGCCAATAGGATTTCATGTAGCAAACTAAAATATAAAATTATGCAATTATATATACCTAAGCCTATTGCGTATGGAAATGAACATTCAGACTCATAGAGAGAGAAGCTAGAGAGAGAGTAGAGAGAGAGAGAGAGAGAGAGAGATCTTGTGTGAGAAAATACACTAAGTGTTGAGTGTTGTATATACAGACAGTGTGTACGTGAGTATTTTGTGAGAGAGGCTCCATGTGTGTGAGGGTTGTGTGTGAATGAAAAGTGTGTGTGCATGTGAGTGTGTGTGTCCATTTGAAAGAGCATAAGAAGAAGAAGAAGAAGAAGGGGGCTGGACTATATTTGCAAGGTTGAACCAACACTAGAGTTCAATTGTGAGCCTAGGAGAAGGAAGGGTTGACCTAAGGTATAAGGCACCAAAGAACTCAAAAATTTTCCTTTTGATTTATTTTCACTGTTTTAGTTTTATTTAGTATCTACACTGCATGCATGAGTCTAATTGATAATAAGGAACTATTAAAAATGAAATCAAAGGGTCTAGAGAGCTCGAAAAGCCCTAAACCATGCTCAACTGCCATTGATAGACCTCCATAGCTACAGGTCTGAAACCACTTGAGCCAAACCACAATTAGTTTGTTAGAACGTTGACTAGACCCCAATAGCATCTCAAAAACCCTATTTCGTGACCAAATAACCTAGAGAAAACCCTAAAAAATTAGAGGTGTAGGTCTCGGGTTTTAAAGCCAATGTCACAAAACTGCCCCGAAATGTGATTTTTGGAATGGGGGCTTGAACCCCATGCTAAACAGAACCTAACAAAGGAAATCTCATGGAATTTGAGTAAAAAATAAGCGTGCATGAAATAGTTGCAGGCCGAGACCACCCAATTCACCATAGTCCCTAGAGCTCAATTCGTGTTCTCAAACGAATGCTAAAATGTTGCTTAGACATCCAGTACTCCATGCCACCCAAAAACAGAGGAGAAATCAACCCTAGAGTGCACGAAATTGAAAAAAAAATAAAACTCTGAAATTAGGGCTATAGTGAGGGGTGAGTTAGGGAAGAAGATGAACAGTGGCGGGATCGGGTATGGGTCGGGATCGGGTATGGGTCAGTTTCAGGTTTGGGTCGGGACCCGACCCATCGCGTAAATAGGATAAGTGAGACGACACCGTTTCTGTGCCATGTTTTTTTAAATTTAAATGGGACCATTGATGTTTGGTTACAAGAATAAAAAAAATTCAATTAAAGGTCCTGTTCAAGACAGGGATATTCTATCCCTGCTCAGCCCACTGTCCACTGTTTGCCTCCAAAATAGAGAGAAAAAAAAAATGCTGAAGTGCCACACATGGGGATCGACCCTTGGACCTCGGTCATGTGTGGGACTTAACCCCCCCACACGTGACCACTGAGCCACCATTGTTGCTATTAAAAAATTTTAACCGAAATTATATATACTATATAATTATGTAATTAATTAAATTAAATTAAAGTAAATTAAATTAAATTAATTAATATAATAATAGTAAAATGGACGATGTCCAAAATAAATAAATAGATAGTGAATTTTGACTATTTTGAACGTTCTGGATCTAATGGCGGGGTCCATTTTATGAAATGAGACTCCAAAAAATTAAGTCATATAAAATAAGAAATTATCATTTTGCCCTTAGAGGTACCCGAAACCAAATGAGAAGCTGAGAAAGCCTAGATTTATTTTATTGGACGTTCTGGACTCAACGGTGGAGTCCGTTTACACAAATATAATATTCTGAAGACCGATATATAAATTTAACAAATTTAAAAATATGCTAAACGATACCCGAGAGAGTTAAATAAATCACGAACATTGGCATTGGCTTAGATAATTAAAGAATGAGTTAATAATGATTAAGTTTTTTATTTATAGGAACCTCCAAAGGGAAGGAGAAGGGAACTTGAGCTTAAGTAGAACTGCTGAAAACTATTTTGAGGTAAGTAACTCCTATGCTTTAATATGGGTTATTCCCAGCCAGTCACATCTATTTTTATATGCTGCCAAATTTGTACTGTATCACTACCTAATGAACTTGATTTCTCCATTTTGAAGCCAATCGACTTGTGATTATTGGTTATGCCTGTACTTTGGAATTGATTTACTTGCCTATATCATTGTGAACTTGGTTTTTGATACTTGAGCACGATTGTACCATCATGTATACCATGCCATGATCTTGTGATATATCTTGTTGATGAGAATCTTGTTATTACACACACTTTATGACTCATTGATTGTGATATCGATTGTTTTATACGATTGTACATCTTGTGTGAAATTTTATTGATCATGATATTCGGTATGTGCCCAGGGTTGTGCTCAATCACAATGGCCCATCTATTCACAGACTGCAAGGTGGACCTTTGGGGGTCTTGAGTGTCCTACAAGGACTTGAGGTGAAAGAGCTCTCATGCTATTCAGTAAGCCCGAGTGTCACGACCCGAAATCCACCCTGCACGGATCTCGTGTTGCGACCGCCACCCTTTGGCTCGTGGGTCGTCGGGTCAGGCTTCACGTGAGCAACGGCGCCGAACGGTTGTGCGATAAGGCCAAAACTGGCAAATTGCGGAAGCATGAAAAACTTTTTTCTCATTTTGCATGCTCGCTCGGTACCGTTGCTCCGTACCGTCGCTCCTTCTTATTCTTCGGAGCGATAAACAAATAATATACATTCGGGGCATATTAAAAATTTAAAGTTATACATATTACATATTCGCTGCCTCTCAGCTTAAGTACATATTTGTCCAAAAATTTACTATATCAAAATTTAACCAACTATGGGTCCTAGTACTTCCAAAATTCCTGAGCACAGTTCAAACATCTTCCTCGTCAAAGTTCAGGGCTTGCTTTTAGTCACGTGAAAGGGGGACGGATAAAAATTCGGGTAAGCTAATCTAAGCTTGTGAGTTATTCCGATACTTTGTCATGGGTTTCAACTGGTAGTGGGTTAGTTATAAGAGAAGGTTCATATAAACATACACCACCAGTTGTGCATATACTTCAAATACAGAAACATAATTCTTCAAAAGGATAGCATGAAGCATACAAGGCATTCAAGCTAGGCACGTATTTCAATAATCACAGAATACAAGAATCTTCAAATCAAGTAGCATGATGCATTTTTAAAGCATTCAATAAAGCATTTAATATGCAACAAAATTTATAAACATGCGTAGAGTGGCCATTTGAAGACCAAAGAAATAATTTGGAATCATTTCCATGAACATAGGCAGATGCCAAATTCTTCTTCTTTAAAGCAAGGGGTTATATAAAAACCCAATTCAGATAAATGGGGGTTTTAAACTTGCCAACATTTCTGAAAACACTTGTCATATTTTCACTTTGATTAGGTGGAAATTTGTTTCGAACCAAATTCCAGTTTTACTTCACGGGGAGATATCTCATGCTTGGGGGATCAGATCCTGCTACCGAGTATTCTTCATTTCAATTGAGTTCCGAAGGAACCCAATATCAATTGCGGTGCTTATGCACCATTATCTTGTAAAACCCTTTTTTAATTCTTCAATGATGCTTTGCAAAGAGCATTGAAAACATGACTTCTTCAAATATGTGCTTTTCACGAGCATTGAAAACATGTCTTTTCAAGAAAAACTTTTTATGAGCATCTAAGAACATGGCTTCTTCAAGAAATGCTTTTGATAAGAATTTAAAAACATGACTTTAATAAAGGAAAGAGTTTTCAGAACATGGATAATTTAACAAAATTTTTAAATACTTGGAGGGCAATACTTGAAACATTTAACACATGAGCTTCAGGGATTTAAATCACGATGTATAGAAATTTATTAAAGCATAGACAGAATGAAAGCATTTGATTCAAGAGGCATTTAATAAAGTTGGCATTCACATGGACATGCAAAAAATAAACGTATCATTTGTCAGAATATTATAAATGAATTTGCATGCCATAGTAGATTGATAATTAATATGACAGTACATTTGAAATATAGAGCATATAAATACGAGAATTTAGAATTTAAAATACGACAGATATTTTCATAAAAACACTTCAGAATACTTGAACTTAAATTCTTTAGAATCCATGGAGATTAAAAACCTCCACTTCAAAGTACAAGATTACTCACCTTGTTCTCCTGGGTCAGCTCTATTGGTGGCTTCCCCTTTTTCCTTGTAATTCCTAAAAATCAAATTCATCAAGACTTCAATTAATTCCTCATTTACCTCAAATCATCTCTAATTGATGCCCTTCATCTAATCTTAGACCTGACGTATCCTAATTTCTTAGGATTGGTCTTACCGATCTACTCGTGGTAACTTAATAAGTTTTATCTTTCACGTGACTTATTTTTCAGTAGCCAATTTGGTATTTTGGACTTCACCGTTGGATCCGGAACGTCGAAGAAAGTCAATTTAGGCCTTCTCAACTTTTTATTTGGCTTCGGGCATATGCATGGGCAAAATGGTAATTTATTTTTCTTGCCCCGGACCTATCATGGTCCTTAGAATATTCTACATATCCTATACGTAAATTTTTAGGTCTTTTGGACTTCATTTGGTATCTGCTTTTGATCATAGGGACACATCGATCATTTAAATTTTATGACGTTCTGACCCCAAATCATTTTTTAGTCATATATACAAGTTCATAATTATTTGGGCTTCCATTGGTATCAATTTCGTCTAATTTGGACTTCATTTGGGCTTCATATTGTATTAGGGGCAATATAGTCATTTAACATTTATGTGTCTGTATTTTTCGGAACTTAATTTCATCAATTGGACTCCACCATTGAGTCCGGAATGCCCGAAATGGTACAAATACACTATTTATTTATTTTATTTGGACTCAGTTTCGGTCACTTAGTGTCCAAGGGTAAAATAGTAATTTTACCTAATTAATAAAATAATTATTTTATTATTTATTTATTTTTCAGGGGCTTATTTGAATTGATTCTTAAAAATCTGGGCCAGAATAGAAATATTCTAAACAGTTGGCGGTTCGAATGAGATTTCAGAATTTCCTGGGGGCCAAAATGTAATTCTTTAAAACTTTTGAAATAAACCAAAGGGTTTAGTTGATTTACAAGTGAACCAGTCTACCATTTCATTGAACCAACTGGTTTGGCCAGTTCAATACGTAATGCTGACATCATGATGACGTCAGCCCTACCTTTTAAATTTAAATCCTTTTATCCAAACGACGTAGTTTTATTTAAACCCATTTATGCGACGGGTCGGGTTCCGACTCGAAACCGAAACCGACCCTAACCGACCATCACTATTCACCGCCTTCCTCTCTTCTTCCCCAGTTTTGCCCTAATTCCCGATTTCTTTTCTTTTTGATTTCGTGATATTTTGGCCACGATTTCTTACTGCTATCCATCCCAAATTGTTTCTAGATGTTAGGCCAACAATTTAGCATTAGTTTTATGCCTCGAATCAAGCTCAAATGCTCGGTCCATGGAGAGATAACCGAACCTGCAACTCGGTTGTAAATCTCCATTTCATCACCAAAACTCGCATGGCTTGGCTTAAAATGATCCATGCATCATGAGGCTCAAGTCCCCATTACTAAAATCAAGTTTAGGAGTCTATTTCAGAGTTTGGGTTTCAAACCCGAGACCTGCAACCTTTATTTCAATGGTCTAAATCTGAGTGTTGGGGTCGCAGTCTAAGGTTTTTCAAACCCTCATGAGGTCTAGATCAGGTTTAAATCATTAAAGATCAGTTTGGTGAGGGTCGTTTCAAACCTGCACCACTAAAGTCCATCCATGGCGGTTTCTCACTGTTTTGGGGTTTTCAAGCCTATCTGACCCTCCCAGTTAACTTATAATAATTCCTAGGTCTCACAGTAGCTCATACATGCAGTTTATATGGCCTCGAATGACTGAAAACAGTAAGCAAAAAGAAAAGGAAATTTTTTGGGCTTTTTGGCATTTACCTTGGTCGACCACTACTCCCTTATTCATGGCTCAGTCCTGATTTTTGGCACCTCAGACCTCAGTTCCAGTTGTGAGCCTCTCGGTCCCTTCTCGTTTATGCACCTCCATGGAAGCAGCATGCACACACTATGGACATACACACTTGTTTCTCTCTCTAGGTCTCTCTCTCTAACAGACCTTATTGTAGAACACACAGGCAGTTTTCTGATTTTCCTTCCCTCAGTGGAGGATGTAGCATACATATTTTTTTAAGGGTCCCCAAGGTGCATAGTTCATCTATGAATATAATATTGCATACATATACATATACATTTATGGGCCCAAGTGTGATCATGTGGCTGATACAGAAGTTGACGTGGGCTGATGTGGGGTGACTCAGGTAATGATGAAGGGTTTGCATGTATGGCCATTGGCCAGTTTGGAAGG
The DNA here is from genome assembly GCA_008638375.1 of Nyssa sinensis. Taxonomy (NCBI): domain Eukaryota; kingdom Viridiplantae; phylum Streptophyta; class Magnoliopsida; order Cornales; family Nyssaceae; genus Nyssa; species Nyssa sinensis. The sequence goes on from CM018052.1 coordinate 7,280,839, forward strand.
CAGCCTAGGATAATTTAGAGTTATAGACCATTCTATTGTATATATAGGCACAAAGATGTTGGCAGCCAACTTGGTAACTTTTTTGGGTATATGAGGTCTTGCCCCACTTGGTCAAGGGTTCAAATCCCCTTGGCCTCATTTTGGGCATTTTTCTATATTTTGGGCTTATGCCTTGTATGGCTGCACAGAATACTGTTTTAGTTATTTCCTCTGTAATTTCTTTTCCGTTGTTCCTTTTACGACGCGGTTTCTTCTGAAAGTTTCGTATCTCAGTTAGTTTTGATGTCAAGGGCCCCGTGTCATTTATTATTTATTTGGGATTTCTGTAGTTAGCTAATTCGAGTTCCGTCAGTATTAAAACAACATCATTTTTACCTAATTAATTAGTAATTAGGCCTGGGTATTACACCCTCTTTTTTGATGCAGTTAATTATTTTATCGGTCTATCGTGACCATCTAGAGATTCCCGATTAATCTTCATGATTATTCTTTAAGTCGGTGCTAATTAATAATTAATAAATTATTTATTAATTAAACAGGGTCGGGGTGTTACACCGAGAGTGAGAGGCGAACCTGAATGTGCGTAGTGTGGGGTATGCTAGGCCCCAGATTGTTCATGCAGCTGTAATGTTAGAACTCGATGATGATATATTTTTGCAATCGTTGAATGATCATATTCTATGCTATATGAATGATCATATTTTGCAAGCATGATACATTTTTGATTGGCTAACATTTTTTTTGTGGTAGCAATTCATCATGATAGGCTAGATCCCATTTTGATTGACTTTGCCTTCTTGTATCATACTGTGGGATATGCCTCTATTTGGACCCTCGGGTCATTGTTGTTATATCTTGATGACTGGCTATCTGTTATCTCTTTCTTCTATCATTATTGTGAACTAACCCTGACCCATGGCAAAGCTAGGAATTTACTTACTGATGTAATACCCCGAAAATCTGACATGACCAAGACTGCACCATGACCTTATAAAAATAGGTTATGTGACAATTATGTTTGACATGACTAAAATGCAGTAGGTAATAGGGGGATTAAGCTATAAAATTAATCCAAAACACCAAAAATGGTGTATGCTTGAGAAATTGAAAAACCGGTCGACCGAGTGTCGAAATGGATAAATGGGATCATATGGGAATTAATTACGGAAATACTATAACTATAAAATAAAGTATAAATGGGGGACCCCATATTGATAAAATAAGTAATGATAACACTGAGGTTCGGCTTTAAGCCAAAATTTCTGAAATACCACCGACATGTCATAGATTAAGAATTTATGGAAGAAAATATTAATACGGTCACTGTGCGAATAATGAAAATATACAATATATATATATATAATAATAATAATAATAATAATAACATAACTACACCTACTATACATATGCAGGAAAAAGAAACAGTCAATATATATATATATATATATAAGGAAGAAATCAAGAAACTTATTGAACATGTGACAAAAAAGGGCTGAGTGAGTAGCTTCTAGACTTATATATAAGTATATGTGTGACGGTGCAGCTTGTAGAAGCCGTTGGAATTGGGGGAAAATAAGAAAGGCCAAAAGTAGGTTTATCTATATATATATATATATATATATATAATAGTGGCAGCAGAAGTTGCTGGAAAGGAACCAATAACAGTGCAACAGTGGCAGCAAAAGCTATTATAAAGAGGACCCAATATATATATATATATAGATAATTAAGGAAGCTGCTAGAAGCAGTTGAAAATCTGACAAAAAGGGGCGGCTTTGGAAGCTTCTAGCAGGAAGCTTGTTGGAAAATATGGAGAATTCCAGAGCTTTTCTTATTTGTTGCCCGTTCTTAGAAAGAGAAACCGAGTTGAACCAACTACACTCCTCACTTATTCTTTGCTCTGTTATTTCCCTTTACTGTAATGGCCTGATCCACATGGCATGATATTGTCCGCTTTGGGCTTAGGTCCCCGCACGGATTTGTTCTTGGCAGTGGGCTTGCCCCACCCCAAAAGGCCTCATACCATTGGAGAGCAACACCCTTACTTATGAATACCTTCACCCTTCCTTTCCCAGGCGATGTGGGATACCTCTCCCCTCATTTAGATCGCTGTTCGCAGCGAGGTTCTGGTTCCTCACACTTCCGGCTGGGTCAGGCTCTGATACCATTGTAACGGCCCGATCCACATGGCATGATATTGTCCGCTTTGGGCTTAGGTCCCCGAACGGATTTGTTCTAGTGGGCTTGCCCCACCCCAAAAGGCCTCATACCATTGGAGAGCAGCACCCTTACTTATGAATACCTTCACCCTTCCTTCCCCAGGCGATGTGAGATACCTAGGTATCCCAATGGTATGAGGCCTTTTGGGGTGGGGCAAGCCCACTGCCAAGAACAAATCCGTGCGGGGACCTAAGCCCAAAGTAGACAATATCATGCCATGTGGATCGGGCCGTTTCATTTATTCGCTCATGAATATTTACATCATTCTCTTCCGCTTCAATGCCAAGCTTGCAGGACGTGAGTAAGTCGGCTACCAGTTTTCCCCTACCGTCAAACCTTATACACTAGTGCACTCTGCCGTTGTGAACGCTGCAAGCCCAAATTATCTCTCTTCAATACTGACTCTATGGTGGCCCTGATATATTCACTACTGTTACTATTATATAAAATCTTAAAGAAATTACCGAGCTTGTTCTGTCTCGCAGTCATCTATTTTGAAGATGAGTGGGATACTGTTGAAGGTCACTCGATCGATTTGAATTTTGGATTTCAGATTTGAGCTCTGTGATAGCCTTGGTAAACTGTAATGGATTTTGGTTCAGGTTGATGAAGAGGTAAGATGACTCAGATTTTGGTTTAGTGAGGTTTTGTGGGCTCATCTTCGAACTCGAATAGGTTCTCTTCACTGCTTGGTTCTTCTTTTGCTCTACCCCAGCCTCAGGTTTAGGCTGCCTCAGTCGTTAAAAATGAGGAATTGGAAGAAGTCCAAGAATTGGTTGTTGTGGATGACCTTTCGGAGTATTCTGGTAATGGTGCTGAAAATAAGGAAAAGATTGATTATCTTTTGCTTAAAAACCTTCTTAGTGATCGAAATGATGATGTCATAGTTGATGTTCTATTTGTCCATAAAATCAGCAAGATCTTTTAGGTTGGCCCTTGTTATCTACTTTGAAGGTTCAGATGCAGAAGTGTGACAGAGTGCTCTTCTCTGTAGAAAATTAGGGGTCCGAGTTGTCACTGGTTTGGTTGGGCCTCTTATTTCGGTGCAACATAGGGCATGAAGCTCTTTTCTTATATCATAGTTGCTCTACATGTGTAAGTAGGAGAGGATGAGTGAAATGTTGGCTTTATGGGCTTTCATAGGGGGTCATCTGCAGTTTCTAAGCTTTGCCAGTGTGCTACAGGGTAAGGTACAGAGTAGGACGATAGTTCCCTCTGATTTAGTCCTATTGAAGGTTTTGATTTTCACAAGTAACTTGAACTAGAGTGTTTCACATTGGGACTTATCGCATTTTGGGGTTTGAATTATGGTGGGGTTGTTCCCATACTGTTTATGTTGTTCATGGTGATGGGTACAGTGCATGGGATTGGAGTAAATTGGGGAACACAATCAACCCACCCTCTGCCTCCTTCTAAGGTGGTAAAGCTGCTCAAGGACAATGGGTTTCAGAAGGTTAAGCTATTTGATGCTGATTCAAGCACTTTGAATGCTCTTAGGGGATCTGGGATTAAAGTCTTGGTGGGTATCCCTAATGATATGCTATACACTCTAGCCAACAGTGTCAATGCAGTTGAGAAATAGGTGTAGTAGAGTGTCTTTTCTCATGTCGCCTCCAATGGTGTCGACAACAGGTGATTGCTTCCTCTCCATCTCCGCTCCTATGTTAATCCAATATTTGTCAATAAAATACTAAATTGCAGCTTGCCATGCTCCTTGACAAATGTGAACATCTCTTATGGTTTTGTGGTTGCTAATTATCAAGTCAATAATGATAAATTTAGTTTTGTGCTCAAGCTATGGAAAAATTGTAATGCTTTGCAAAAGGTCAATTTATATATGAGATATATGAAATATTCTAAGGACCACGACAAGGTCCGGGGTAAGAATGATAAATTACCATCTTGCCCCTAAGGTTAAATAAGAGCTTAATTGTTAACGAATGGAATCCAAATGACTTTGATTATAATTCTAAAAGCAACTGAGCCTAATTAAGGAATCTAATAGTCCTAGTTGAAAATCGATAAATGGGTAATTGGCCATTAGACTGTCGTAAGTGATCCGATAGGCTCCAAAAATGATGGATAAGACATGAATGGATGAATTTTGATTTGTTGGTGATTAATGATGATTATTCAGGATGTACAAGGATGTGCCTGACTTGGTGTATATTTTTTGTACTATCTAGATTCATATACTATACTATTTCATATACTGGACTAATTTATACATTGTACTATTTTAATGCATATGCTTTCATGCATACTCTTTGTAATGCATTGCATGTGGCATGATTCTGTTCTATCCTACCTTTTGATATATCTTGTTCTGATTTTGTTTGGGTCTGTTTTGTTCTATTATACGCCATTCGGAGTCTGGTCTGATTCTATTTTTTTATGTTGTGTCTTACTCCTGGGCCCACTACAGGATTGAGCGATTTAATTTATGCCAGAGCATGACCCAGAAGGTAGAGGCCTTACGAGTAGTCCATTCATAGGTAGCTGGGAGAGGTTCAAACATACTTGATGTTATACGTTTGATTGTTTGTTCTATTCTATTCTGATCTGATCTGTTCTATTCTGGCTCTATTCTATTATGATCTGTTTGTTCTGTTCTGTTCTGTTTTGACCTGATCTGATTGTTCTACTTGAGTTGCATTTGATCATACATTTTATATGATATCATGTATATATGAACTGGTTTTGAAACCCATGCCAGAAACCTATGTTACTCACTGAACTTGTTTAAGCTCATTTTATTTATCTAACATTTTTCAGGATTTATCTCTATTGGATTAGAAGACACAAGGTTATGATACTAGTAGGCCGAGAGGCATTCCAAGTAAGGATTTGATTGGCACTGAATTGTGGAGACTTGGATTCTTGTGGACTGATTTCGGTTATTCAAGTGAGTGACATGATATGATTGAATGTATTGATATCTACTAGATATATTGGGACATAGCTCATGATATTGGTACTATAGAGATATTAGAAATGCTCTGTGTTACATGTATGGTTTTAGACTTGCTCTGTGGTACATACCTCAATGGTATTTATAGGTGAGTTGCATTCTCGAGATGAAAAGATTTTAATTTCTGCTACTCTGACCTTACATATGGAATGCAATTCATCATAAAGTTCAAAAGTTTGTCTTTGGTCAGTCGCATTGTCAGTAGAGAGACCAACAAGGCGGCTAACTCGCATCACATCTTCGGCATCCACGTAGGGTGGGGTGCGGGATGTGACAACTGAGCTTTGTTAGCTCACCCTTCGTTTATTTCCTTTTTTCAGGACATCAAGAAGTAGGAGGACCCTCAAGTGCTCAGGAGGTCTAGACGCTGACGACCACTGGTAACTTTTTGCGAGTTTTTGTATTAAACTGGATACTATAAGGTCCTAATGTCTCCTATGTCACCACAGTCCTGTCAGTTTTGTGTTTTAGGGATCTGTAATCATAAACACTTATATTTTTGGCATGTGTAAATGACGACCTGACAATGCTACCAGATTTACTTATGACTATAAAATGTTTTGTTAAAAACCTTACTTAGTATTTCAGATCCTTTTGACAGGAAACGGCCCATGGGCTGCAGACCCGGCCAGAGACCCCAATAAGCAAGCACTTAAGCACCCAAAATACCACTTGAGCTACCCACTTTTTGTGCTAAATATTGCAACATCTATGTTTATATATACATAAAATAAAGCCTCCACCTCCCAAACTAACCAATCACATTTCATGCGGCCTTTCACTGTGGAGGTAAAAATACTATAAACCCAAAATTTTCTTTCTCTAAATATTTCTTCACATACAAGCTATTTTTGGTCTCATTGTTGCATGCATGAATAATAATTCTGATGTGTTAGGGTTTTAGAAGAAAAAAAATAGACCCAACAGGGCTTAGAACCCGGAAACCCACAAAACTGCCATTGTTGAAGCTTAAGAGCTTGCCTAGAAAACTAACTTCGGTAAAAGCCCATTTGGCTTATGGGGATCAAAACTAGATCCTCATAGGATCATAATGAAACAAATATCAACTGATTTGGTCCAGAAACAAGCATTTAGTAGCCACTTGCAGGTTACGGGATTGACTTAGTTTCATCAAATCCCGTGGTTTTAACTTGATTTTAGAGGTTAAAATGGTGCCTAAGGGTTTTAAAAAGGTTTTGGGACAGATTAGGACCAAACAGGGGCTTCAAAACAACAAGAAAAATGAGTTTAAAACTGTAAAAATATCTAGTTTTTGGTCACCGACGTCGGAAGTGGTGACCGGAAGACTGCCGAAAAAACGATAGGGAAGAAGAAACTGTTCCGGGTCTAGGTCGGATCAATTTTAGGTTGGGTCGGGACCCGCCCGACTACGCGTGGGTCAATTGACATTGCGTTGTTTTGATGATTAGGTTTTAAGTTTTTAAATCTGAAATGGGGTTGTTTGGCAACTGGGATAATAAATCCTTAGTGAATGCTTCGATTGGGTTTGGGATATCCTTGTTCCTGTTCTGTCCCTTGTTTGCCGTTCGTTTTGAAAATCCTTTGAAAAATAAAGGGGAGTCATAGCTCCCTTGGTTCAAACCCAGGACGTGTGTGCGTGTGAAGCCCTAAACCCCCACATGCTACCACTGCTCATGTTGTAAAATGTCAACTGAAATATATATAATATGTAATTGTATAATTAATTAAATTAATTAATTTAATAATAATAAAATATTTCGATGTCCAAAATAAGTAAATGAATAGTGTATTTTGACTATTTTGAGTATTCCGGACCTAATGGCGGGGTCTGTTTTGCGAGTCAAAATTCCAAAAAAATTAAGACACGTAAAAGTATAAATTACCAAATTACCCCTAATATGCCCGAAGCCAAATAAAAAGGTGAGAGGGTCTAAATTGACTTTCTTCGACGTTCCGGACCCAACGGTGAGGTCCATAATACCAAAATAGGTACTGAAAAATAAGCTACATGAAAAATAAAATTTATTAAATTACCGCGAGTAGGCCGGTTAAAAAGGGGTAAGACCAATCTTAGGAAATTAGGATATGCCGGGTCTAAATTAAATGAAGAGCATCAATTTAAGGATGATTTGAAATGAATGAGAAATTAATAAAGTCTTGATGAGTTTGATTTTTAGGAATTTCAAAGGAAAAAGGAAAGCCCATCAATAGTGCTGAACTAGGAAAACAATGTGAGTAATCCTATACCTTGAAGTGGAGGTTTTTAATCTCCATGGATTCTGAAGTAATTTGAAGTTCAAATATTCAGAAGTGTTTTTATGTTAAACTATCTACAGTATTTCAAATTCTAAATTCTTGTATTTATATGTTTTATATTTCAATGTACTATCGTTCTATCTATAAATTCTAACATGGCATGCAAAATTCACTTCTTGACATTGTGATAGTTGATACGTTTATTTTTGCATGTCCATGTAAATGCTAATTTTATTAAATGATTCTTGAAAATAAATGTCTTTTATTCTATCTATCTTTTAATTAATTCTTGTACATCGTGATTTAATTTCCTGAAGCTCATGTGTTAAAATTTTCAAGTGTTGTCCTCCAAGTATTTAAAAAACTCTGTTAAATTGTCCATGTTTTAAATACTCATGAAAAACATTCTTTTTATTGAAGCCATGTTTTTTAAATTATTCATGAAAAACATTTGTTGAAGTTGCCATGTTTTTAAATGCTCATAAAAGCATTTCTTAGAGTAGCCATGTTTTTAAATGCTCATAAACAATATTTCTTGAGCCGGTAATGAAAGATAATAATGCATAAGCATCAAAATTATTGAGCTCCCTTCGGGTTCTCAATCCAGCAGATGCCCGATAGAAGGTTTATCCCCCAGGCATAAGATCTCACTGAAGTAAAACTAGGGTCTGGTTCGAAACGGATCCTCCTATTAAAAAGTGAAAATATGACACGTGAAGAAATGGTAGCAGGATTTATCCCCCATATCCTAAACGTGATTAATCTGTTTAGCTTTCATGTTTTATGATAGCAGGTTTTTAAACCCCCATTTACGTGAATCGGGTTTTTATATGACACTCTGTTTAAAATAAGAAGAAATTTGCGTCCTTCTATTTTCACGGAAAGGATTTTAATTATTTCTATGGTTTTCAAATGGCCATCCTGCACATGTTATAAATTCTGCTACATATTAAATGCTTTATTGAATGCTTTAAAATGCATCATGCTACGTGGTTTGAAGATTCTCGTATCTTGCATCATTGAAATACGTGCCCAGCTTGAATGCCTTGTATGCTTCATGCTTTCTTTCCTTTTTTTTTTAAGAATTTTGTATTCTGTATTTGAAGTATATGTACAATTGGTAGTGTATGTTTATATGAACCTTCTCTTAACTAACCCACAACTAGTTGAAAACCCATAACAAGGTGTTGGAATTACTTACTGGGCTTGTTGAAGCTCACCCTATTATCCCAACATTTTTCTGGTGAAGATGATGGATGGGAGCTTTGCCCAATTTGAGGATTGGTGATTGGTAGCTCCATTGTGATCAAGGGATTTTTGGAAGTATTAGGACCTATGGTTGGTTAAAGTTTGTTGTAGTAATTGTGAAGCAGTCATGTAATTAAGCCAAGAGGCAATTGGACATGTAATGATGTAGAATATTAAATTTTTTTTTTTTAGCAAGCTCTGAATGTATGACATTTGTTTACCACTCCGAAGAAGAAGAAACGATGGTACCAGACGGGTGTGCGAAAAGTAAAAGAAATTTTCACACTTTTGCAATTTCCAATCCTGGCCGCACCGCACCGCCATTCGGCGCTGCCGCTCCAGAGTTTGCCCGATGGCCCACGGGCAGAGGGACGGGCAGTCGTGTACCCTTAATCCGCACATGGTGGGTTTAGGGTCGTGACACTCGCCCCCTCACGACCCCTAATCCGCACAAGGTGGGTTCCAGGTCGTGACAACCTGCCTGAAAACACGTTTGAAGCTCTATGTAAGAGCAATGCAGCCATTCAGAGCTAACAGTATCATGCTAGCTCAAATGTTTCATCAGACTTTGACAAGCGCCGCCCTGCATTGGTTTCTTAACCTAGAATATGCATCATCCAAGGTTTGGGAAGAATTTTGTAATGCATTCGTAAAGCAATACAATTAAAACAATGAGCATGACATTACCTTAAAAGACTTGGAGAGCACCAAACAAGAACTAAGAGAAAGTCTGTTAGCCTTTATCACCTACTAGAGGAGTAAAGCAGCATAAATGATCAACCAGCCTAGTGAATCAGAACAAGTGCAAATGGTAAAGAAAAACTTGCTCCCTATTTATCAAGAGCCTTTATTTTCCCATTACTATGAAACATTAAAAGCATTGGTAGGGGCTGGAACTTTGATCGATGACATTATCCATGATGGCACTCTGAAATCAAGCGATCCTAGGCCATGGAAAGTCATTCCTAACACCAAGCCCGGCAGACCAACTCACATGATAAGTGTCGTCAATACTTCTCCGCCATTTTCTTAGTCCACTCCACTAGACGCACTCCAACAGCATCCACAGAGGAGGTTTTCTAACTTACTAGTTTCCATTTGAGACATTTACAATAATCTCTATGAGAAGGGGCTCCGTCGGCCTCTAGAGCTTAGACTTGTCCTAAATCCTTTACCTAAATGATATGATCCCAACCAACATTGTGCTTATCATCAAGGTGACGAAAACAATATCAATCAGTGCCAAGCTTTGAGACATGCCATCCAAGACCTTATTGATAGGGGAACCATTGGGGCCCCACTGTCGAAACCTAATGTGACTACTAACCCATTTCCAGCTCATAACAAACGCTATAACATTAATATGTTAAGCCTCGAAAGCGGTGATCCTACTGAGTCCATCACCAAGTCCAATTATTCTTCAAAAAATACCATAGTCATTCTAAACTGTAACATGATCACTTGGGATGAGCTCATGGGAAGCAATAGTCAAGCTAGCTTGGCCAATGCAATCCATATCACCGGAGGGGGCCGACCCTTCAAACCCAACTACTTGCAAGCAGATGACCCTGTAAATGAATTTCTAAAAACTAAGTAGTCAGTCGAGACTCCACTTTTTGCTGATAAATTACATAAGACACCCGAACCGATGAATGATCTGTTATCGGTGCAAATTCCATCTCGGATATCAATGGTTGGGTCCACAATCCTTAAGGGTTGCAGCATGATGATTGGGGATCAAGAATTATTGGTGGACTTGATACCCTTAGGAATTAAGGGGTTCGACGTGATTTTAGGCATGGATTGGCTGTCTCTCAATCATGCTACCATTGACTGCCTTGAAAAGAAAGTATTATTTCAGCACCCGGGGCGACCCGAATTTATGTTCAAAGGGAATGGCATCTCCCCTCCACCCTATCTCCTCTCGGCCATCCAGACGGGGAAATTATTAAAGAAAGGGTGTTGTGGCTATTTGTGTAGTGCCTTGGATACCCAAGCTCAAGCTCCCCCATTGTCCGAAGTGCCAGTCGTATGTGAATTTCCCAATGTATTTCCCAAGGATCTACCAAATGAAACGGTCGATCGAGAAATTGAATTTTCCATCGACCTCATTCTCGGGACTCAACCAATATCCAAAGCTCCATACCGGATGGCTCCATTAGAATTAAAAGAGCTGAAGGCTTAATTACAGGAACTGTTGGAGAAAGGATTCATCCGACCAAGTGTATCTCCTTGGGGAGCACCGGTACTATTCGTGAAGAAGAAAGATGGCTCCCTAAGGCTCTGCATTGACTATCGAGAGCTTAATAAGGTAACGATCAAAAACAAGTATCCTCTTCTGTGCATTGATGAGTTATTTGACCAATTACAAGGGGCTAGTGTGTTTTCCAAGATTGATTTGAGGTCGAGGTACCATCAACTCAAGATCAAGGACATTGATGTACCAAAAATGGCCCTTCGGACCCGATACGGCCATTACGAGTTTTTAGTCATGCCTTTTGGCATGACTAATGCCCCTGCCGCATTTATGGACTTGATGAATCGGGTTTTCAAACCATACCTAGATGACTTCATCATTGTTTTTATCGATGACATACTCGTATATTCGTGGAATGAAGAGGAATGTGAGAAACACTTGAGGATAGCATTACAGACCCTGAGGGAGCATAGACTATATGCCTAGTTCAAAAATTATGATTCTGGCTACCCAGTATTACCTTCTTGGGGCACATGATTTCTAAGGAGGGTATTGCTGTTGACCTACAGAAGGTAGAAGCCATCTTGGATTGGCCCCAACCAACTACTGTGACAGAGGTCCGAAGTTTTCTTGGATTGGCGGGCTATTACCGACGATTCATCAAAGATTTTGCTAAGTTGGCAAAGCCGCTCACTCACTTGACCAGAAATAATGTACCATTCATTTGGACAGATGAGCAAGAATGGAGTTTTCAGCTGCTGAAGAAAAGTTAACTTCAGCACCTGTTCTGACTATCCCCTCCAGGGAAGGGAAGTTCGCCATTAACTATAATGCCTCTTATAAAGGCTTGGGATGCGTCCTGATGTAGGATGGTAGGGTCATTGCCTATGCCTCTCGACAACTTCGAACGCACGAACAAAATTATCCTACCCATGACTTGGAGTTGGCCGTGGTGGTGTTTGCCTTAAAAATCTGGCTCCACTACTTATATGGGGAGATGTGCGAAATCTTTACTGATCACAAGAGCTTGAAGTACTTCTTTATGCAGAAGGATTTGAATATGAGGCAACGTCGATGGCTTGAATTAATAAAGGACTATGACATGACGATCCAGTACCATCCCGACAAAGCTAATGTGGTAGCTGATGCTTTAAGCCGAAGGTCTGAGTCTCGCCTACATGATTACCACGCAGGAAGAACTGATTTAAAGCCTAGACGAGATGGGCATCGAGGTGGTTCCACCAGGTAGTACAGCTTATCTGGCCAGTCTGATGATTGCGTTTACATTGGTGGAACGGATCAAAGCAGGTCAAACTCAGGATGATGAACTAATCAAAATCTGTGGGGAAGTATCGGCAACTGGAAAGACTGACTTTGAGATTCGAGAGGGAGTTCTGCGATATCGAGGTAGGTTATGTGTACCCAAGATACCCGAATTGAAGAAAGAAATTTTGGAGGAAACTCATGCTTCAAGGTTTATGGTACACCTTGGAAATACAAAGATGTATCATGACCTCAAGGAGTTGTACTAGTGGCTTGGATTAAAGAGGGACATAGCCGATTTTATCCCCTACTGTACACATTGCCAACAAGTAAAGGATGAACATCAAAGGCCCAGCGGGCTTCTGTAACCACTCCCTATTTCGGAATGGAAGTAGGACTACATCGCCATGGATTTTGTGTCTGGGTTTCCCAAGTCCCCAAAAGGCTTCGATGCTATATGGGTCATCGTGGACAGATTGACCAATTTTGCGCATTTCCTGCCTATAAAGACTACGCATAACATGGAAAGGCTAGCGACATTGTATATCTAGGAAATTGTATGCCTACACGGCACGGCCTTATCCATTGTGTCTGATCGAGACCCTCGATTTGTGTCACGATTTTGGAAGAGTCTGCAAAGGACACTCGGCACCAAACTCAAATTCAGTACAACATATCACCCGCAGACAGATGGACAATCTGAGAGGGTGATACAAACGCTGGAGGATATGTTACGACTATGTGCGTTGGATTTTAAGGGAAGTTGGGCAGAACATTTACCATTAGTTGAGTTCGCCTACAATAACAGCTATCAAGCCAGCATCAAAATGGTACTGTATGAAGTATTATACGGAAGAAGGTGTCAATCTCCACTCTGTTGGGCCGAAGCTGGTGAACAGAAGTTACTTGGACCGGATTTAGTCCAAGCCACCACTGAACAGATTCAAAAAATTCGGAGTACGTTGCTGATGGCCTAGAGTCGATACAAGAGTTATGTTGACAACCAAAGAAAAGATCTTGAATTCGAAGTAGGCGACCCCGTGTTCCTTAAGGTGTCACCATTAAAAGGGGTACTCTGGTTCGGCAAAAAGGGCAAGTTAAGTCCTCGCTATATTGGTCCATTCGAGATCCTGAAGAGAGTTGGACCAGTTGCATATAGTTTGGCACTACCACCTGAGTTAGATAAAGTACACCACGTATTCCATGTATCAATGATAAGGAAGTGTGTACAAGACCCAGGACAAGTCAATGAATATGAACCACTCAAGTTAAGGGAGGACTTGTCATATGAAGAACGGCCAGAACGAATCCTCGATCGAAAAGAAAAGACCTTGCGCAACAAGGCAATCCCACAGGTGAAAGTTTTGTGGAAAAATCACACAAGTGAAGAAGCAACATGGGAACGCGAAACAGAGATGCGTGAAATGTACCCCGAATTGTTCACTTAAATGAACTTAGGTTGAGTTTTGGGAACAAAACTCTTTTGAAGGAGGGGAGGATGTAACACCCTAAACTTAGTCCCCGACTAATCAATGTAATGAAGTTCCTTTTATGAATCTAATGCAGTATTTTAGCTATTTAAACCCTGTTTTAACACTAATGGAACTCGAATTAGCTAACTACGGAAATCCCAAAAAAATAATGATCGACACTAGACCTTGGCCATTGAAGCTAACCTAAATAGGAAATGACCGGAAGAAACCGCGTTGAAAAAGGAGCAACAGAAAAGAAATTAGAAAGGAAATAGCTGAAACAGAATTTTGCGCCAACCAAACAAGGCCTAAGCCTAAATGAGGGGAAAATGCCCAAAAGTGAGGCTAAGGGGATTTGAACCCTTGACCATGTGGGGCGAAATTTTAAGTACCAAAATGTTACCAAGAGGGCTGCCAAGGACTTCATGCCTAAAAATATAACAGAATTGTATATAGCATTAAATTGTCCAAGTCCACCTCCCAAATTGGCTAATGGCCATACATGCAAACCTCTCATCATCAGCTCACGTCATCCTACCTCAACTCCTACATCAGCCATACGATCCCACCTAACCTCTGATATGCATGCATCTATATATATAGATGTATATGTATAGATATACAATGATATATATATATATATACACCTTGGGACCTTCCAAAAAAATAGAGGCTGCACTCAAACGTGTGAGTGAGTAATTCTTTGTGTGTGGGCAAATGTTAGAGAGAGGAGAGAGATAGACAGAGGGTATTGTGAGAGGAAGGTGTGTTCATATACATGTGTGTGTATGCATGTGAGTGTCACCCAAGTGCACGTGAAGAAGACTGGGTAACCTTGAAGAGCATTGGGAAGGTCTGAGCCAAGCCACAAGTAGGGAAGTTCACTGTTTGAAAGGTATAAGCCTCAAACTGTTTGATTTTTTTTTTGTTTAGATTTTGGTACTGTTTTGGTGTTGTTAAGCCTTATAATTGCATGCATGTATTAGATTAACACTAAGAGATGGTTTTAAGCAATTTGGGAGAGCCTAGGAAGCTTGAAATGCATAAACCAGAGAAAACTGCCATGAACAGACCTCCAATAGTGCAGGTTTGAAACGATCCTCATGGAATTTATTCTTGACACCCAGAACCTCAAACAGACCTCATAAGCATTCAAAAATGCCCAGACTATGACCTAGAAACACTAAGGAAAGCCTAGAATTCTAACTTGCAGGTCGCAGGTCCTCAACCCAATTCTATTTACATAGCCTTAAATCTTATTTTAAGAATGAGGATTTGAACCCCATGGTTAACAGAACCTAACAAAGGAAACCCCATGGAAATTAAGCCAGAAACGAGCATGCATGTAGCAGTTGCAAGCCGAGACCACCACAGGTCACCATAGCTTCTAAAGCTCAATTTGAGCTTTTAAACGAATGCCAAACTGTGGCTTAGACACTCAGTAGCCTATATCACCCAAAAGCAGAGATTAGATTGATCCCAAACTTCACAAAATTGAATGGTTTTGAAAATGGGAATTAGGCCTACAGCACACATGGGTGATGAAGAAGACGACAAGTCGACCGAGTCGACTTGCCCAACTCGTCTTGACCAAACGTGTCGACTCAGACACGTGTCGAACTACAGGTAAGCGACTGCATTAGTGGAACGGCGCCGTTTGGAGTCGTTTTGGTTATTTTAAATAGGGATTTTGGTTGTTTGGACACAGGGATAATCAATTAAAAATTGGATTGAGATTAGCCCAAACCGAGGATAAGGGAATTAAAGGGGTTATCGTATTCTGGTTTTTCTGAAGAAACTAAACCGGCTGGTTCGCTGTATTAATGGACCGGTCTAGGGTTACAACCTATAAACCCTCTAGTTTACTATTTAAAATTAAAAGAATTGAACCGGGACTTTAATTATTTACGGTTTGACCCCAACAGTTTTATAGAATTGTATTCTGGCCCAATTCTTGGAATTCTTATGCAAATACGCCCCTAGAAAATAATAAAATAGTAAAATAATTTTTTAATTATTTTATTAAATAGGTAAAATAACCATTTTACCCTTGGACATTAAATAGGTCAAATGGAGTCCAGATAAAATAAATAAATAGTGTATTTTTACTATTTCGGGCGTTCCAGACTCAACGATGGAGTTCGATTTGGGAAATTAAGTTCCAAAAAATAAAGACACGCAAATGATAAATGACTGTATTGCCCCTAAGGATACATAGTGCCAAATAACAATAAAAGATAGTCCATTTTAGTTATGTTGGGCACTCCAAACTCAATGGTGGAGTCCGTACTAGCCAATGAAGTACCGAAAAATGTGACGTGTGAAATTACTAAAATGCCCCTAATGCTATACGAAGTCCAAATGAAGTCCGATTGGGATGAAACTGATACCAACAGAAGCCCAGATACTTGTGAAATTGGACACATGATTAAATGACGAATCGGAGTCAGAATTTCACAAAATATAAAATGACGAGAATACCCCTGATGTGCCCAAAGCCAAATAAAAATTCGAGAAGGTCTAAATTAACTTTCTTCGGCGTTTCGGACCCAATGGTGAGGTCCATATTATGAAAATAAACACGAAAAAATATGTGAAGTTATAGAAACAAACCCATCATAGAATTAGGCTTACACAGTCTAAGAATAGATTAAGATCACAAATTGATGGAATCTTCGTAAATTGTTTTAGGCTTACCAAAGGAAAGAGAAAGGCACAATCTGTAATGCCAACCTCGAAGCTTAAAGGTGAGTAACTTGGAACTTCTAACTTGGTGTATAAGTTACACTATCTAGATATTGTATCTTCATACACTGTACCGTTTTATATGTTATACTGTTTAAATGCGTATACTTAAATGCATCCCCTTTTGTACTGCATTACACGTGACATGATTTTGTTTTGTCCCATATTTTTGTATTTATATACTGGCGCCCTGTACTGTTCTATCTATTCTAATCTGTTGTTCCATTTAGTTCAGTCCTGTTTTATTCTACTCAACTACATTAAGTGAATTTATAAAACTGTTATTTCATAAATAACTAAACCCTCCATGTGCTTTGTAAGCAAGAATTCATTTTTGAAACCCATGACAGGGAACCTGTGTTACTCACTGGACTTATTTAAGCTCACCCCGTTATCCTAACATTTTTCAGGTGAAGGATCTAGTGGCAAGGATTAGCAGGTTGAGAACCTTGGGGGAATATTTTGAAGAACTATATTAACATAATCCATTTTTGTATCCCACTCCGTTTTTGGATGTTTTGTATAACTAAACGTACGATGGCATGGCTTCTGTAGTTAAACTATGTAACACCAACTATGAATGTATCTAGTTGCTTTGCCAAGTGAATATGCATTCTCTTATTAATTTCTGCTGCTTAACTCATGTGTATCGAATGCATTATACTTGGAAGTTACAAGTGAATGGCCTGTGGTTAGGATTACCGTCGGCGTATTA
Organism: Nyssa sinensis; assembly: GCA_008638375.1. Lineage (NCBI taxonomy): Eukaryota > Viridiplantae > Streptophyta > Magnoliopsida > Cornales > Nyssaceae > Nyssa > Nyssa sinensis. Next base: position 7,297,908 of record CM018052.1, read on the forward strand.
ATTACTCAAAAAAAAAAAAAAAATCGATGGGTGCCTAACTGGCTAGTCACATGTCCTAAATCCGCATAAGGTGGGTTTGGGATGTGACAGGCATATTCCTGGTGTTAACCTTTTCTGTAAAAGATAATCAGTCAATGTATACGTAAAATAATAGTTAGTGTTCACATAAAAGTCTAACTTAGTAATGTTAGTGTTATCTATCGACTAATTCTTAGACTTTAACAGTTCTAGTACTCTAATCCTTTATCCCAAGACTTACTAGAACCTAAGGCTAAACTTTGATGCCAAGCTGTCACGACCCGAAACCCACCCTATGCGGATCTCATATCATGGGGTTGACCCTGTGGCCATCCCTATTTTTTTTTTCTTTGTATTAATGGCAACAATGTATAATATAAAACTTAAATAGTAAATCAGTGAAAGTCTTAAATATATAATATGGTTATACAATGTAAAATAGGAACCAACATAACATCATCCTTAGGTGGTGAATACATGGGAGAACTACATCATAACTAATACATTCCTCACAATGTCCTCTTATGCTCTTGGACTCCTACTGTGGTTTTGCAGCACCCCTTCTTCAAATATAAGTGAGTCGGGGTGAGCTAACAAAGCTCAATAAGTAAATTCTCATCTCTAACATGGGTTAAGGTTAACAAAGAAAGAACATGAATTCATGAATGTGAACCTGATAGCCAATCATGGGATAAGATGCTGTGATAGCCAATAAGGATAAAATTTCACAATGGCCAATGAATAATAGAGGTCACAATAATTAATCATGAGTAACAGATAAAACATAAACATGGAAATCTTATAGGAATTTGTCAAAATAAATGTATTGCCACAATAAATCGATAACAATCAATGAATGAACTCTCAACATAAGATTATTCATAGGGAATGACATAGTCCCATGAATCCAATAAACATAATCATATCAGTTAAACATGTCACGACCTGAAACCCACTTTATGCAGATCTCGTGTCACGAGGCTGACCCAATGGCCGTCCTTACTTTTTATGCTCTTTTGCATCAATGACAACAATATATTATGTAACTTAATAGTAAATTAGCGGAAGTCTTAAAAAAAAAAAATATGGTTTAACAACTGAAAACTGTAAACCAACATAGACATAACATACAACTACTTTTAGGTGGTGAGTACATGGGAGAAACTACATAACATTTTCCTCAACCTGTCCCTCTATGCTTTTGGACTCCTAGTGTGGTCCTGCGGCATTCTCACTTGAAAAATAAGTAAGTGGGGTGAGCTAACAAAGCTCAGTAAATAAAATCCTATCTCCAATACGGGTGAGGGTTAACATAGAAACATATGAACTCATAGGTGAACATGATAGCCAATCACGGAACTAGTTGATCATTTTGGCATTACTACGGGTATTTTATTCTAGAGCGTACTATATATTACTATTCTAGTCAACGTTGCTCATTCTTGTCTCATTAGTGATTCCAACTTCACCATTCACATTTTCTCAATCTATCAAGCATTTCTTCAATTTATATCCACTGCATCCATATTTCATAAAATTAGATCACAAATGAGAAGACTCGACCATGAACATTTTATTTTAAAGAGAAACATATTTCCATTTCACAAACATCGGGTTCATTTTCTTAGGCAGCTAAAATGCATTCCTAAATTCCACCATAAATAATTTGGCTAAAAAAATGAACGGAGTACCTGAAGTGGAGGTGTTGTCGTCTCGAACAAGAAGTCATCGGGCTTATTAGTGAGGACAGAAGATTTAGCCCAGAAACAGCCTAACCCGCAGCGACATAGATACAAATTATCCAAATTATCAGGAATCCAAGTCCACCTTTTAACCAGAACACTCACATTATTTATTTTTAATTTACAAAAATCCAATTCTTCATCAACATCTCGCAAAGAAGACGAAGACGATGACCTATTTTTCAACTTTTAATGCTTTTCTCATAACTAAGAATGACCTATTTGAGAGTCCTATTTCTTAACGCACCCAACTAGTCCCTAAACGGGTCTAGTGAATACTTTGAGTACAATCCTGAATCTTTAGCAGATGGGATGTAGAGGCTCCCCTGTTCTAGGCGATGATAGCGAGTGGGAGGAACTTGGAGGGCTCCGACTAGATGAGGTCCTAAGGATAAGCATGGGTTTGAGGGTACTTCCGTTCGTGACAGCGTGGTCGAGTCCTGGGTCGAACCTAGTGGATAGATGCAAGGTTGACTAGATTGTAGCAGCTCTACCATTCATGGTGGTGGTAAGGTCACCGATCTGATCAAAACAGACAGTAGTCTAGGGAATTGGGCCATTGATCTATGTAGTTTGAAGTTGCTTTTGAGGCTTTCACGTCTCAAATTTGAACTGTGTTGGTGGTGTCCATGGTACGGGATTATTGGAGATGATGGTGCATGGTGCAGAAGCTATTAGATACGGTGATGGGCTTTGTAGTTGTAGAAAAACGTTTGGAGAGAGTAAAGCTGAGAGAGCGACATCAATGGAAGAGAGGTTGGAGACGGCGGAGCAGACCACATCGAGTTCGTCTCACGTGCTGCAACACACCACCATTGGCAGGAAAGGACGACGGCCGACCATTCCTAACAGATCCACCAAGTATCCATCTTGAACTGGAGTCTGTTGACAGCAAGATAGAAGTGGCGTCGTTGACTGATATGGGAAAGCGGTTGAGAAGTGGGCGAAGAGGCTTCCACTATGTCTATCACCATATTACTCCTACAACCACACTTTCAGTTGGAGTTCTAGAGAGAACCAGAGAAAACTTCTCTCTTTATCCCCGTTACTCTCTCTCTTTCCCTTTTTGTTCCTGAAGTCCTTATCAGCTTTATCCTTTTTTTTTTAAATAAATCTCCTTGATCCCTAAGTCACGCGCCCTCCCTTATCACAAACATGTGCATCCTATCCAAGTGGTTACCTACATATATACGTATAGGGTTTACTATATATATATATGTCATGCTTTCATATATATATATATATATATATATTTATACACCTACACATATACACGTACATACTCATTTTCATGTATATAATTTCATTTATTTTTTACTTTATTATTAAATTTTAATTTTCTTTTCTTTTATTTTATTTTGTTATTTTTATTTCGGTATTCGTTCATGGCTTGCTCGGGCATTGCCCAAGCATTATTCATACTTTCAAAACTATTGAGTTTCCAAATCATCCATTTTATTCAATATTAAAACAGAAAACCCTAACGGCTCAGGTTTACATGGTTCGCTCGATTACAATTTAGGTCAGGGTATTACATTCTACCCCTCTTAAAATGAGTTTTGTCCTTAAAACTCGAATGTTCATAATCTAAGAAACTCTATTATCTCCTTATGCCAATTTCATCATTATAGTTCTCCCTTTTTTTCTATCTCTTAGACTTATCTCTGGTATTTAGAAACTATATCCTCAAGCAAGAAAATTTCTTTATACAGGGTTCACAGTTCTTTTGTATCCCTTTTTGTTTTAATTCAATAGCGAATTTGAAAGTCAAGGGTTTGACCTTTTACTTCCTCAGGACTTTCACTCATTATCTCCAAATTTTACTATTAGCATTCTCATGCGTATTTCTTTAGTTCTCAAATCTATGGCTAGGGATCTATTACTTTCATTACTCACCCTAAGTCATCTTTTCAGTTACTTGACTATTTCCCCTTGTTACCAGTATCTTGACTAGTACCATTCCTAGTCGTTATATTCATCTCATTTGGTACTAGGTCGTGATTACCTTACTAATCATGGTCTGTCAACTTTCATTGGCGTCGTATGGTGCATCATGTGCCAGGTAAAGGTATCTAGTACCTTGATCTTTCCTTTTCGATCTGTTTCTTTGATTGTGGTCATAGGAACTCAACAGTGTAACTAGACTACATTTCTATTGTTTAAAGTGTTTTGGACTTCTCATTCAAGTGCTTCAAGTTTTACTAAGGACAGAGTATCATGTTCCCTTTTATTTCCATGAGCATCTTTTGGTTCATGTTGGGATGGTTTACTTGTCACGACCCGAAACCCACCCTGTGCGGATCCCGAATCGCGATCCGTACCCTCAGGCCCGGGGGACCTTAGGGTGAAGGCTCACATAAGCAGCGGTATCGAATAAATGTGTGACATGTGATTGCGGAAGCGTGAAAAACTTTTTCTTTTCTTTTCTTATTTTTAAATTAAGCACATCCGTCCGGTACTGCCACTCTTTACATAGCATACATGATTTAACATTTAGAGTATAACTAAAAACTAAAAAACTTTATAAAAAATACATGTTTAATTGTCCCGTGGGGCTTATACATAACAGGGTACCACTTTACTAATACAAAATTTCATACTTAATGTTTGTAGTGCTAGACAAAAACTACTGAATTTGGAATTCAAATACTTCATATCCTTTAAACTTAAAGCCTTTTTAAATCCATGGAGTTAAATCTCCACTTCAAATGCAGGGTTACTCACCTTATATTTCTGGGGCTAGTGCTAATAATACGCTTTCCCACTTCCTTTGTAGTTCCTAAGAACAATTCATAATAACCTCATTAACTTTACATTCACTGTAATAACACCTATTGATGCTGCTTAATTTATGCTTAGTTCGTATTAGATCCTAAAACAATCTCATAATTCATATGTACTTAATTTAACTCATACTCTTAACCTACAACACGATTTAGTGTGTTAGGAATTTAATTTATTTCAATTTATACTCTTCTAGTAGCTCCATTAACTTTAATTTAAATTTAATTACTTCACATGTTAACGCGTCGTGTCTTTTCATATCTCATTTCCTCGTACTTACCTTAGTTTAGTACTTTGGCGTTACTTTAGGTTATAGTCATCTGACAGATGCTATTCATCAAATTTTATGTATTTTTATTTTAGACATTTCTTTTGGTCAAATAGACTCTACCATTGCGTCCGGAGCGTCGAAGAAAGTCGGTTTAGGCTTTCCTAGAATTTAATTTGGACTTTTGTATGTAAAAGGGAAAAATGGTCATTTCACCTATTTACGTGTCATATTTTTTCAGACTTCGTTTCATAATTTGGACCTCATCATTGAGTCCGGAATATCGGAGAAAGTCAATTTAGACCTTCTTTGGTTTCAATTTGGCTTTAGGGGTACCAGGGGTAATTTGGTCATTTTACCCCTTTACGTGTCTTCATTTTTTGGAATCCTGTCTCGCAAAATGGACCTCTTCATTAGTCTCAGAATATTCAAAATAGTAAAAATACACTATTCATGTGTTTAATTTGGATTTCATTTGCTCTATTTATGACTCAGGGGCAAAATAATAATTTTGCTTTTTAATTTAATTATTTAATTATTTTTCTAAGGGTATAATTGCATAAAGTTCTCAAAATTTGGGCCACAGTACAATTTTTCAGAAGTTCAGGGGTCAAAATAGAATTTTTAAAACTTCCGGACTAAACTAATGGGTTCAGTTCCATTTCGAGTGAACCGGTCTAGTTTCAACTGAACCAATCCGGTCTGGTTGGGTTAATTACGTGATGATGACGTCAGCCCTAATGGTTTAAAAATTAAAACATAAGCCAAAACGACACCGTCCTACTTAATCGTTTTATGCGATGGGTCGAGTTTCGACCCGAACTCGATTTGACCCAAAACCCGAACTGTTACTATTCATCTTCTTCTTCCCTTCTTCCCCTACGTTGCCCTAGTTGCAGGTTTCTTTTCTTTTTAATTTCGTGCATTTTTACTCAACCAATCTCCACTGTTTTGATTTCAAATTGTTCCTAAGGTATAACTAATCACTTTGGCATTCGTTTTGGAGTTTAAAATGAACTCATTGCTTCGGTTTAAGCCTTGATAACTCAGACCTATAACTTAGGTCTGAGCCAAAACCTTTGAGGTTTGTTCTATTGTGATCCCCTCTTCATGGGGTTTCATTTTTCATTCACAAGGTAGGTTTAATAGTAAGTTTATGAGGTTGGGTTTTGAAACCCGTACCTACAACTTGATTTATGGAGGTCGTTTCTTAGGTTTTATGATCGCGGTCATAGGTTTTTAGGTTGCTCATAGGGTCTAGTTTTTGTCTTAGTAGACCAAACAAGGTTTGGTAGTGATGGATTCAGACCTGCTGTAATCAAGGTCTTTAATGGTTGCCACTTCTGGGTTGGATATTTTTAACCGTTTTTAAGCTTAGATTTCATGCTTAAACGAGTCTAAACATGTTCTACATATCACATATACAAAATGAAGGCTTAAAACAGTTTATACATAAGAAAATTCTAGAGAGAGAAAAATGATAATTTTCACATTTCTCACCTTTTTCACAGTTTCCTTCTTCTTCTTGCTCTAAATCTCTTCTTAGCCTCTCAGTTTCTGCCTTATTCAGTTTGTTTCTTTAGGGGGTGGCATGAAATGCATGCTTTGGCTTTTTAAAGAAGGCAACCGACCCTTCTCTCTCCTCCATTCTCTCTCTCTCTCTCTCTCTCTCTCTACATGACCTCACGGCCACCCTCCTTTCACTTCTCATAAACCTGATTTCCATTTCATAAATTTTGCTCTTCCTCATTCCTACTTTACATTTAATTATGTAAGATATTTTGTATATAATATATATATATAACACACACACTAACTCACTCACTTACACACACATACTAGCCCATACACTAGCTGCAGTCCCCCTTCCCATCACTCCTCTCAAATCAGCCCACTTGTGGCTTTACATTAATGTGTCGGTTGATATTTTGAACATATATATACACATATAATATAACACACACACTAACACACCTAAACAGACACACATATATTAGCCGACATACACACTCACACTACTGTTCATACTTTAGATAATTACATATATACACATATATTCAATTCATTTATATACATACATGCATACATACTTGGCCACATATACATACACATAATACACCTTCTATGTGTGTAAGTGTGTGTCATAATATTTAATTATAATTAATAAATAATTTCTTATATTTAATTAATTAATTATTCTAAATAATTAATTATTTTCTTAAGTGTACAATCTTTACACTAATTTCTCTTAACCCCGTAATACGTGTCATATGACCCGGTATTTTTGGGTCGGGGTATTACATTACTCGTATTCTCTTTGCATTACAATATTTATTCCCTGCTTGGGTGTCCTCAAATTTATTTGAACTTTCCATTTGTGATATATCAATCAAATGTCCATTTCTTGATGATTTATCAATCATCTTTTCATTTCATTTTGTATTATTCATTGGCATTCCTGCCTTTGTTTTCAAATTCGTGTTTATCCTTTTATGATTTAGATAGGTTGAGGAGATCAGTTCCTCCATTTTTGTTTTCACATTATAGGCTGGTGCCTTTTGTAATTGCTCTTTTCATAGGTTTTGATTCCTCATCCCTTCGTAGATTAAAGTATGGTACATATACTTAGAAAAGTTTAGGGTAGTCTTTTACCCCAATTGCTGATTCTTCATGTGACAGTCTACTTCGAAAGCATCCTTAATGGTGTTATCATATTTGATTTACCTTGAATTTTTCACGTCATTTGATCGGTTCAAATCTCAAAGTCTTATGACTTTTTAATTTTTATAACCATTTTTTTGGTTCTACTTACCTTTGCTCAGAAAGGTTGTTCAATTGTCTCATTTCTTATACTCGTCATTATATTCGATTTTTCATCATATGTTACATTTTTCTCCCTAGTCATTATTCAACTTTTACAATTTGTTCTTTTAAAGAACTCATTCAACCGTATAGAGAGTTGTACATTCTGGGACTTCATATCATATTTTAGAATTGTTCACATCAATTAGTCATCCCATAATTTAAAGTCTATCAAGATTATGTCAAGTTTTTTCCGCCATGGAAATTCTCTATTTCCTTAGTTTCACAATTCAGTTATTCTTACTTTCTACCTTAATATTAATTGTTCTCGTAGCCCAAAGATATGTATCACTTTAGTACAGTCGTTGTTCTCACCAATTTTCTAGACATTATGCCACAATTTTTGTCACGTAAATCCCCAAAAGTCATCCAGCCTCATCAATCATTTATCTTTTGAAATAGATTCGACTAACTCAATAAAGTACCGCTCATAATTGGGTCATATTGTCACCTAGACCAATAAGATCCATTAAATTTATTTCCAATGATTATTCATCACGTGTCAATCTCCTTTTAGGACCATCACAATTCATAATGTTCATTTGATAGTCTCGTTCGATCAGTATTTACCTCCCAATGATCCATTTGTCTTTACCCTATATGACTCACTCAGGCATCCTTATATATTTGATATATCATCAATCCATCTGAAGTCTCAAACTCCTCATGTTACTATTCATTAAGTCTTCCTCAGACCATCTCACATATATATTTGTTGTTAAATCCACCAACTTTCTAAGATTTTATAATCCTAACTCTATGTCGTCTTATATCTTCCAAAAGAACATTGACCGTTGCCCTTGTTCAAATGATAGTTTCTCCTAATTCATTAATCAATTCATAGTTTAATAATTTAAGAGTCATCAACCTCGACACTGGTACAATCCTTCCCAAGAATCCTTAACCTTTGCCTTTGAGCATACTACTTTCTCCCAAAAGTCATTATTCATTTGGTCATCTTAATCATCCAAGAAACATCAAAGTCAATCATAGCATAGTCTTTCCCAAGACTATTAACCTTAGCATTTAAATAAGCTATCATCCTCCAAAGTCACCGATCATTTAACTATTTAAGTCATCGGATCCTTAGTATCCTTAAGGGTATCTAATCGGTTAATAACTGTGTACTTATGATCTGTACCTCATATGCTCTATGTATATCATTCATGGATAATGATTTCCTCGTAGTATTTCAAAATCATGTATCATCTCAATTTCATGGTTTCTCTAAACGATTTACTACCAGTTCAGTCTTTACGATCATTTGGATCACATTGACCCCTAACAGTTATTCAGAATCATTTATCCTTTACTTTTATCTAACTTGATAGAGTATTGACTAAAATCGGGTCACACATAATTTTAGATCACAAGATTTATTGAATTTCTTCCTAATATTTATTCATCATGTGTCAGCCTCTTTTCAAAATCATCACATTTCATAAGGTCTATTTTGACAATCTCACTCAATTAATAATTGTCTTCACGACTCTATTCATTTTTACCCTATCTGGGTCTACTTATGACTTACTGAAGAATTTTCATATTTCTGGTACACCATTAATTTATTTAGAGTATCAACTCCTCCTATAGTTATCCATTAAGTTCCCTTCAGACTATCTCTTATTCAAGCCTCGTTTATTTATCCATAACATTTATCGAAATCTCCTTAAGTAATTTTAGTGTCATTCCTCGAGAATCCTCATCATTTATCTTTTAAAACCTATTACTCTTCCCTAAAGGCCACTATTTACTTAATCATCTCAATTGTTCAAGAATCGCCAATTTTCATTATAACATATAGTCTTTTCCCCCAATATATAGTATTTATCAATGATAAACCTCTCAATGGTATTGAAATAGTTAACATGTAACCTAGGGATTCTGTTTCTAAGTTCGACTTAGCCGTAAATGCGAGAACTATAAATCAGATATTTAAACAATATATTGGCAGATTGCAAGCAACTAGAAAATACCTATGACTACTGGTACGGTAGCCCGATCATCTCCTGGTGGTGCTTTTGAGGCATTATCCTTGGTGGACTTTTTAGCAGTTGGGGCATTTAATTATGCCTCTATTGTCATCTTTGACCCTTTTTGGCAATTTCCTTTCCGCCTCATTTTATGGTCTTTGCTGGTGCCACTACTTCATTGTAATGGTCAAGCGTTAGGGCCTGATTCTGGGTAGAGCCTTGGTGACTCTTTTCCTAAGACATTCTATTCTGTTCAATTGATCTATTCGATCCATCTCAGTCAAATGATTTCTAGCTATCGGCGTATTCCTGGTGTTAACCTATTCTATAGAAGATCATCCGTCAATGTATACGTAAAATAACAGTAAGTGTTCACATAACAGTCTATCTTAATAAAGTTGGTGTTATCTATCGGCTGACAATTAGCCTTTAACAGTTCTAGTACTCTAATCCTGTCTCCCATGACTCACTAGAACCTAAGACTCTGCTCTGATACCAATTTGTCATGACCCGAAACCCACCCTATGCAGATCTCCTGTCGCGGGGCCGACCCAATGGCCGTCCTTACTTTTATGCTTTTTTGTATCAATGACAACAATATTTAATGTAACTCCACAGTAAATTAACAGAAGTCTTAATACAAAATATAGTTTAACAACTGTAAACTGACATAAACATAACATACAACCACTCTTAGGTGGTGAGTACATGGGAGAAACTACATAACATTTTTCTCAACCTGTCCCTCTATGCTTTTAGACTTCTACTGTGGTCTTACGGCATTCTTACCTGAAAAATAAGTAAGTGGAGTGAGTTAACAAAGCTCAATAAATAAAAGCCTATCTCCAATATCGGTTAGGATTAACATAGAAACATATGAACTCATAGGTGAACATGATAGCCAATCATGGAACCAGTTGCAGTTAAGGCTAAAAATGCCACAATGGCCAATGAACAGTAAGGCACAATATACAAGTATGGGGAATGGTACAACATGAATATGGGAAAAGCTCAATAATCACAATTAACATAAATATACTGCCACAAAAATTCAGTCACAATCAAGTCCAGTAATTAGGGAAACTATGAATACAGAACAATTCATAGGAAAATGAAAACTTCATATGAATCTAATAAATGTCAACATAATAGTCCAACATGAGTGATGCATTTACTCTATTCAGGGTTTGGAAGACCCTCGGTCTTTTGGGGGTCCAGCATACCCCCCTTAACATGAATGCATATATAATGCCCTTTTAACTCACTACGTAAAAATGCCATCATTGCCATGTGTTCGCTCACGGACTCGACTCGTAAGTCCCATAAATCGACTCGTAGGTCCGGTCAATCAGATAGCATCAGATGGATATTGTGACTAATCACAAAATCTGGCATTTATCAGAAATCAGGATTGTAATACCCCCAAAATCCGACATAATTCAGACTGTATTTCGACTTAAGGAAAATAGACTATTTGACGTTAATAATTTGAAATAGCTCAAATACGGTAAGCTATAATGGGATTTAATGCCCTCAGATGTAAAAATGACATGATAAAAATATATCAAGACTCAGTATATATATATATATATCTATTTAGATATATATATATATATATCAGATTGTGTATATATATATATATATATATTATAGAATATTATAATCTAGAAGCTACTGGATCTAAAAGAAGTATAAAATATATTATATATAGGTGCCTCTTGTGGGAATAGCTGGAACAATTGAGATAAAAAGGGGCAGCTTTATATAATTATATATATAAAAGAGGAAGGATGTAGAAGCTTCAAGAAGAAGCTGTAAGATGGGCTACCATATATATAAGCAAAAGAACCTGCTAGAATTTATGGGAAAAGAAAAGAAAAGAGAACAAAAGAAAGAACGAGAGACGGTGCGGAGAGAGTTCTAGAACTCTCTGGTGGTGCAACAGACCAAGGTGTGTATGGCGGTGGAAAGGAGTATATATATATATATATAAATATATATGTGTGTGTGTGTGTGCGTAGCTCGGTTTGCAGAAAAATGGGACAAAGAGAGAGAGATTGGTTGCGCAGCACATCGATAATGTGTGGGGATGTTGTGGTTTGTGGGGTTCCCCTATTTCTGCCGTTTCAATTGAGAACAGAGGAAATTGAGGAGTAGTGGTAGAGTCGGTTGAATTGGATTGGGTTGGATTTGTTGATCTAGTCGTGTCCGTGTTTGCAGATGATGTTGCGGGTGAACGGTGACTGTCGTGGGTGGGAATTGGGTGTGTGGATGTCGCGGTTTGCGGCTCGAAAGTGCGTGTGGATGGTGCGATTTTATAGGGGTTCCTCGGCTTCTGCCGTTTTCAGTTGCGAACAGGGATGATATATATGTGCGTGTATGTCTGTGTAGCGTTGGAAGCAGTTGTGGCTTTTCCTGTTGTGGCTCGAAATTGTGTGTATATGTACGTGTGTATGTAGCAGTGTAAGCAGGAAAAAGGAACTGAACCGTGGTTGATTATAACATGATTTTGAATACATTTTGGCGATGGTCAGCAAAAGAGGATAACAACGTTCAGGTGGAACCTGAAGAGGAGGAGAACATCAGCCAATTAGAGGATGGAAGTTGGTCTGTGTTTCAATAGGTAAGGGACTGATGGTAATGTTGGGACAGGGCGCACATATTATGTTAGAATTTTGTAGTTGCTTGGTAGAATTGCTCTAGATGAACCTTTGTATTCCTTGGGCCGAAGTAGTCTTGGTCCATGGTGGAATATGTTGATATCAAGCGAAGGTCAAATTATTTAGTTTGATGAGCAAAAGGGAACAGGTCGTAGCAGCTGTACTTGATGAAGGAAAATCAAAAAATGCCATATATGTGTATGATTGATTAGGTTCTACTCTGATTGGTGTGCAACGTTTGGAGGAGTATCAGGGGCTGAATGTGCCATTTGATGGCTCGAATGCAACTCCTTTAAAGCTGAGACTAAAGAGGATGACATGAATGACCTTGAGGCTTTGTTGAATATGGAGACTTTTAGGGAAATGCAGAAATCAAACACTGAAGGAAAACTTTTGGACCTCATTCCCCGGCTAATGGTTAAGGAAATTACTGTGGTTACGGAGTTCAAAAGCAGATGTGGTTCTCAGTTAAGGGAGAACTTTGTGTGGGGTTTTCATAAGAGTCACTTGCGGTTTCTAAGTGACCTGCGGCTTGAGCAGGGCCTATTGACTGAGAGAAGTAATGCAATATTCGTTATAGCTTCAACCTTGTGATGGTATAATTGTTGGAGACTATGGGTTTTAACCTTGCTTATAGAAATTGGAGCTACTGATTGGGAAGACTCTGCACAGCAATCTAATGAGAGGAAGGGAAAGTTCTTCAATACCTGATGGATGGGATGATAAAAGGATAGATCTGTCAGGATCATCATCTGCTTGGGGGAAAAAGGCTGAAGAAGCTGATGAAACTGGATTTAAAATGGCTGGCCGACTCGATCAACCTGCCGGTGTGTTTTCTTCAACTACTGAACCGTGGACTGAAGATTAACCTCAAACTTTAGATGCTCAACAATTCAGCTCACGTTTGATTGCAAATTCTCCAAAGGTTGGATATATTTACATCTGAGGAGCATGATCTTCTGGATGCTGAATCAATTATGATGGCCATCAGAAAGATAATGCCTAGGACATACAAGGAGATGCCAGGCGTATCAGGAGCTTATCAGATTGGTTGTGAATGGAGATAAGCGTAATATTCAGGTGAGTAACTCGGACTCCTAACTTGGTGTATATTTTCTGTACTATCTAAATCTGTATATTGTGCTACTTTACATGCTAAACTGTTTTATGCATTGAACTGCTTTAATGCATATGCTTTTATGCATACTTATTGTATTGCATTACTTGTGGCATGATTCTGTTTTATCTTGCCTTCTGATATATCCTGTTGATTCTGTTCGGGTCCGTTTTTTTGTCATCCGTGCTTTGGAGTCTGATTTGATTCAGTTTGATATGTTGAGTCTTACTCTAGGCCCACCACAGGATTGAGCGGTTTTATGCTAGAGCACGACCCAGAGGGTAGAGGCCCTACGAGTAGTCCGCTTATGGGCAGTTGGGAATGCTCGTCTGTATGATTGGCATTCTGTTTTGTTTCTGTCCTGCTCAATTCTGTTCTGTTCTGCTCTGATACTGACCCCAAGCGGAAATGTGCTGTGGGGACGCAGGCCCTCCATGTGTAAGGGTTGGTGACTGACGGATTATCTTGTGCGGCATCCCACATTACTGGGGAAGGTTCAGGCACATTTTTTGGTATGTCATTGATTGATTGGTACTCTGTTTTGATCCGTTCTGTTCTGATCTGTTCTGCCCTGTTCTGTTCTGATTTGTCTGATCTATCTGCTCTGATCTAATCTGTTTGAGCTGCGTTCATTCTACGTGAGCTGCATTGTTCTGTCCGAGCTGCATTGAGCATGCATATATATATATACATATATATATATATGAACTGGTTTTGAAACCCATGGCAAGAACCTATGTTACTCACTGAGCTTGTTTAAGCTCATTCCATTTATTTAACATTTTTCAGGATATAACTCCATGGGACTAGAAGGTATAAAGAGATGATACTAGTAGGCCGTGAGGCATTTCAAGTACGGATCTGATGGCATGGATTTGTGGAGACTTGGGTTCTAATGGATTGATTATGGCTATTCAGGTGAGGGTGATGATATAGTTGACTTTATTCATGTACAATAGATATGTAGGGACATGGCTTATGGTAATAGTACCCTGGAGAAATTTGATATGCTCTGTGTTATATATCTATTATAGACGTGCTTTGTGGTTAGAGTTATATATATCTGATTATAGACTTGTTCTGTGGTACATACTTATGTGGTATATAGTTGAGTTGCATTCCCGAGATAAAAAGGTTTTAAATTCCGCTGTTCTGACCCTATATTTGGAGTGCAATTCATTGTACGGTTCAAAAATTTACTTTTGGTTGGTCGCATTGTCGGTTGGGAAATCGGCAAGGCGGCTAACTGACATCACATCTTCGGCATCCGCATAGGGTGGGGTGCGGGATGTGACAAGGATTCTATCATAATTCCATAAGAAATGTATAATGTATGAAATATCATGCAGTAACACACAATGATATGCCTTTCAAGGCACAGTACAACAAAGCAATCATGAGTGATAGTCTTTTCAAGGCTCAATACAATAAAGCAATCATGAAATAACAGTCAATAAGCATCCACCAGATAGGACAATATGAATGGTGGGACAATAATAGAGGGTGTGTACATGAGTATAAAATTTTGGCAGTAATAGAAAGAATGTGGCTTGGAAAACCACGTATAAGAGATAGAAGTTGACTTACATTTAATTCGTGTGATATACCTTAGTATCCCGTAGCCTTTCCTTTTGCTTTTGAGTTCCCTATCATTTAGTAGACATGTTTCAGTTTTAATGCTATTCATCAAATTTTGTACTTCGTTACTATAAGTATTTCTCTTGCTAATTTAGACTCTACTATTTAGTTCGGAATATCAAAGAAAGTTGGTTTAGGCTTTCACGGTTTCCAATTTGAACTTCTGTACTAAAAAAAGCAAAATGGTCATTTTGCGTTTTTACATGTCTCTATTATTTGGGACCTATCTTCACAAGTCAGACTTTACCGTTGAGTTGAGAATATTTGAAATAATAAAAATTTACTATTTACTCAGTTCAATCGGAGTCCGTTTAACTCACATTTGATTCATGGGCCTTTTAATCATTTTGGCATTACTACGGGTATTTTATTCTAGAGCGTACTATATATTACTGTTCTAGTCAACGTTGCTCATTCTTGTCTCGTTAGTGATTCCAACTTCCCTATTCACGTTTTCTCAATCTATTAAGCATTTCTCCAATTTATATCCAATGCATCCATATTTCATAAAATTAGATCACAAATAAGAAGACTCGACCAGGAACATTATATTTTAAAGAGAAACATATTTCCATTTCACAAACATTGGGTTCATTTCTAAAGCAGCTAAAATGCATTCCTAAAGTCCACCATAAATAATTTGGCTAAAAAGATGAACGGGGTACCTGAAGTGGAGGTGTTGTTGTCTCGAACAAAAAGATATCAGGCTTATTAGCGAGGACAGAAGATTTAGCCCACAGACAGCCCAACCTGTAGCGACACGGATACAAATTATCCAAATTATCAGGAATCCAAGTCCACCTTTTAACTAGAACATTCATATTATTTAATTTCAATTTACGATAATCCAATTCTCCATTAATATCTCGCAAAAAAGACGATGACCCATTTTTCAACTCTTGATGCTTTTCTCTGAACTGAGAATAACCCACTTGAGAGTCCCATTTCTTAACGCACCCAACCAGTCCCTAAACGGGTTTGGTGAAGACTTTGAGTAAAATCTTGAATCTTTAGGGGATGGGATACAGAGGCTCCCCTGTTCTAGGCGATGACAGCGAGTGGGAGGAACTTGGAGGGCTCCGACTAGATGAGGTCCTAAGGTTGAGCATGGGTTTGAGGTTACTTCCGTTCTTGACGGCATGATAGAGTCTTGGGTCGAACCCAGTGGATAGATGTAAGGCCGAATAGATTGCGGCAGCTCTGCCTTTCGTGGTGGTGGTAAGGTCACCGATCTTATCGGAACGGACAGCAGTCTAGGGAATTGGGCCGTTGATCTAGGCAGTTTGAAGGTGCTGTTGAGGCTTTGATGTCTCAGATCTGAATTGTTTTGGTGGTGTCTATGGTGCGGGACTGTTGGAGATGATGGTGCACGGTGCAGAAGCTCTTGGATACGGCGATGGGCTTTGTAGTTGCAGAGAAACGTTTGGAGAGAGTAAAAGCTCAGAGGGTGACATAAATGTAAGAGAGGTTGGAGATGATGGAGCAGACCACATCGAGTTCGTCTCGCGTGCTGTAACACACCACCATTGGCAAGCAAGGACGGCGGCCGTCCCCAACAGATCCACCAAAGTATCCATCTTGAACTGGCATCTGTCAACAACAAGATAGAAGTGGTGTCGTTGACTGATATAGGAAAGCGGTTGAGAAGTAGGCGAAGGGGCTTCCACTACGTCTGTCGCCATATTGCTCCCAAAACCACACTTTCAGTTGGAGTTCTGGAATGAACCAGAGAAAACTCCTCTCTCTGTCCCCGTTACTCTCTCTCTCTCTTTCCCTTTTTGTTCTCGAAGTCCTTATCAGCTTTATCTTTTTTTTTTTTTTTTGGAAATAAATCTCGTAGATCCTTAAGTCACGCCCCCTCCCTTATCACAAACATGTGCATACTATCCAAGTAGTTACCTACATATATACATATACGGTTTACTATATTTATGTATGTGTCATGCTTTCATATATATATTGATATATACATATATATATATATATATATACACATATTTATACACCTCTACGTATACACATACATATTCATTTCCATGTATATATTTTTATTTATTTTATTTTATTATTAAATTTTATTTTCCTTTTATTTTTATTTTTATTTTATTTTATTTTATTTTATTTTGTTATTTTTATTTCGGTATTCGTTCATGGCTTGCTCGAACATTGCCTGGGCATTATTCGTACTTTTGAAACTATTGAGTTTTCAAACCGCCCATTTTATTCAATAATAAAACAGACAGCCCTAACTGCTCGGGTTTACATGGTTCGTTCGGTTACAAATTAGGTCAGGGTATTACAAAACATAAGTGATGCATTTACTCTATTCAGGGCTTGGAAAACCCTCGGTCTTTTGGGATCCGGCATACCCCCTCAACAAGTGTATATAAAATGCCGTAATAACTCAGTGCATATAAAATGCTATAATAACTCAGTGCATATAAAATGCCAGCATAACTCAGTGCGTAAAAATGCTATCATTGCCATAGGTCCGTTCACGAACTCGACCCATAGGTCCTGTCAACTCAGAAAGCATCGGATGGATATTGTGACTGAGCACAAATCTGGCATTCATAATATATCATGATCATTCGTGATTCCATAAGAGTGTATAAAAAAATGAAATATTATTCATTTAGTAAAAACATAACAGTAGGTCTTTGAAGGCATAGTACAATATAATGATCAATGATATAATAGTCAATAAACGTCCACAAGATAGAACAATATTACGTTGTGGAAACAATAAACATTTGGTACGTACAACAGTACAAATCTGGCAGTAATACAAGGAAAATGGCTTGGAAAACCACATATAAGAGATTGAGGTTTACTTACCTTATCAATGCGTTCTAGTTCAGTATTCAATGACTTTTCCTTTTTCCTTTGGGTTCCCTATATATCAGGAAACATGTCTAAGTTTACTGCTACTCATAAAATTTTATATTTCATTACTATAAGTATCTCTTTTGCTAATTTAGACTTTACTATTGAGTTCGTGACATCAAAGAAAATCGGTTTAAACTTTCATGATTTTCAATTTGGGTTTGGGCATCACTAGGGGCAATATGGTAATTTTGTATTTTTACAGGTCTTTATTTTTCGGGACCCCGTCCCATGAAATAGACCCTTCCATTGCCTTTAGAATGCTCAAAACATGAAGAAAATACTATTCACTTATCTTAATTAAACATCGAGAATTATCTTAATAATTAATTAATTAATTTAATCCATTATAATAATATTATGTATTATTTGGGTCAATACTTGACCACATGTGCCTCAATGGCATGATGGTAACTCAGGTTGGTTTAGGTTCTTGGTTCCTTGTGCGTCAGGGGTTCGAATCCTCTTGACCACACTTTCCTTCCTTCCCTTTTTTTTTCTAAACTTTCTTAAAGCAAACAACAGACAAGGCTTAACCAAGGATAGGATATCATCATTCCCATTTTATCTATGAAATCAATTTATAACACTTACAGCCAAACGATCCCATTTCAATTTAAATTTAAAACATCAAAATTGTGCCGTTTTGGAAACCCTTATGCACGATGGGTCAGGTCCCGACCCGAACCTGGATCCACCCCGAACCTCATCCTACTTGCATAGTGGTTGTCTCCCCCATGTTTTTCTAGCAAGTCTTCGATCACCGTCTTTGGCACCAGTGACTGAAATTTCCAATTTTTGAGATTTTAAAACCCTATTTTCTTCACTTTTTTTAACCCCCTTTCCATTCTAAACTATCCCCAACAATTTTCAAACTCTTAGATAATATTTTTGGCCCTCAAAACTTAGTAAACAACCCTAAAATCATAAATCCCAATTTTTCGACCACCTTCTGTATCTACTTCATTTCTTAACTATTTCTCTTGCCGTTTGTTCCTAACTTTATATTTTTCTTCCCAGATTATTATTCGATGATCACATACAAGCTTAACGCAATCTAAATATGAAACCCATAAATTATTCATAAAACAAAATCTCGAACCTACCTTACTGTGACAGCTCCTCTCCTTCCTTCTCTTCTCATTCTTCATCTTCTTCTGTTTCTATCCTATTTCATCCCACACAGAACCCTTTATATTTATAGACAAAATTTTCAAAGGATTTCTCTCTCTCTCTCTCTCTCTATTTCTCTCTCCTAGATCTGCCCCTTAGTTTTGCCTCTCTCTCTCTCTCTCTCTCTCTCTTCTTTTCTTATTGCTCTGCTGAATTCGTAACCCCCTTCCTCATTTACTTTTGCCTTTATTTTGTACGTTATATATATATATATATATATATATATATATATATATATATATATATAACACCCTCTCTCACACACACTTACTCCACTACACATGTGATATATGTAAGATGTATATACTTATAAATATTTTTATATATATAACTGTATATACAACACACATATACACATACACATATATATACATACGGTTATATATATATATACACCTAATATTAATATATATATATATATATATACATGGCTATGTATTAATTCATATTATATATATACATACCCATATATGTTTGCATAAATGTACAAGCATTTCGATGCTCGCTCATGGCTTGCTCGGGTATTGCCCGGACATCATCTGTATTTTTAAGACCGTTCATTTCATTTGATATCGTAACATAGAATCCTAACAGTTCGGGTTTATTTGGTATTACATTCATTGGCTCAGCCTGTCTCGGTATTCTTATTTGAACCTCTTTAGGCATTTATGGAATTAGTCCTATTTATTTGGGTCGGGATGTTACAATTTTAAAGATGCATTTTGAAAAAATTGTTTCGTAACCACAAGTCTATCACATATATGATGTTATGATAAAAAGTATTTGCATTGCATGCATGATGTGAGTGTGTGAGATTCAAATCAAATACAAAAGTCCAATATACCTTTAGTAAACCAAGTCGACTGGTAGTGATGAATGGTAATGTCTCGTGGATGATCTTGGAGTAGAACGGGCATTGAGGTACTTACTCCTAGGACTTATGTAAGGATTAGCCAATTACAATATCGGACCCCATGGTCCTAACAAACTCCCCATTAGGCAATCCGTGACAAAACTGCGAAAAATAGTGTAAGAATAAAATATACCAAAATCTATAACCCCCAAAGAGCCAGATAGAAGGAAATTATACATTTTGACTTAGTATCCTATACTAGAGATATCACTTATCAATGTTCAACAAGTAGACCACCTGTTTCTTGCATAACAACTTCAACTACACCACATGAGATCACATCAATAGAGATATATCAAATAAATCCAATGAGATCACATAAAAAAATGAATATCAATATAAGACAAGGTATAGTAAACATAGAAGGCATATGCAATCAAATCAATACTTAAGCAAGACAAAATGACTCTAAGCTATCTCAAACATATGCAAAATAAAAATGTATATTACTCCCCATCAATATATGCTCAATACAAATTATCTAATCTCCCCCTTTGTAACACCATCTCCCCCTTTTTGTCACGATGACGAAGGAGGTAACAAATAAGAAAGAGTCTAAGGAAGTAAAATATAACAAGATGGATATGCATAGTGAGATAACATAATCTGATAGTAATAACCAATGACACAGAAGAAAATTATCAAGGATATCATAGGGAAAAATTGTCCAAAAAATAAGTACTTGTAGTTAATGAGTCAAAAGATATACAAGTAAACCTCACTACAATATCACTCACAAAGCAGGTAACCAAATACAAGCTGGATCACTGATCATCTATAGGTGGAGGAGGAGGAGGAGGAGGAGGAGGAAGGGGAGGAAAGACACGTGCGAGAGCCTCTATGAATCCTTGTAGAGCTCCTCGAAAATGGGTTGCCTCCTCCATTATCGGTATGAAGTACTCTGATTATATCCAAAAATAGTGCTGCTCCAGCCTGTGATCAATTTCAACAGTGATCTAATCATGATATAACTGTAATCACTCCTCTAACTCATCTTTGGAAATCGGCTGACCAACTAAAGATGAGGAGGCTCCTACTGACGCATGAAAGTATGCACCCAAAGGGGTACGAAACTACTGTGGAGTCATGTCAACTAGGAAGTCCTCAACATGAATCTGCTCTCTGGGCTGCTGCTACGAACACGACAGATGTGGCTGCTGTTGCGGTGCCAGTACTAATGGCTGCTGCAACTGTTGTTGTTATGCCACCTGATGCTCATCATCAACATCATCCTCATCAGTAGGAGTGATGACATGTCCAAGAGACCTGGTTAGAGTTCGACGAGTAAATGGACCAGGTGGGAAAATGAGCATGTCAGCAGCGTAGAAAGGTACTTGTTGTGCAATAAAGATCCTAGTGATCAAGCTATTGCATGGAAAAGATGCGATGCGTCTAGTAATAGTGGTGGAGGAATCGATGACTCGAAGAATATACGATATAGCATTGATCAGTATGGCAGCACTAATGGCATATAGAAATGTAGCATGGGAGAGAATCAGCGTGTTCGTGTGGCTGACTAGAAGCAAAATGCTACACGCGATGAGATTTAGGATATGATAACCCTCATGTTAATATCCCTGCTCTAAGGTTGCACTACTCGTGGCGAAACCTATCAAACTGCCGACACGAAGGGTGGATACAATAAGACTAGCAAATGAAAGTATAGCACCCTGAGGGAATGGGAAGACAGATTGCTAGACTTGAGGAAGGCCAAGAGTCTCAACAATCATATCAATGGTGAGAGAGAAAAGAACATTACGTACTATCACCAGGTAGACTCCCTAGTCATCACGAGAACTTAAGTTTAAGTAAAATTCTCGAACCAAGGTCTCGTTGGCCAAACCTGTGACTGCCAGAAGAGGTAGCCAACCATATGAGTCAAATAGCACGTAAGCTAGTGTCTCACATATGTCATTTATGATGCATACCCTTTGAACAAAGATTGGTCAGGACAAGATAGACACTACTCGAATTTGAGCTTCTTGGGTTAGAAAATGAACCACGACCCTAGGTGCTGCTCCTAGATGAATAGCATACGAAAAGTGTCATCGCTTTATGGGAACAGTCTTATAAGACATGATCACGTAGTATATATATCAAGAATAGGATGTAAAATAATGTTAAGATGCCACTACATTTAATGTACTAAACTACAGTCCACACTAATCCTAAGTCTAAATGAAAAATCAAAACAATCGAAGGAAAGTGGAAAATGGAGTTGAGGACTTACCCTACCAAGAAACAGATGGAATCGCAAAACGATCGGTGAAAACGAAGCCCTCAATGAGTAGAACACACTAACCAGAATAGAAACTAAGAATGATGTAACCCGTGATCAATATGTCATAAGATGTGGGAGGATTTGGAGAGAAAATGAGAGAAAACCACTAAAATAATGTGATTTGTTCCCAATTTCTCGCTTGTTTTGAACTGAGCAGAGTTTGTTCAAACGAGCACCAGAAGTTGCTTTTCTTTTAGAAAATAGAGTGTCTTGCTCTGTTTGAAAATCCTCTGCGCATTTCAACTACTAAATTGGGGAAAACTGGAGTTTTTCATGAAAAATACTATTTTTAGCTACAAAACTCTAGGATGAATTCAATTGTCTTCAAAGCTAAAAACAATCCCAATGTTTTTGAGTTAAAATTTGAATTTGAAGAATCTTTTGAGTAAATTTGAGAGATGTAAATGTGTTCTAAATAGCATCAATACATTCAAATAATCCTAGAACACTAAAATTCAAACAAGCTCACTCTTTACTCACTCAACCATGGTAACTAGACATATACATTAATTTCAACCATGAAAATTTCTTGTCTCAAAGTTGACTTTATATGGTGTTGAATGATTTTCACATCAACAAGAGCAAACAACCATAGTCAATCAACCAAGGAATTTTTTACCATTTCCAATCAAAACTCCCTCTCAACTTAAAAGCAAAAATTTACAAATTGAATTTGCACTTGTCTCACCTTTTGCAAGGCAGCTTTCACACAGTTGAGTGGGATGCTATTTTCAAAGGATTTACCAATGCTAGCAAACACAATATCTCAAGGGTAGCCCTTTCCTTCCACTCTTTGATTTTTATGTGTGTGTGCCATTTTAGTTTTAGGATTTTACTTTAGGTCCTTTGATTTTTCCAACCTAAGTCAATCTTTCTAGCCATGGATTTATTGAGATGTAAACATAAAACCATTAAGTCCAACCTATGTACAAGGCAATCTTATGCAAGAATTAAGCAAGACTAAAACCTATGTGATCACTAGTAGATTGAAAGATTGTGTGCACCCAAGCGAAAAATACTAAGTAAAGATATTGATAAAATAAAGTTCACAAGTCAAAACTCAATTACTTAAAATGCACTTAATACAATTCTCTTTAAACAAAAAAAGGGATTACCATTAGTAATTAAAATAAGAGAAAAATATTTTTGGATTATTGACTTCACAAAGATACGAAATGTACCTAACTATTAAAGATCAAAAATCCATAAAAACGGAAAAAAAAAGAAAAAAGGAAAGATCTATAGACTTAGAATAGATGACTAACGTGAAGATCACTTAGACTATGGAAAATAACTCAACTTACTCAAAGATAATTTTCAATAAGTGAGATGGAGTAAGATGCAATGAAGTAATTCATAAGGAGACTCTAAGATGAGAGTGAAGAGTAAAATCCCTAAATTGCTATAGAATCTCTTAGTCATCTAATAGATGAATTTTCTCTTCTCGATAAAGAAGCAAATTGTGAAGTGTGACTTGCACACTCTTTCTCAAGAGCTTTAAATTTATCTTTCCTCACCAAAATTTGTCTTACAATTCTTTTAGGAGTAGGAGAGACATTTTGAGTCTGAGCATTACCTCCAACTTTGGAATGGGGAATTACTTTAGGCTTTTTAAAGTTGAAAATACGAATGATCCTTTGAGCCATGCTCCTTGGTTTTTGAATATGATTTTTCATTTGTTACTTAAAAGAAGAAATTTCTAATTTATGCTCTAAGATCTTTGTGTGAGATGCCATCAATTTATCTAGAGTCTCAAATTCCTCATGTCACTATCCTTTAAGTCTCCCTGAGGCTATTTCTCATATTGATTGTTGTTAGACTCACTAACTTTTTGAGGTCTTACAATTCTAGCTCTATGTCTCCTTATATCTTCCAAAAGAGCATTAACTGTTGCCCTCATTCAGACCGTAGCTTCCCTAATTTACCTGTCGATACATAACTCAACCATTTAAAGATCAACAAATTCAATACCGCTATGATTCTTCCCAAGAATTCTTGTTCTTTGCCCTTAAATATACTACTATTTCTCAAAAGTCACTATTTATTTGACCATCTCTATCGTCCAAGAAACATCAAATTCAGTAATAGTATTGTCTTTCCCCAAAGACTATTAATCTCAGTACCTAAACACGCTATCGTCCTCAAAAGTCACTGATCATTCAATCGTCTAAATTATCCAATCCTCAAATCCAATGTTGGCATGATCTTTCTTATAGAATTCATTAACCTAAAATTCTAACATAGTCCTCGAATTCTCAAGATCATCAACTTGACTCATAAGCCTACCATTGTCTCTCGAGAATTATTGATCGTCTGATCATCCTAGTCACCTAAGAAACATCAATTTCAATCACGACTTGGTCTTCCTGAAAGACCATTAACCTAAGCTCTGATACCACTCTGTCACAACTCGGCACCCCACCCTATGCGGATGCCGAGGACGTGATGCCAGTTGGCCACCTTGTCAATTTTTTCCACCAAAAATATGACCAACCAAAGGCGACTTCTGAACTTTACAATGAATTGCATTCTAATGTAAGGTCAAAGGAGAGGAAATTAAAAGAATTTTTTTTTTTATATCGGAAATGCAACTTATCCAAACACATTAGAGCACGTCTAGAATCAATCACCAAATATCTCTAGAGTATCAATATACATGCCTCAATGCATCTATTCTATATCAATGAATTACTTAAGTGAAAGTTATGCCAATACAATTCACCTGATCAAAAACTCATCTCCAATGATCAACAATCAGAATATCTCTAAGTACAATTTAATTATGGTGACCCAACATACTAGGCTAACCTTATCACTAATGATGCAATATTATAATACAAAATTGTGAACTTAACCTTACAGAGTACGTAGTCAACTTTGAATTGGAGTTTATATCGTCGATGTAAATCATTTGTGCTTCACTAGTTCCACTAGTTATCTCATTGCATATCATCCGTCATAAGCCACCTGAAAAATGGTCATAAGTAAGGAGTGAGCTAACTTAGCTCAGTAAGTAAATTCCTAGCTTTGCCATGGGTCTGGGTTAGTCTACAATAATATAGAAGAACAAGATAATCATATAGCTAGTCACCATGATAAAGAAATAATGACCGAGGGGCCAAAAAGCTTATTCCCACAAGGTATGATACAAGAGAGAATCAATCAAAAGAGATCCAACTCAACACAATATGTTGCTGCCACCAATAATATGTTAGCCAATCAAAAGTGTTTCATGCTTGCAAATAATATGATCATTCACAAGGTATAAAATATGATCATCCAACGAATACAAAAATATCATTATCTAGTTCTAATAACTATAGATGCATGAACAACTAGGGCCCAGCATACCCCAAAAAATGCTTATCCAGGTAGGGTTCCAACTGAGGGGTTTACTGGTCTAATAGCGCCCTTAAGCGCCCGTTTCTAGCCTCGCCTAAACCACAAGGGGTTTGCTGGTCTTGATAGCGCCTTTACACACCCGGTTCCAACCTAGCCCGAGCCACTGGATAGCACCAGAGCTCTTTCACCTCAGGTCCCGAATGACACCAAAGACCCCAAAGGGTCTACTATGTAATTTGTGAATAGATGGGCCATTATGACTGAGCACAATCCCGAGCACTTAATGAATATCATGATTATCTACATTTCATACGGGATGAACAATTGTATGAAACAATCAATATCACAATCAACGAGTCATAAAGTGTGTGGAACAACAAGATCTCTAACAACAAGATATATCACAAGATCATGACATGGTATACATGATGGTATAAATATGCTCAAGTATCAACAATCAAGATCACGAAATGATATAGGCAAACAAGTCAAATCTGAAGCACAAGCATGAACAAATAATCACAAGTCGATTGGCATCAAATCAGAGAAATCAAGTTCATTAGGTAGTGATAGAGTACAAATCTTGGCAACATTGAAAATAAATGTGACTTGGCTAGGAATAACCCATATTAAAGCATAGGAGTTACTTAACTCAAAATAGTTTCCAGAAGTTCTACTAATCTCAAGTTTCCTTCTCCTTTTCTTTGGAGGTTCCTATAAATCAGAAATTTAATCATTAACAATTTATTGCCTTTAATTGTCCAGGTCTATACCAATGCTCGTGATTTATTTAACTCTTTTGGGTATCATTTAGCATATTTTAAAGTTGTTAAATTTACATATTGGTTTTTAGAATACTTTATTTGGGTAAACGGACTGCATCGTTGAGTCCGGGACGTCTAACAAAATAAATCTAGGCTTTCGCGGCTTCTCATTTGGCTTCGGGTACCTCTAAAGGCAAAATGGTAATTTCATATTTTATATGCCTTAAGTTTTTTTGGAGTCTCATTTCATAAAACGAACCTTGCCATTGGGTCTAGAACGTTCGAATAGTGAAAATACACTATCTATTCATTTAATTTGGACATTATTTTATTTCACTATTATTATATTAATTAAATTAACTTAATTTAATTAATTATACAATTATATAATATATATTATTTTGGCTGAAATTAATCAACAGCAATAGTGGTGGCGCAGTGGACTTGGGACATGGCTTATGGTCTAGAGTGTTGAGTGGTTGTGGGTTCGAGTCTCAGGGGCAACAACCCCTTTTATTTTTCAAGGATTTCCAGAACCAAAGGGTGGATAACAGGCTAAATCGGGATAAGATATCCCCGTCCAAAACAGTGAACCTAATTTGAATCCCTTACCCTCGCAACCAAATAACCCAAATCTCATTTAAATAAAATAAAAACAACTCCACACGGTGCCACTTCATTAATGCGGTGTCTTATCCTATGAGTCGACATGTGTCTAAGTTGACATAGTGGGCTAGTTACCTCGGTTAGGATCGACCGCGTTAACTCACTAGTTGACTTAGTGGGGTCTTCTTCTTCCCTCACGCCTGAGCATTGTAGCTCTGTAACCCTAGCTACAATACCTCTGTATTTCATGGATTTTTAGCAAAATTCATGCGGTTTGGTTGATTCCTTTAGGTTTTTACATGTTTCAGGAAGGGTTGGGCATCGGTTTGGGGGTTTGGTTTGAGCTCAACAGTCCAGTGGAAGGTTAATAGGGGATCTCGGTTCTAGGTTTAATTCCTAGCTCATTTCAAGATCAATTTATGTTCTAATTGTTGCATTGGACTCCTTGAGTCATGAGGCGTCTATTTTTAACCATGCATGCAAGCTTAAGTGTGTCTTCATGGACTTGCCATTGTTGACAATTCGGTATCTCTCTTAAACAGTGCTCAACCATAAGCCATTTCCTCGAATTTTGTGCTTTTCCTTCCTTTTCCCTCGTGTATTCCACATTTTAAAACTCATAAACTTGTTTTAGTTATTTCAGACCTCCAATTCAAGGTCTAGCCATGGCTGCCATTCATGGCTTAGGGTGTTTCAAGCCCTTTTCACCCTCTCATTACATTCATAATAGTCCATTTGGATAGAAGAAGTCATGCATGCAGTATAAGGCTCAATAAAATTGAAATAGTACAAAAAAAATCCAAAAGGAAAATTTTTAAAAAAAACTTTGATGCCTTATACCTTTGGTGGTCTCTTCCTTCTCCTAGGTTCACAATTAGGACTCTAGTGTTGATCCAACCTTCCATGTACAGCCAGTCCTTTCTTCTCCTTCTTGTACACTTCCAATTGAACACACTTATGCATACACACTTTTCGCTCATACATACCACCTCTCACGCACATGGATTCTCTCTCTCACAAGTCACTCACGCATACACACATTGTTTGGTCTCTCTTAGTTGAGTATGTAGCACACGCGCATGCACACACACACACACACACTTGAAATAGGTTTTAAATTCAAGACACTTCCTCCTAGAATGCTCTTCAACTGTGTAATAAGAACAATAAAATGATCTTGGTTGAGATTTGGCTTGTTGTCGAGTTTGAGGGAGTGTAAGAGAAAGTGCTTGAGGCTTTGGTTATGGTTGGGTTTACCTCTTAGGTTTAGGTGGTTCAACACCTTTATATTTTGAGAACACAAACACAACCGGCTTGAGAGTGGGAGATTGACTTGAAGTGGATGTGGAGGGCTTGTTCTTTTTCGTGAATATGTCATAGACCAAACTGTAATACCCTGAAATCTGAAATAAATAAAACGCCCCAATTTTTTGACTTATATAATTCAGTAGACATGATTTACGACGACCCAAAATTCCATTTTTATGAGTTTAAATATATATTAATTTATTCAGAAATTTAAATTAAAACTAGTAGGCCGTAATTGTTAAAATTATTATACGAAGAAAAAAATTGGGCAAATTAGAGTGATGCGTGAATAAAACAAACTTAATTACAAATTTTCCTATAAATGCGATGCATTTTAGCATAAATAAAATACCATGTATTACGACCTATAAAATTAGCACACAAATTTTAAAAAAAGAAAAGAAAAGTGAGAATACAAAGGGATTTTTAAAGCAATTAAAACAAAATGTAAAAAATCTGGCAAATAATGCTAAAAATTGCCAAAAAAGGCATAAGAAGGAAAAATTAGAAAAATGAGGCAAAAAAGGTAGCCAAAGGGTTTGAACCCTAGACTAAGAAAGAGGAGAAACCAAAAGCCCAAAAAGATTGCCAACTAGGCTACACGAACTTTTGTGCAATATAATGCATAAGATATGTATATTTGCCCTAATAAGTCCCAATTTCAGCATGCTTAAAATTGAGGTGACAGCACGCCATTGGACCACCTCCTCAGCCAGTTGCATTGCACGCAACACCTCAAGCTTAAGTAAGCCCTATATATATATAATGACATGTGTTGGATATATATACATATATATATATATATATATATATATATGAATTGTGTAACATGTGTGTGCTGTGTATACAAGCATAGACATAGAGTGTGCGTGAAGTTTAGTGTGTGTGTGTTGAGTGTACTATGTATGAACGTGTATGAGAGAGAGGGGGGAAAGTGAAGGAAAGAAGAAGAAGAGAAGAAGAAGGAGTTTCATACATGCAGGTAGAAGTTGTAGAGAATTCAGGAACTAGAGAGAGAGGAACACCACTTGAAGGAAGGTAATACTCCAAATTTCTGAATTTTCCCTCTTTTAAATTATCAAGCAATATAACATTGGCTGATGTTATTTCGTACCCTAAGTTGCATGCATGTAGAAAAAAGTCTGTTATAAGAAACTTGAGAAAAATGGAAGGGTTTAAGCCTAGGAAAAGCTTAGATCGCCATTAATTTACCTTCAAAAGCCATGTTTGAATCCATTGAAACAAAACATGATTTTGATGCTCAAGAACTCAACTAGACATTACAAGGGTTGTAGAAACCCTAAGTCGTGACCAAAATTATCAAGAAAAGGCCATTAAAAGCTAGGTTATAGGTCACGACTTGGAGAGATAACCTCTCCATTTGAACACCAGAGTTGATTTATAGAGCGTGGATTGAATCCCCATAGTGTAAGGGTCATCACAAACCAAACCTCATCCATTTTCATGGAGAAATAGGCATGTATGAGGCTATTTTTAGAAAACACCATAACCACTCAACTAAGCTCTTGAGCTCATCTCAATGCCCCAAACCAACGCCAAATGAACCCCCATCATCTTAGGAGTTCATAGGAACAAAAAGTAGGCAAAACAAAGTTCTACAACTCCACGAAATAGGAAATGTTGAAAACAGCGATTAGGGCAACGCTGTGTAGGAAATAAGGGAAGATGATGAATAATGGAGGGTTGGTCTTGAGTTAGATCCGGGTTCACGTCGGGACCTAACCCATCGCATTAAAGGTCTTAAGTTGAACGGCCCAGTATTGAGGGTTAGTTTAATTTTTTAACTAAAATGGCTCTGTTTGGCTAAGGGTGTAATAAATTCAGTTTAATTAGCCTGTTCTTAATAGGGACATGCTATCCACGTTTGAGGCCTATCCACTGTTTGGCTTTGAAATAATTTGGTAAAATTGAGGAGTCGCAGTCAGTGGGTTTCGAACCCTTCACTGCGTGCATGTGTGGCATCTAACACAAATATAAGAACCACTGTGCCACTGAGGCACTAGGTTAAAATACTACATAAATAAATATGTAATAAATAATATTATAATTAAATTAATAAAATATTCTCAAAGTCTGAATAAAATAAAAAGGATAGTGTAACCCAACATTTTTGGGTATTCCAAACTCAATGGCAGAGTCCAAATTATGAAATTAAATCTCAAAAAATGTGAACGGACAAATTGGGTTAATCCCAAAAATGTCCTGAAGGCCAAATAATGATACCAAACGACCCCTATTAAATTATTTTATAAAATAGGTAAAATGACCATTTTATCCTTGGACCTTAAATAATGCAAATGAAGTCCAAATTGAGATCCAAAAAATGCTACCTTAATATTTTTTTGACATTTCAGATCCAATGGAGGAATTAGTTTTCTCAAATTTGACCCCTAAACTAGTGATATAGGTAAAATACTCCATTATTTGATAACTAATGTGTATCTAATCACTGCTATAGGACTCCCAGAGTTAATCTAAGCCACAAACGAAAATATTAAGCGAGTCCCAATGAACTATAAGTAACTTGAAACTTCTGGCTTGGAGATATTTTAACTGTCATAGCATTTTCATATATTGTACTATTTGAATGCATACACTTAAATGCATATACTTTGTACTACATAACACTTGGCTTGATTTTGTTCTGTCTTGCTCTTTTGTTCTTTTTTGTTCTGATTTGTGGGCCCTATTCAGGAATTGAGCAGTATGGCATGAGTAGGCCAGGGCAAAACCTAGAGGGTAAAGGCCCCACAAGTGTCCACTTATGGGTAGTTGGGAAAGGCTCAAACATACTTGATGTTATGCTTATACTTCTAATTGATATTGGCATTCTATTCTGTTCTGTTCTATTCCGCTCAATTATGTTCCGTTCTATTCTGATATGTTCTATTCTACTTGAACCGCATTTAATCATGCATTTTATTTGGCATTGTTACTTCTAAAATGATTAAACTATCCATGTGCTTTATATCCAAAAACTGATTTTGAAACCCATGGCAGGGAACCTATGTTACTCACTTGGCTTGTTAAGCTCACTCTATTATCTTAACATTTTTCAGGTGAAGATTCCAATACCAAGGACTAAAGGGTTAAGATCCTCAAAAGTTTTTAGAAGGACTTTATGAAGCCATTTCATCTTTGTAACCTATCTCATTTTTTGATATTTTGTAAACCATACGAACGATGATGTAACTTTTGTAGTTAGACTTGTATAAACCAACTATGATCATATTTAGTTGCTCTACCAAGTTAGTGTAATACCCTAACCCAGAATATGGCACTCTAATTGAGATAGGCCAGGTTGAGTAGTGTAAAATCAAAATATAAACCGAACACGTACTTTAATAAAATTACTGTACGATATTGTACAACACACATAATATCAAATATCTGATAATAATTTCAAGCAATTCGGAGTATCCAGGACTACTCATACAAGAAACCTTGACAGTACGAAAAGTAGTACACATAGACCAGTACATTTATCAAAATACGTACATAGGTATACAAATATACGTGTGATAACATATATATATATATGTATAATAATATATGAAATATGTATATATATATATATATATATGTGTGTGTGTGTGTAAGATGAAGTATAAATGTATAGGTATATATATACATGTACACAAGCAAAATACATACAAAATGAATGCTACATGTACATAAGGTGGCAAAATGACTGACACACACAGCCAACAGTATGTGTGTGAGAAATGGTGTATGAGTGTGTGTATATGGTATATTATATATTATATATGTAAATATCTTAAAGTAAGAAAATTAAAGGTTTAATAGGTGTTGACCAAAGGAAGTTTAAGTGATAAAGCAGTCAAGGATGGCTTCATAAATGGGAGGAAGAAAGAGAAAAGGTAGGCTGCAAGTGGGTGAGAGTTTCTCTATAAATAGGTGAGGGTTGTTTGAGGAAATCAGAAAAGAAAGAAGGAAAGAGGAGAAACTGAGGACAATATAGTCATTCAGAAGGGTTCAGAAGAAGAAAGGAGGAGGAAAATAGAAAAGGAGATAGAAACTACGAGCCAAAAGCTCATACGGATAAGTGAGAGTTCCATTTTTGTTTTTATGATTCAAGAATGTTCATTTAGTTTTGACGATAGGATCTTAATCAGCATGAAAAATAGTTAAATTAGTAAGTTGAATCAAGTAAAATGGTCAAACGATGAAGGAGATATGGGCAGTTGCAGGTTTCTATAATAGATTCGGGTTTGTAATTTTTATGCATAAAACTTGATTTAAATGCTAGGAAATTGTTAGTATAGAGTGTAGAAAATGAATGGAAAAAGAAAAGGGTCAAAATAGTGATAAAATCACCATGGAAAAGGGCTTGCCAGAAATTCGTATTTTTGGCTGGAGCTACTGTTTTTGCTTATTCGAGGAGTTTGGTTAACTGAACTGGAAAACTAGGGTTGGGAACGTGATCCTCATGGAATTTAGAATAGGAACACATTGAGTTTGGGGGAGAAAATGATCGAAAAAAGTTGGTCGTCGCCGGAAGGAGTGATGGAGACCTACCGGAGTATGGTCGGGGAAGAAAGTGAATAGTACTCTAAAATGATATCGTGTTGAGTCAAGATGTGTTGATACTACATCGTTTCGAGTGTGGGGGGTTTTTTAAATTAAATCAGAAATGGGAGTGTTTGGGTGTGGACTTAAGAAATTGAAATGAATTAGGAATCAAGATAGGGATAGCTTATCCCTATTTCGAATCCTTAGCCCCTATTTTAGTTATTCTGATTTAGAATAGAAAAATCTGAAATTCAGATTTAACCCAAGAATTAGAGAAATTATAAAAGTGTTCCTAGACTTATGAATATTATAAAATGACCCAAGGAATAATTAATTAAATATAAATTTAATTAATTTTAAATAAAGGGAATTACTAAAATGCCCTTAAGTTAGAAAAGAGTCAAACAAACCCTGATTTAAGTGAACGAATAGTGAATTTTTATTATTTCGAGCATTCCGGACTCAACGGTGGAGTCTGATTTGTAAAAAGAGGTCTCGAGAAGTAAGAACACGTAAAAGAGCAAAATGACCATTTTGCCCTTTTTAGTACAAATGTTCGAATTAAAGTCCGCGAAAGCCTAAACCAACTTTGTTCGACTTTCTGGATTCAATAGTAGAGTCTATTTTAGTAAAAGATATACCAATAGTAAAGAGACATAAAATTTGATGAATAGCATAAGTTATTAAAAGGTAAACTGAGATGTATTATCTATTGATGAAATAGGGACTTCAAAGGGAAAGAAAAGGTGACTTGATTCTATTGAGAAAGAAAGGAAATAGGTTAAGAGGTAAGCAATATCTAATCTCTGCTTGTGATACTTCCAGCCATATCAACAGTTTTTCATGTACTATCTATTGTATTCCATGCATGCTAGAAAGTTTATTGAGTCCACATTTGATATTGTTCTATCTTGTGAAAAATGTTTATTGATTGCCATATATCTCGATTATGATTTTGTACACTTGTGCGTAGGGCCAAGAGAGGCCAACCAATTATGTTCGTGGCAGCCTTGTAACCATAGCCTTCGAAAAGCTATAGTTATATTATGTAGCCAAAAACCAGTTATGATTCCACTATACTCTTCGTGGAAAGTAGCATGATCCTGATATATTATGAATGCCAAATTTGTGCTCAGTCACAAACTCCATCTGATGCTTAGTACGACCTTCGGGTTGGGGTTCCAAAAGGAGAACGTTATCTACACGTGGTTATGCGAGGCATAGCGCACATCTACATGTGGTCATGCAAAGCATGGCGCACAACAGGTTACAGAAACAATTTAGGGGTATGCTGTGCCCTAGAGTTAGAGTGCATCCACTTTTGTTGATATCACTATCATTATTGATTATCATAGCTTGATCATGTTATACCATTATGAATGATCATGAGATTTCACAACTTTTTATTGAGTACATATGATTATGCTTGAGACAGCTCATGACTGTAGCAATATGATTATGTTATCAGACAAATTTTTCATTGAATTATCATTTAAGCTTCCTACCATTTGATGTTCATTAATGAGTTCTATATTTCTTGACTAGCTATCATGTTTGCATTATCCTAGTTCTTTATGGATTATGTCCTTCTATATTGAATTGTACACATGGCAGAACAAAGGAATACTTACTGAGTTTTCATAGCTCATATAGATATTACATTCATTTTTAGGCACAGATATCGAAAATAAACGATAGAGTCTGTTAGCATAGAGATGGACATTACTTTTTAAAGTTGCAAGTGTAATACATAGTACAGTCTTGTAGCCTCCCATGTTATCCACGTCTTGGGGATGTACAGTAGTTAAAGAACTTTATAGTCTATATTTTGAGAACCAGATATAGATTACATGCAGATTTTATATTTTAAAGTCTTTTGTTGTTTATATTATGATAGTTGTTGCATGTTAGTAGCACTGATGGTGTAGCAAGTTTCAGATAAGACCCGGTTCGACAAAGGGGTTGGATCAGGGTTCGCGATTCGAGATCTACAGAGGGTAGGTTTCGGGTCGTGACAGTTAGCATGCATTATCTTATTTAATTTTTGCTGCTTAACTCCTATGTAAGGAATGCATTTAACTTGGAAGTTATAAGTGAATAGCCTGAGGTTAGGATTACTATCGGTATTTTCATAAGTAAAAATACGATGGGTGCCTAACTAGCTAGTCGCATATCCTTAATCCGCATAGGGTGGGTTTTGGGATGTGACACAAACCATTTCTATCATTCTTGATTTGGATAGTACTAATCATTTTAGAGAGCTTATTTGACCTGTCCTCAAGATTGACATTTACATTCCTAGCTTATATAAGTTGTTCACTAAGAGAGTGAGCTTTGGAATTCAATTATCTTTTTTCAACCTCACAAGAATCTAGGGATGCCTTAAGTCTTCCTACCTCAACAACCAATAAATTCCTCTCATTTTCTAAGGATTCAACTTTCTTTAAAAGAGACAATTTATCCTTATTTAGTTGATAAAATAGAGATGAATCAATTATTGAAGCACTGTTCTCCTTCTCACAAAACTTAAGCTTAGTGATAAGTTTCATGTTAGACTTCTTGAGATTTATAGATTCTGATGTTGCACTTTTTGATCAATGGGCTCCGATCTCTTTCGCCTGTTGAACACTCAAGGAAAGAAATTAGATGGCCACCCGGTTGGCTCTAGTGGTAGCCGCTCCGATGATAAAGTCAATAAATTGAATTGAAAAGACTGTAATTGAAAGTAATTAAATGAGCATGAAAATAAAATGCGCACCTTAGGGCTTTATTTTTAGGCTGTTGCTTCCTAAGTTGATTAGGATTTGGAGTCGTGAAAGTATGGATTTGATCATAGGAGAATGGCAGTTACCATGTTGAACTCTGTTTCTTTATTCCAAGGTCGAAAGTCCATAGAAAGCGGTGACCAGTTCGAAACCCCCTTTGCTTTGGAGGCAGTACTGTTGGGTGCGATAGTGCTTGAGGCGCTAACTCTAAAGGCAGCAGTTCTAGAGGCCAGCTCTGGAGGCAGGCGCCAGCTCTAAAGGCAACAGTTTTGGAGGCAGCTCTAGAGAAGCTAGATCTGGAGGTGGTGTACTGTTCAGTACCCCCACTATTTTGGATAGGAAAGCCTTTCTTAGTCTGTATACGCAAGGGCACTGTACATGTGTCATGTTTGAATTGGTCTATCACTTTATGGCCCATCAGCTACTCCTCTCCCCTCCTCCTGAGCTTCAGTTCTATAGGATCCATGCAGGGCTGCGACTAGGATTTCTGAAGAGTCACACGTACTTGATGATTCCTAATATACTGACCTATAACACTTGAAAATTAAACAAGGCTTTTTTTTTAAAAAAAAGGTTAGTAGAGTGAGTTAAATGGACCAGATATGTAGCACTTGCAATGGCTACAAGGCTTTTAGGGGTCTGCACATTGAGATGGACTAGACCTGTAACACTTGCATAGGCTACAAGGTTTTTAGGGGTTTGTACATTAAGATAGACCAGACTTGTAACACTTGCATGGGCTGCAAGGTTTTTAGGGGTCTGTACATTGAGATGGACCAGACCTGTAACACTTGCATAGGCTACAAGGTTTTTAGGAGTCTGTACATTGAGATAGACCAGGCCTGTAACACTTGCATAGGTTGCAAGGTTTTTAGGGGTCTGTAAATTGAGATGGAGCAGACCTGTAACACTTGCATGGGCTGCAAGGTTTTTAGCGGTCTCTACATTGAGATGGACCAGACCTATAACACTTGCATAGGCTGTAAGGTTTTTAGGGGTCTGTACATTGAGATGGACCAGACTTGTAACACTTGCATAGGCTGCAAGGTTTTTAGGGGTCTCTACATTGAGATGGACCAGACCTGTAATACTTGCATAGGTTGCAAGGTTTTTAGGAGTCTGTACATTGAGATAGACCAGGCCTGTAACACTTGCATGGGTTGCAAGGTTTTTAGGGGTCTGTAAATTGAGATGGACCAGACCTGTAACACTTGCATGGGCTGTAAGGTTTTTAGCGGTCTGTACATTGAGATGGACCAGACCTATAACACTTGCATAGGCTGCAAGGTTTTTAGGGGTCTATACATTGAGATAGACCAGACCTGTAACACTTGCATGGGCTGCAAGGTTTTTAGGGGTCTATACATTGAGATGGACCAGACTTGTAACACTTGCATAGCCTGCAAGGTTTTTAGGGGTCTGTACATTGAGATGGACCAAACCTATCACACTTGCATGGGCTACAAGGCTTTTAGGGGTCTGTACATTGAGATGGACCAGACCTGTAACACTTGCATAGGCTGCAAGGTTTTTAGGGGTCTGTACATTGGGATAGACCAGACCTGTAAGAGTTGCATGGGTTGCAAGGTTTTTAGGGGTCTATACGTTGAGATAGAGCAGACCTGTAACACTTGCATAAGCTGCAAGGTTTTTAGGGGTCTATACATTGAGATGGACGAAATCTGTAACAGTTGCATGGGCTGGTTTTTAAGGGTCTGTACATTGAGATGGACTAAACCTGTAACACTTGCATGGGCTGTAAGGTTTTTAAGGGTCTTTACATTGAGATGAGAACACTTTTTGGGAAATAGAGAAAGAAAATCTTTATTGATAGTATTTCTACAAGTGTTATACATTCCATGGCTTGGGTAGAGGTTTCCCAGTTAGGTCTTCCAACTAATAAGTTCTAAGTCAGACGATCGTTTGTAAGGTCTAGATTCTTTTACAAGTTATTGGCTATTAGCCTCTTGGTTAAGGCAATCTGTTTCAAGGGTTGGCATGCCAATTTTCATAAGAATGATTGCCTCGATGCAATAGTATGTCTTCAAGATTAATATACTTTCGTGCTCGTTCCATGAGTGCTGCTATGTCAGCAAGAGGGCTATTTTTTAAGGAGTCTTGGAAGCCCCCTTGAGCAAGGCCTGAGGTCAGAGCAGCCACCAGAAAGCCCGGGCTACAATCTGTGATCTCTGTAAGCTCGGCATTGAATCGTGCAATATATCCTCCAAAAGGTTCTCTTTTGGACTGCTTTAAATTTAGCAAGAACTCTAGGCCCTTCCTCAACCTTCTGCTGGTCATGAACCAGTCAAGGAATCACCTATTGAGCTCGTATAAACTGTCGACTGAGTTCAGAGGGAGGTGGTGGAACCACTTCAGAGCAGTCCCTTTGAGGCTGGTGACGAATGTACGACACATGAAGGCATCGGTGGCCCCATGTAGCGCCATGGTGTGCTGATAATGAGAAAGATGGTCCCCTAGGTCGCCAGTCCCATCATAGAGACTGAATTTTGCGACAACAAATTTCTTTGGCCGCTCCTCAAACATAATAGTAGGGGTGAATGGCGTAAAGAACCTTCCGAGTAGCCTAGCTAGCTCGTCCTACTTGGGAGGGACTTGAACACCTCTTGAAACGACAAAGTGGTCCATAGAGTCTGTGACCTCTTCAGCCCTCCATGGGTCCCCAAGCGGTATTAGTTATTGTGAGTCTTGCCTTACAGCTTTAGCGCCTATATAGATGGGATGGCCATGACCCATGGTGGGAAGAGGATTTCGTTTCTTCCCTATTGGGGGAACTGGTGCCATTTGAGGTTGGAACTTTTGCGGCACTGGACTTGCCTCTGAAGCCACTAGAGTTGGAACCCTTGTGGTACTTCAGTAATGGACAGCCGGGTTAAAGGCCGGTATAACCCTACCTTCGGCGGCCGACGGCTAAGAGTCTCCTCCAATATGGGTGGTACCTCGGGGGTGCACCTGTTGTTCACTAGGAGTCTTTTCATGGGATCATCTGCCCATGGTGGCAGCAAGAGGCCGTGCTCCTGCGTTAGTCGTATTGACAGGAGGATGTAAAAGGTTGCTTTCGTGGCTCTAGGTAAGCATCCCTAGAGTTTTGGAGAAAGCAAGAAGCTGCTCCTGCATTAGTTCATTTTGTCGCTTAACTTGATTGAGCTGCTGCTGCATGGGATCAGATGATTGTCCCATTCTCCTACCGGTCGGCGACCAGTTTGAAGGGTTTTGAGCATTCTTCCTTGGCCGGAGATTAGGAGCCATGATCCTCCGATGAGAAGGATTACGAGTTCGCTTGCAAAGAAAAGAACTCTTAGTGAGAAATGATTGTCGTTCCCATAGACGGGGCCAAACTGATGTTGCACTTTTTTGATCAACGGGCTCCGCTCTCCTTCGCCTGTTGAACACTCAAGGAAAGAGATGATAGGGCCACCGGGTTGGCTCCGGTAGTGGCCGCTCCGATGATAAAGTCAATAAACTGAATTGAAAGTAATTGAATGAGCATGAAAATAAAAGGCGCACCTTAGGGCTTTATTTATAGGCTACGGCTTCCTAAGTTGATTAGGATTTGAAGTCATGAAAGTAGGGATTTGATCATAAGAGAATGGCAGTTACTATGTTGAACTCTATTTCCTTATTCCGAGGTCGGAAGTCCATGGAAAGCGGTGACCAGTTTGGAAACTCCTCTATTCTGGAGGCAGTGTTGTTAGGTGTGACAGTGCTTGAGGCACCAGCTCTAAAGGCAGCAGTTCTAGAGGCCAGCTCTGGAGGCACGCGCTAGCTCTGAAGGTGCCAACTCTAAAGGCAGCTTTGAAGAAGCTAGATCTGGAGGTGGTGTACTATTCAGTACTCCCACTGTTTTGGATAGGAAAGCCTTTCTTGGTTTGTATACACAAGTGCACTATACACGTGTCATGTTTGAATTGTTCTGTCACTTTATGGCCTATCAGATTCATTGAATAGTCTTTTAAAAGTAATCTCAATATTGTCTTCTTTATCACTAGACACAAGGTCTTTTATGTCCTCTTGATCTTCATCCTTAATGAATGATGATCCTTCATGGACATTGGTGACACTTGTGAAAGCCAAGATTTGACTTTTATCTCATTCTTCTTCTTCATCATCATTCTCATCCCCTTCATCCTCTTCAAAAAGAGATGATTTCAGTGCCTTTCTATTTCAAGAATTTTCCTTTTTCTTACTAGTACAATGGGCGGGTATATGCCCAAAATAGTAGCAATTATAGCATTCAATAGGTTTAGAGGAGGGTTGTTATAAAGGTCTTCGTTTATCACTACTAGAAGAAAATTTTTGGACTTAGCCTATTGAAGAGTTAGAATTTCCAAAGGATCATTTACTTGAACTTTGAGATCCCTTGGAGTTAGGCATTCTACCCTTGGGATATTTGTTAAACCTCCAAACAAAGAGAGCTAAGTCCTCATCATTCATGGACTCGAGGTCAATTTAACCATCGCCTTCACTTTCTCCTTATGTTGATTTCAAGGAAAGACTTTTAATCTTCTTTGCTTGGCTTAGAGTTAGCTCAAAAGTTTGAAGTGATTTAGCTAACTCATTAACAAAAAAGAGAGTTCACGTCCTTACTCTCCCCAATAGCGGTGATCTTAGGTTGAAATCTCTGAAAAAGATATCCAAATATTTTCCTTACAATCATAATCCTCTCTAGCTTCTCTCCTAGGTTGGATGATGAGTTAACAATGTCACTCAATTTAGTATAAAACTCAGAAAAGGTTTTCGATTCTTCCATTCTTAAGGCTTCAAACCTAGAAGTTAACATTTGTAATTGTGACTCTTTTACCACCAACGTACTCTCATAGGTAGTCTCGAGGATGTCCTAAGCCTCCTTCGACGTCTCACAAGTCATGATGCGGTGAAACTCATCGAGAGTTACTGCGTTAAAGATTGCAATCAACCCTTTGGTATTGTAGCCACACATCTTTAACTCTAACTCGTTCCAAGTGTTTGAAGGCTTGATTATGGAGGGAATTTCTGTAGTTACGGTTCTGTACCTCAAGCTCCGTTCTACTCGATCATGTCTTCAAACAACTAGAATCCTTAACGGTCTTGGAATCCTCCGATCAAGCTGCTCCATAATTACAAGTTCTCACAACCTCGATGTCCACCGATCAATCAACGCCAAATCCTCAAGCTTGAACTCCATCATTTGTCAATGGTGAAATTGACATGAACAATAAGCTCTTAAATCTGATTTGGATCTAGTGAATGATCTAAATCGATCAATGAATAAGAGTAGAGAAAGGTATGAATGACAATGATGATTGATCTCTCATGAAAGTTTTTGAATCTCTCAAGAATTTAGCTCTAACAATTGAAAACTTCCTTACTCTATTTTAACGGCTCTCAATTAAATTTTCGTGTATTTTCGCAATGAGTTTGTTCAATCCCTAATGAGCTTTAAAATAGATTACAAATATGTTTTTCGCCCAGGGTTCGTTCGAACGAACCATCATTCGTTCGAACGAGCACTCATTCATTTGAATGAACATGGAACAAATATCAAACAAGCACAACTCTGAGGTTACAACTTTTCGTTTGATAGAAGAACTTTGATCGAATGAAAATGAACTTTCTGTTCTTCGTTTGAACGAGTAACAAAGAGTTTCTCATTCTTGCTTTTGATGTGAACAGAATTTTCCCTTGGGATTATAAAGATGCATTTTGGGAAAATAGTTTCACAACCACAAGTCTATCACATACATGATGTTATGATAAAAAGTATATGCGATGTATGCATGATGTGAGTGTGTGAGATCTAAATCAAATACAAAAGTCCAATACACCCTTTGAAAACCTAGTCCACCTGTAGTGATGCACGATAATGTCTAGTGGATGATCTTGTAGTAAAACGATCATTGAGGTACTTACTCCTAGGGCTTATGTAAGGATTACACAGAAAGCACATTTTATCAAATCGGATTAGCCAATTACAATATCGGACCCCATGGTCCTAACAAAACAAATACTATAAAAGAAGGAAAAAATCATTTACTATGCTAGCCAGAAGCTAATCTCATATGAGCAGAATTACAGTGCTTTTAAGAAAACTTCCACATCATTTGTTTAGGTCACTTAGAAACTCCGCCATTACATAATGGCCTATACCATACACTTAGTATCTAGAATGGACCCCATGAGGTACCTTTTCAAAAAGTCGTCCTTGTTAAGCCGCACAGTTTGGTGGCTCTTGCTCATCTCTTAATTTAACATAATTCACGTAACACAAAAGTTTATCAAGGGAAAAGTCATGGCCGATTACCTAGCTGGTTATCCAGTTGAAGGTGAGGTTGTTAGAGAGACAGAATTCCCATATGAGGTCATCATGCAAACCTAAGAGGATAGATGGTGCCTATACTTTGATGCTATTGCCAACAAAAAGGGCTATGGCATTGGCATGGTCTTAATAATCCTAAATGGGGCACACACGTCTTTAGCTTCAAAGCTTCAATATCCTTCCACAAACAACACCACAGAATATGAAGCTTACATAGTCAGTCTACAAGCTACATTAGAACTGGAAGTTAAAAACCTTGATGTGTATGGAGACTCAGCTCTCGTCATTGGCCAAATTGAGGGAAGGTGGAAAATCAAAGAAACAAAGTTTATGCCTTATCATTGATGCTTGGAAATACTGTTGGTTGGCTTTAAAGATGTTTAGTTTCACTACATACCTCGGGCCAAGAATAGTTTCGCAGATGCCTTGGCCACCTTAGCCTCTATGATAAATATACGTAAAAAACATCTGTCAAACCACTTCTGGTTCAAGTTAGAGAGACACTGGTGTACTATTGCAACATCAACGAGGTCACTAGCAGGTCAAAACCCCCTTACTTGGTACATCGATGTTTGGTCATTCATCAAACATTCGCAATACCCTGAAGGATACACCCAAGGGGATAAGGTCGCCTTCAGATATTGGGCCACCCAATTCATTATATGCGGAAAGTGCCTGTACAAAAGGTCATTCAATGGTATTCACCTCCTATGTTTGGATAAGCAAGAAGCTAAACGTGTCATGACGAAAGTCCACGAAGGAGTCTGCGGACCCCATATGAATGGACACATGCTGGCCAAGAAAGTAATCTATCTCGAATATTACTGAAACACCATGGATGAAAAAATGCCACAAGTTCCAAATACATGCTAAACTATAGCACCTACCCCTTATAGAATGGTACAACTTAACATCTTCATAGTCATTCGCCACATGGGGAATTGATATTATTGGCAGGATCAAGCCAAAAGCTACAAATTGCCACAAATACATCCTGGTGACTATTGATTACTTCACCAAATGGGTAGAGAAAACTTCATATGCCATCCTCAATGCAAAGAAAGTGATTCAATTCATTTGGAAAAACATTATTTGCCAATATAAGGTCCCTCATGAATTGATCTCTGACAATGGCCTACACTTTGAAGGGGAGGTTACGAAAGTAGTGGAAGAATTCAGAATCACCCTACACAAGTCCTTACCTTATAGACCACAAACCAATGGGGTATTTGAAGTAGCCAATAATACCCTAAAGAATATCCTAAGAAAGGCG
Source organism: Nyssa sinensis (assembly GCA_008638375.1). Taxonomy (NCBI): domain Eukaryota; kingdom Viridiplantae; phylum Streptophyta; class Magnoliopsida; order Cornales; family Nyssaceae; genus Nyssa; species Nyssa sinensis. Next base: position 7,341,148 of record CM018052.1, read on the forward strand.
ACAGAGACTAGCAGAAATTGGCAAAACAAGTTGCCTTTTGCCTTATGGGGATACCGGACCTTTATTAGGACACCTGTTGAGGAAACCCCTTATGCCTTCACATATGGGATGGAGGAACTCTTACCCATCGAACTTGAAGTTCCCTCACTCAAGGTGCTTCTCGAGAGTCAAGTAACCAAAATAGATTGGCTGCAAAACTGCTTTGACGATTAGCATTATTGGATGAAAGATGGCTCAAAGCCCTTTACTAAACACAAGGTTATCACTGTCGGATAGCCCAAGATTTCAATGAGAAAGTCAAGAAAAAAGGACTAAAAGTAAGAGATCTAGTGCTAAAAGAAATCAGGGCCCTAGTGCTCTACCTATGAGGGACGTTCCGACCTAATTGGAGTGGCCCATTCATCATCAAGTCTATCACCATCGGAGTGCAGCTTGGTTCACAGACATGGATGGAAATGTGTTTTCCTTACCCACCAATCTAGACCAGCTAAAAACATACTATGTTTAGGGGCTAGGCGTATAATAATAGAACTACAACCACCTGACCCCGATTAAACAATGTTACTAGCAACATGGGGATACGTAGATAGCTCACTAAGTCAATGTGAATGCGGTCTTAAAAATAGAAATAAATTTTATTTTTTTTAAACTAAAGTACATGTTCAATAATTTATTTCATAATCAGTTAAAACCCAATCTGATTTGGTGATAAGATGTCTAGACAAGAATAAGTAGCTTTAAAAAAAAAGAATCATCATCATTAAGGGATCACTCTCATCATTATAAAGGGATTATTCTATCTTCTCCACTAACTTTGCTTCAAACTTAAACTCCTTGCATGTCCTTTTCTCCACGAAACACCAAAGGCCTTTCTTCTTATCATTTTGTAAGTCAAAGCGCCCAAAGTTCAGTTTCCCTTTTTGATGCAACACCTCTCAAGGGACCCTCGGGTGCCCCCTCTTCCTCTTTAAGCCTCAAACTTCTCGAGTATCTCCTTCCTCAAGTTCAAACTCTACAAAATCTTCTTTGTCACGTCCTGAATTTTCACAAACCCGGGAATTGAGTGAAATGAATTAAGAAAAATAAAAGAAAGGTAATTCAATGGATTTAATTGATTAGACATTAATTCCCCCATGTTTTCCCAAGATTTGAAATGAAAACGTACTATTAGACTTAACCAAAATGGTCTCCTAAGGTCATTCAAACATCCCTCCCAATCAATAGTCAAAATAAGTCTAAGTCACGTTCAAAAATGGCCTCCAAAATAGCCCCAAAATGTCTCTAAATATACCTTGGAACAATGGCCCAAATGGGCCCCAAGTGCCTTAAAACATGGGCCAAGAATAGGTCAAAAAAGTCTACCTAAGGTAGTCTAAGGAAGTAGCCAAACATAGCCCAATAGGGTGGCCAAACATGGCCCAAAAGGTTGGCCTAACATGGCTCAAAAGGGTGGCCAAGGGATGGTGTCAAGGGGCTGTTAGGGTTGGGCGCGCATGGCAAGGTAGCAGGCAGGCACGCGTATGGGCGTGGCATAGGCGTGCGTGCAGACGAGGCAGGGGAATGGTGTGTAGGCCCGCAGAAGGGCACGAGGCGGCATGGGCGTGGGCTGGGGCTATCCTGGGGCTGGTTCACTGTAGCTACTATTCATTGCTATAGTAAACCAGTAACTAAAATGTTATAGTGCCCAATTTTCCAACCTTGGCCAAAAATCTTGATTTTGATATTTTTATACCTATTTCAATTTATTTCATCACCAAACTTGGTGTGGGCCCTAATAACATGTAAATTGACCATTTTACCTTTTTTTTTTTTTCCTTATTTTTCAACTTCAAATAACTTTCAGGCTAATCACCCCCATTTTTCATTTCTTTACCTGTTTTCCTTTTTCTTAGGTCTTTAAATCCCCTACTTAGAATGTCTAGGCCTGCTCTCCCGCTCCACTTAACCTAATTACCATATTTTAAAAAATTTCACCATACTCTCCTTTGTTTTCTAAGCATTTTTTACCTAATACTTTACGACAATTCATCATTTCTCAACTAGCAACCTAAATGCATCATTCAATTCAACTAAACATTTATACATTACTTTAAACACACAATCCACCATACATACACATATACTTTAAACTTAAATGTTACAAACTTCATGCTCGTTACAATTTTAGGGTCTTGCCCATTGTTTTCATACTATACAAGATTTTTACAAATAAATACACATGTCTTAGGGCTTATGCCCTCATACATACAAAATATGCCCTAGGGGCCAAATATCCTTTATGGTCCACGTCCCCTCCGTTCTTCAAGACTTTCTCAAGTCTCAAGTACCGGGAGCCTCATCTGTAATATGATATCCCACGAGGGGTCAGCAGAACCGCTAGTATGACATAATACTAATGTAAGGAACAAAGTTAAGGCATGGCATGTGCAAGTGTACATTTATAATCTGCATGCCTTTCAATTTATAATGCAATGCAATGGCAATATGCATGACCCACACATGCAACTCTATGTCACACCCATGTCTCACTTCACGGCCCTTCCCCGTTGGACATGAGTAACAATTGCATATCTCGCTTCACGGTCCGTCCCCGTTGGATCACGAGTACTATGACCAATTTTGGGGTTTTCACCACAGGATCTACACCCTTATAATGCATAGCACCAAGTGCTCAACCCACACTATGTTCTCAAAGAATCACAATATGCCAATATGCCTTGATTTTTCTATGCAATTTCAATGAGGCATTTTATCAAATACATGGAATACAATTAAATCATTCATCATTCAAAAAGTAAATTTTAACTTTCAAACCACACAACTTCTTCCATATGAACATATGTTATATACAATCAATTTAAACACATGCTCATGTTACATGTTCACTATATTACTAATTTTCAAAGAACACATAATTACACAAAGCATTAATGCATTAAACAACCATATCTTCCAAAACACAAGGTCTATTCACATGAACATAAGCCACAATGTAATGAATCAAATATATATTCAAATTACATGTTCATCATTTTGACAAATTCTCAAAGAACTCAAAGAACAGACAAGTGTAAAAATTACCAACTCTAGGTTTTTCAAAGCAACTACATCCTAAGTGAATTTCTAACAACAAGTAAACATATAAATCACTCAATCAACATATAAAACACTCCTAAACTTAACCATATTCTTTACTTAGCAAGATATCATACCTAAAAGGGTTTTTCTCAACCCTAGGGAGTTGTGTCCACTGTGTAGCCAAACCAATTAGTGAGAATGTAGCCCTTGACGTGGGGAACAACTTCCTAGAAGGAAGTCTTGTGAAAATCCAAGCTTAGAAGTGAGTTTTCGAGACTTGAAAGTTGGAAAACCCTAGGTTTTTTTCACTTTTCTCTCCATGCACTAGCTGCTACTATATTCTTAGACCAAATTCTATAATCTTTTACACTAAGGGGTCCTATTTATAGTAAAGGAGTCAAGGGGAAAAATGACCCTTTTGCCCTTAATGAGTTCGGGACCCTGTTACACTACAACCTGTCCCGAAACGCCTCAATTCGACATTTTTCTTTAATCAAAGTTCTTAAAATTATTTTAAATGATATTTTTCCAAAAAATTTATTTTCCCCCGTTGGCGGTTTTGGCCGGGTCCACCAGGGATGCCATTTTGGTCCAACTTTTCAAACTATCTCTGATTAGGCTCACATTTTCATAGGAGGTGTATTTTAACATTATAAGCATATTTTCCTTCTATTGAATACTAAAAATATGCTTCTAAACATGACTTATGTCTATATGACGCATGTGTAGTGCCCTACCGGTAAATAGTGTATGAATAGTGTCCTACCGGCTACCTTGATTGTTCAAGTCTTTACATCCTTCCCCCTTAAAGAAATTTCATCTCGAAATTTAGAAATGTGCCTCTTTGACAACATTTAGAAAAATCAATACAAAACACGCTATAACATGGAGACGCGCAGCCTTACCTATGGATCCTTTACCTTTCCCTTCCCCAAGCGATGTGGGATGCATTACCCTCTCCCTCCAAAGGAACCTCATCCTCCCGAGCAGGAGTGCAGCGGCATGCAGACATCTCCACACTCCCTACTAGGGTCCAGTTCTGATACCATCTATAACGGCCCACTCCACATGGCACAGTACATAATGAAATCCTCAACCATGATGGCCTATCAATGCCAATTTTCCAAATCCATCCAAGCATCATGACCCACCTCAATAATACAACATAATTAAAATATAAAATTCTCAATGCCCACAAAGATACCTCAAAGTCTCTCAACATATTGATGGCTATCTAACTAACTACAAACTAAGCTATGCAATCATCTAAGTAATCCATCACGATGTAATCAATACATCACCTGCACCTCAATGTAATTTAATAATCCAATATTCTCCAAGTACTATAATTATCCACAAGACATCAACAACATAATCTCAAAGTAAAGTCATCATCATCTACCTTAGTCTATATATATGACCAAGACTAAACATCAAGCATTTAAAAAGATTAGTCTATTAATTTCAATGATATACATATCAATTAGATATCCGAATGTAGAAAATGTAGTCTATGTATTCCAAATATGAAACCTAAGGCAATATAACAAGGTTTAAAAAAAAAAAAAAAACATTATGGAAAGTAAAAAAAAAAATATCCCAATTTCGTCTAAGGTTATTCTAACTCATCATCATTCTAGCCAATATATTAAATAAAGTGTAATATCCCGACCTAAAATACCGGGTCATATGGCACGCATTACGAGGCCATGAAAAATGTGTATAAAAATTTTTACAATCAAGGAAATAATTAATTATTTACAAAAATAATTAATTATTCATATGAAATAATTATTTTATTTATAAGTAAATATACTATAAATATACATGGAAGGCATACATATATATTTATGTAATTAAGCATGTATGCATGTATGTACATAAATACATTAAATATATTTATATACATATATACATGTGTAAAGAGTGTGAACAGTGTGTGCAAGTGGGTGTGTGTGTGTGTGTGTGTGTGTGTGTGTGTTCACATGTGAGTTGGTGTGTGTTTTATATTGTATGTATGTATATATATATATATATATATATATATATATTTAAATATCAACACATGCATCAATGCAGCCACAAGTGGGCTGATTTGAGAGGGTGATGGGAAGGGAGACCTATAGGTAGAGTGTGTGCTAGCATGTGTGTGTAAGTGAGTTAATTAGTGTGTGTGTTAGTATAATATGTATATATATACCCAAATCTCAAATAAGCTTTAAATGCAAAATCTGAATTGGAAGAAAAGAGATTGAATGGATTAGAAAGGAAGTAGAAGTAAAGGCTAGAAGTAGGGTGGCCGTGAGGTCAAGAGAGAGAGAAAAGTTAGAGAGAGAGAAGTCGGTTGTTCTCTTTTAAAGCATGCAAACCATGCTTGTTTCTTGTGAAAGAAATCAAAAGGAAGGAAACTGAGGAGCTAAGGAAGAATCAGAAGTGAAGAGGGAGAAAACTAGTGACCAAAAAGGTAAACCCATGAAAACTCTTAAATTTCTCTCTCTAGAAATATGCATGAATAGAAATTGTTTGAAGCTTAGTTATGCATGTATAATGTTAGATATGTGTTTTAGAGTTGATTTAGCATGAAAACAGGCTATGAAAACACCTAAAAACACGTAACCCAACAGAGGTCGCCATTGAAGACTTGCTTGAAGCAGGTCTGAACCAAAGCTCACCAAACTGATTTCGGCTTACCAAAACCTCAAACTGAGCCCATGAGGGTCCTAAAAACCCTAGTACGCTATCACGAAGCTCAAGAATCGACCTCCAAATATCAAGTTACAATTTCGGGTTTCCAAAACAAATCTCACAAACTCGCATCAAAACCCAAATAAAAGAACAAAAACTGAATCCCCATGAAGAGAGGATCAAAACAAGCTAAACCTCATGAAAAATCACCAAGAAATGAGCATGAACGACCCATGTACAGGTCTGGTTATCGCGACCTAAACCGAGCCTCTAAGGTAAACTCGAAGCTTAAAATCAATGTAAAAATATGCCATAGGGTTTTAGGATGTGATTGGAGAAGAAAACAGAGGAAATGGGTTCTCAAAACATCACGAAACTAGACTGGAAAAATCTAGGGTTTTGCAGTGAACAGTGTCGACTTCATGGGGAAGATGACACTGTTCGGGTCGGGTCGGATTCGGTTACGGGTCTGGGTTAAATCTGGATCCAACAGGTTATTGGGTTTATTTAAACGATGACGTTTTGTTAATGTTTTAAAACATTAGGGCTGACATCATCATGACGTCAACAATATGTCAAGAATCGACCAGACCGGTTGGTTTGCAACTGAACCGGACCGGTTCACTTAAGATTAAACCGAACCCTTTGGTTTTCTAATTTATTTAAAAATAAATAAACCAACACTTTTCTTATTTACGGATTGACCCCAGAACTTCTTGACAATCCTACTGTGGCCCAACTGAGGGAAATTTTATGCAATTAGGCCCCTGAAAAATAATTAAATAATTATTTAATAAATAAAGTAAAATTACTATTTTGCCCCTAGGTCATATATAAAGCAAATGAAGTCCAAATTAAACATATGAATAGTGTATCTTTACTATTTTGAATATTCTGAGACTAATGGTAGGATCTGTTTTACGAGACGGGACCCGAAAAATAAAGACACATAAAGGGGTAAATGACCAAAATACCCCTTGTCCAAAATTAACAAGTTATTAGTGTATTCTTACTATCTCGGACCTTCTGAGTCCAATGGTGAGGTCCACGACACGAGATGAGGTCCCGAACATAAAGACACGTAAGGGCGTGAAATGACCAAATTACCCCTAGTACCTCAAAAGTCAAATTAAAAGCAAGGAAGGTCTAAATTGACTTTCTTTGACATCCCGGACTCAATAATGGAGTCCGAATTACGAAACGAAGTATAGAAAAATGAGACACGTAAAATGTTAAATGACCATTTTGTCCTTTTACATATAGTAGTCTGAATTAAATGTTAGGAAAGCCTAAACCGACTTTCTTCGACGCCCCGGACTCAATAGTAGAGTCTATTTAACCAAAAGAGATGTCCAAAAATAAAGCGACATAAAATTTGTTGAATTGCATCTGTCAGATGACTATAAATTAGAGTAATGCCAAAGTACTAATACTAAGGTGTATACGAGGAAATGAATTACGAAAAGACACGACGCGTAAATATGTGAAGTAAATAAATTTAAATTAAAGTTTATGGAGCTACCAGAAGAGTATAAATTGAAATGAATTTAATTTCTAACACATTAAATTGTGTCATAGGTTAAGAGTACGAGTTAAGATAAGTACATATGAAATTATGAAATCATTTTAGGATCTAATACGATTTAAGCATAAGTTGAGGAACATTAAGATGATATTACAACGAATGCGAAGTTGATGAGATGTTTATGAATTGTTCTTAGGAACTACAAGGAAAGTGGGAAAGCGCATTTTAGCACTAACCTTAAAGGACCGAGGTGAGTAACCCTACATTCAAAATGGAGATTTAACTCCATGGATTTCAAAGAAGTTTTGAGTTCAAGTCATGAGAAGTATTTGAATATCGAATTCAGTTTTCTTACGCTTTCTGTTTTAAATCATTCTGTTCAAAAAACATATTTATTTATAGTTTCCTTTAAATACTGCCTTAGCATGTTTGAGTTTTTAAATTGCAAAATCTCTGAGACATATTTTGAATTCGTATATTCTGAGTATTGAAAGTTTTATTATGAAGTTATATATATTGTGTTTGAATACTCTTGAAAAGTATTTATTTAAAAATGTCACGGGAGAAAGAATTTAAATGAAATGTATTTAAATACAATATGTGCATAAGCACCGCGAGTTTTTGGTTGGGTTGCAATAAACTCAGCCGCCATTTTAAAAAGAAACAGGGTTTGGGGTTCGCAAGGGACTCCATTATCCTGTGAAGCCGACAAGCTTTTGGGTTCTACGGAATTCAATTGATTGTCAAATGCCTGGTAGCAGGATCTAATCCCACAGACAAAGAGATATCCTGACAAGAGTAAAACGGGAGTCTAGTTCGAAACAGATTCCAAGAGTAAAAGAAAGAAGAAAAGATATTTGAAAATGGAAGCAGGTTTTACCCTCATTTTCATATTTACATGTTTGAGTTTATATATACTCTATTTAAAGAAGAACATATTTTTAGCTTGAACACTTTACATGTTTCAAAGCTATGAGTTTTATGGAATGCATATATTTGTATTCAAAGTTACAAGTTTTATATGAAAAAACATATGTTAGCTTGAACACTTTACATGTTTCAAAGCTATGAGTTTTATGGAATGCATATATTTGTATTCAAAGTTACAAGTTTTATATGAAAAAGCATATGTTAGCTTGAATACTTTACATGTTTCAAAGCTATGAGTTTTATGAATGCATATATTCTGTGTTCAAAAGATACGAACAATTGACAATGATTGATTTATAAACCTTTATGAGCTAAAACCACTGTTGATTGAAAACCCCATGACGAATGTTGGAATTACTCACAAGCTTAGATTAGCTTACCCGAACTTTGTTCGGATCCCCCTTTCAGGTGACTGACAGCAGTCGAGTTTTGAAGATGGTGATATGCCGGCTTATGGAGATATGATTATATGGTTCTTTTGTGGAGTTATGTAGAGTTATTAGCACTTATGTTTAAGATACAGTACGACAATATGTATAAACCCTACAGGGTAATTAATGTTGATGGTTGTATGATTTAAGTATTTAAAATTTTAGTTATGCTTTGATTGTATAACCATGTATGCTATGTATAGAGCGGCAGTATCGGATGGATGTGTATAATTTAAAATTAGAAAAGAAAAGAAAAAGTTTTTCATGCTTCCGCAAAACGCATGTCGCACATCTATTCGATACCGCTACTTACGTGAGCCTTTGCCCAAGGGTCCTCGGGCCTGAAGGTGGCGGTCGCGATGCGAGATCCGCACAGGGTGGGTTTCGGGTCGTGACATAAAGTCTCAAAACAATTGAGATTCTTAGTGAAACTTTTTACCAATTTAACTATGAATATATAAATTTGTACACACATACAAACATGGTTAAACATACCCTTATACAGGCATTAATACCAATCTAGTCTAATGTTTTGGGTTTTTAAACGTATAGATATCATAGTCGTAGTACTGTAACCTTATGATTATCGGGTACTAACCTATCATACATACATAAAATCACAAGCAACAGTTAACAACTAACACATAGCCTACCATATAAACACTTAGGTATAGGATCCATCCTAAGAATATACATATACATAAATAAGCATGCAACTTATCATATAGGTAACTAGGCACACATCCAATCCTATGGATATCCAGGCTTATAGCCTATCTTATAGATAGCTAAGCATATAGCCTATCTCATAAATCACTTGGTCTATTACATAGATATAAGCATCTAGCCACAGTTGATCAATAATCAAGCATACCACATAGCCAGCAAATCAAGAAAATGAGCACATTGCACAAGTATGCATACTAAAGTAACAAGCACACATATAATCATGTAATCTAAACCAGCCTAATTAACTTAAGGCCTAACCTCTCCCAACTCATGATAGAGTCAATCCTAGAAGGATCCACGGATACTTCTTCTTGATAGTAACTTGTTTAGTCTTCTATAATCTATACACAAACGTAATGTCCCATCCTTTTTCTTCGCGAACAATGCTGAAGCACCCCACGGCGAAGTACTAGGACGGATAAAACCCTTACCCTACAAATCAGTCAATTTCTCATTCAGCTCCCTCAACTCAGTTGGAGCCATACGGTAAGGTGGAATGGAAATAGGCACAGTGCCTGGGATAAGATCGTGAACTCTATCTCTCATCTCGGAGGTAGACTAGTCAAGTCATCCAGAAAAACATCTGGGAACTTATCCACTACTGGTGGTAATACACTCTCTGTAGTGCCACTCCCATCTGCTATTAAACTAGCCAACAAATAGCTATGGTCTCCCCAACTTCTTGAGTCATACAAGGGTGGAACTAAGAAATCCCCACTATCCCTAATGAAATAAAAGCTATCTCCCTCAGGAGTACACATTGTCACTTTCCCCCTGTAGCAATCTATACTAGCCCGAAAAACAAACAACCAGTCCATCCCAAATATAATATCAAAACCAAACATGTCAAGTAGAATGAAGTCAAAAGAAAGGATACGATCTACAATCTCTATCGAGCAATCTTTATAGATCCTCGTTAGTATCTCACTATCCCAACTTGTGAATCATACAGTGGTGGAACAAAGCAATCATCACAAGCCCCCCAAATAAAAGAAACAATCTCCCAAGTATAAATTTATTATCCGGGTCCAAATAATACAACTATTTATAACTTTATCCAAATCAATCAATTCATTTATAACTTTTTACCAACATATTTTTAAAATGACAAGTGAAAGTCATCATTCACTCATAAGTTATATAACAATCAAAGTTCTCAAGTTCTAGTGCCTCAACCACAATATTTTCACTCTAAGTATATTCACACAATTCACATCTTAAATACAAGATTCATATTCCAAAAATTTATATCATCCAACTCTTAACCTGATACACAATTTTCTCCAAAATAACAATCAATATTTACCATTTATTCAATGATAATTCTGGAATCAATCTTATAAACTAAGCTAGAACTAGATTCATAATTCACACCTCAATTTGGCCCATTTTTGCAACTCATTATTTTCACAAGGCTTGAATTCATAAGTTCATTTAATCAATCTATTATTCTCATCACAACTAGTATGGACCATCTTATAGGACTAGGTAAGACAATAGTATTCATCACTAGGTTACCTCCATAGTCCACTATACTATAACATATTCCAATTCCATAAAGGAATTATTACAACCCCCAACTTTCAGATTCACATCACTTGAACTTATCAATATTCATCCTAAGCACGAAATCAAAATCCAATTACATCATAACCTGGGTTAATCCATAACAATATATATTTTTTTTAAACTATTCATGTTTATACAATTCTCCTAAAACCAAAGATCATCAATCATCTCTTGATAACCTATCACATCCTATAAACATGCTTGCTTAATCATAACTCATAAAACTCACATCAACCACCTCCATCCATTGTTTACAACAAACAAATAACAAGTTCTCACCCAATTCAAATGTAGTCTTTCTCAAAAAAAAAAAAAAAAATTCCATTTAAACAATACAATATACACACGCCCATAGCATTCTCCCATAATGCTACATGATATCATGAAGGCAAACAAGCATCATCTATTATGTATATAACCATGTACCCAGTTATCATATACAGTCATGCCAATATACACATTACCCATATCATGCACCACATTGCATCAAATCACGTAATCATGCATGATAGTATAGTATTAACTAACACATAATCACAAGATGTGATGCTTCAAGTATAAATAACCACATAACACACAAGGTCCTATCTCATACCATCGAAAGTTCACACTAAGTCACACGCACTCCTCTAGGTTCCCATGGTGTTAAACAACACCCTATCGTCACTAGGTATTTTTAAACTAGATCTTTAATACCAAGCTGTCCAAGTTGTCAGAGTCTACACTTTACACAATATTTACAAAAAAAATTTCAAATCATGTGTCACGGTCTTATTGTGTTCAACAACACCCCACGGCCCTTAAGTATTCGAACCTAAGCTCTGATACCACGTTGTCACGACCAGGATTTTCACAAACCAGGGGAGTGAGTGAAATAAATTAAGAAAAATAAAAGAAAGTTAATTCAATGGATTTAATTGATTACACATTAATTCCCCCATGTTTTCCCAAGATTTGAAACGAATACTTACTATTAGACTTAACCAAAATGGTCTTCTAAGGTCACTCAAACATCCCTCCCAATCAATAGTCCAAATAAGTCTAAGTCATGTTAAAAAATGGGCTCCCAAATAGCCCCAATATGTCTTTAAATATACTTTAGAACAATGGCCCAAATGGGCGCCAAGTGCCCAAAACATGGGCCAAGAATAGGTCACAAAAGCCTACCTAAGGTTGTCTAAGGAAATAGCCAAACATGGCCCATGAGAGTGGCCAAACATGGCCCAAGGATTGGCCAAAAATGGCCCAATAGGGTGGCCAAACATGGCTCAAAAAGGTGGCCAAGGGAAGGTGTCAAGGGGTTGTCAAGGCTAGGCGTGCATGGCAAGGCAGCAGGCCGGCACGCGTATGGGCGTGGCATGGGCACGCGCGCAGATGAGGAAGGGGCATGGCGCTCAGGCGCGAGGGGTGCATGACTAGGGCGTGGGTTAGGGCTGTCCTGGAGTTGGTTCACTATAGCTACTATTCATTGCTACAGTAAGCTAGTAGCTAAAATGCTACAGTGCCCAATTTTCCAATCTTGGCAAAAAATCTTGATTTTGATATTTTTATACCCATTTCAATTTATTTCATCACCAAACTTGGTGTGGGGCCCTATAACATGTAAATTGACCATTTTACCCTTTTTTTCCTTATTTTTTGACTTCAAATAATTTTCGGGCAAATCACCCCGATTTTCCATTTCTTTACCTTTCTTCCTTCTTCTGAAGTCTTTTAATCCCCTACATAGAACGTTTAGGCATGCTCTCGCGCTCCATTTAACCTAGTTGCCATATTTTGAAAAATTTCACCATAGTCTTCTTTGTTTTCTAAGCATTTTTCACCTAATACTTTACGACAATTCATGATTTCTTAACTAGTAACCTAAATGCATCCTTCAATTCAACTAAACATTTATACATTACTTTAAACACACAATCCACCATACATACACATATACTTTAAACTTAAATGTTACAAACTTCATGCTCGTTACAATTTTAGGGCCTTGCCCATTGTTTTCATACTATACAAGATTTCTACAAATAAATACACATGTCTTAGGGCTTATGTCCTCATACATACAAAATATGCCCCAAGGGCCAAATATCCTTCATGGTCCATTTCCCTTCCATTCTTCAAGACTTCCTCAAGTCTCAAGTACCGAGAGCCTCATCTATAATATGATATCCCACGAGGGGTCAGCACAACCGCTGATATGACACAATGTTAATGCAAGGAACAAAGTTAAGGCGTGGCATGTGCAAGTGTACATTTATAATCTATATGCCTTTCAATTTATCAATGCAATGCAATGGCAATATGCATGACCCACACATGCAACTCTATGTCATACCCATGTCTCGCTTCATGGCCCTTCCCCGTTGGACACGAGTACTAATCGTATGTCTCGCTTTATGGTCCGTCCCCGTTGGATCACGAGTACCATGGCCAATTTTGGGTTTTTCACCACAGGATCTACACCCTTATAATGCATAGCACCAAGTGCTCAACCCACACTATGTTCTCAAAGAATCATAATATGCCAATATGCCTTGATTTTTCTATGCAATTTCAATGAGGCATTTTATCAAATACATGGTATACACTTAAATCATGCATCATCGATAAAGTAAATTCTAACTTCAAACCACACAACTTCTTCCACATGAATATATGCTATATACAATCAATTTAAACACATGCTCATGTTTCATGTTCACTATATTACTAATTCTCAAAGATCACATAATTATACAAAGCATCAATGCATTAAATAACCATATCTTCCAAAACACAAGGTCTATTCACATGAACATAAGCCACAATGTAATGAATCAAACATTTATTTAGGTTACATGTTCTTGATTTTAACAAATTCTCAAAGAACTCAAAGAACAGACAAGTGTACAAACTACCAACTCTAAGTTTTTCAAAGCAACTACACCCTAAGTGAATTTCTAATAACAAGTAAACATATAAAGCACTCAATCAACATATAAAACACTCCTAAACTTAACCATATTCTTTACTTAGCAAGATATCATACCTAAAAGGGTTTTTCTCAACCCTAAGGAGTTGTGTCCACTGTGCAGCCGAACCAATCTGTAAGAATGCAGCCCTTGATGTGGGAAACAACTTCCTAGAAGGAAGTCTTGTGAAAATCAAAGCCTAGAGGTGAGTTTTGGAGGCTTGAAAGTTGGAAAACTCTAAGTTTTCTTCACTTTTCTCTCCATGCATGAGCTGCTACTGTATTCTCAGACCAAAATGACCCTTTTGCCCTTAATGAGTTCAGGACCCCGTTACACTACAACCTGTCCCGAAATGCCTCAATTTGATATTTTTATTTATCCAAAGTTCTTAGAATTATTTTAAATGATATTTTTTCCAAAAATATATTTTCACCCGTTGGCGGTTTCTGTCGGGTCCACCCGAGCCACCCCGGATGCCCTTTTGGTCTAATTTTTCAAACTATCTCTGATTAGACTCACATTTTTACAAGAGGTGTATTTTAACATTCTAAGTATATTTCCCTTCTATGAAAGACTCAAAATATTCTTCTAAACATGACTTATGTCTAAATGATGCATGTATAATGCCCTACCCGCAAATAGTGTATGAATAGTGTCCTACCGGCAAAACAAAAAATTTACCCTGATTTTTTAGGTCTTTACACTCTTCATGGCTCTTTATTGAAATGGATATTTCCTCAAACTTTGCACTCAAATCTAGCTCCATAGCAAACCCTATCTCTCCGCGAAGAACACTCGTTTGGAGATTCTCCCGATAACTCACTTCTTTCTAAAACCGCCTTAAATGATATTCAGTCATGTCTGTCTTCCCATAGAAATCTATATCATTAAACTCGAAAAGGCAAACCCTTTTCGAGAGGCTGGTCAACCTACTTATAATTGAAGGGGTCAATTCTTCCATAGAATAATGTGGGCCCTAAGTTCGTGGCCTAATTTGCTTAAATCCAAATTAACAAAAAAGGCGAATGGGGTAATAAAAGGATGTTGCTCTAAGGCCGGCTATACACATACATGAATATCATGCATAATGTAGAATACGGGCTCTACAACGCTGATGCAAAGTGGTCTAATCAAAACCACTAGCGCTCAAGGTTACTAAGAAGCCACACCATGCTTACTCATTAAATTAAGTCACTAAAGGCTTCTGCAAGAGATAGTGTTTGGGTTGGTATGGGAAAGCTGTGAGCTTTCTAAAAGCGCCAATTTGTCTTTAAAACACATCATCAACAACAAGGGGCTACCCCCAAATTCATGGTCCAAACCATTATGTACAATGTCCAAGCCATTCAAAGTCTCGATTAAGACAAGACCCATGATGTTCCCTTCCTTGCCAAGGTCATCAATAACTCTAATCAAGTGGGCATCAATCACAGTTAGATCAGTCAAGAGTAAGAAATGAAATCATGCATTAAACCAAAGCAACCAGCCTAGCACGGCTTGGCTCTTAGCTCTTAAAGCGGTCTATGATGGGTAAAAGAGAAAAGCTCTCACCTTGTACTAAGAATCTTGCCTCTATGACATTCAATGGCAGCAAGTCTGATAAGAGGGCAGAATAACCTCTTTGAACATTAGGGAAGACCATCCTGCCTTGGACAGTCACATCAAGGATAGTACAAAATTCCTCAAAAGTTGGGCAAAGCTCCTCTATGTTAAAGCAAAAGACATGGTCCACGGGGTCCCAAATTCTCGTATAAGCTTTCAAAAAGCTTTGCTCCACCATGATATTAGTCATGAAAATAATAGATTTCAATTTGAATGACCCCAAATTGATCCTCTTTAATGGCATAAGTGAGACCATCCATGAGTGAAGTTCGCCATCAAAAGTATCCATGCTAGTAGTTGTGGCAGCCATGGGAAGGACAATACTTCATGTCAAATGAGCATAAAAATAAATTGTCTATCGTTAAGCAATAATTGAATAAATACGTTCAAAATTATAGGAGTACATCTTAAAAAGCTATGGAAATGAGAAAGCATGTGAAACCTCTAGCAACCCCTAGACCTCATCCAAAGACATCTGAAGCCAATATACAACATGTCCTACTCATATACAAGAAAGCAATAAAGCAAATTTGGGTAAGAAAGGACAATCATAAGTGTCTAGTAATATATTCCGTCTCCAATGCTAGTAATTCAAATTCTTGGTACCTTGATAGCGGGTGTTCTAGGCACATGTCTGGTGACAAATATCTCTTCACTAACCTTTTGATTTATAAAGAAGGAGGTCACCTTTAGGGATGAGAACAAGTCAAATGTTCTAGGAAGAGGAACTATCATCTTAGGTGATTCTCCAAAAATTGAGAATGTGTTGTATGTTGAGGGACTAAAGGCTAATTTAATTAGCATTAGTCAATTATGTGATAACAACTTCAATGTGTGCTTTACCAAAAAGAAATGTAAAGTTATGAATGAAAATGGGAAGTGCATCTTTGAGGGATTAAGGACATCTGATAATTGCTATAGCATTTCACTTAATCCAAAAATCACATGTAATAGTGCTAAGGTTGATTCTTTCAGCCTTTGGCATGAGAGATTAGGTCATGTTACCACAAACAACTCAGCAGGTTGGTCAACAATGACCTTGTCCTAGGACTACCAAAGCTAGGAAAGATTCCTTCTAGGGTGTATGAAACAAACAAGAGTTTTACATGAGAAATCTTCATCTTTTGCCACCACATGTCCATTAGAACTAATTCATGTGAACTTAATGGGTCCTATGAGGACAGAAAGCCTTGGTGGGAAGAGATACATCCTAGTCATGATAGATTACTTCTCTAGGTTTTCCTTTATGGATTACTTAAGAAAGAAGACTTTAGTGTATGATGCCGTCATTAAAATTTACAAGAGAATTAGAAATTAAAAAGGTTATTTTATCACTAGAATGAGAGTGACCATGGGAAAGAGTTTGAAAAGTCTCCCGTCTCTGACTATTGTGATGACCTTGGCATCAAGAATGAATTTTTGGCCCCTATCACTCTATAAAAAAATGGAGTTGTTGAGAGGAAAAATCGAGCCATTCAAGAAATGGCTAGAGCTATACTACATGGTAAAGCTATCCCTAAAATATTTTGGGCCGAAGTCGTCCACACATCATGTCACACCATAAATAGAGTTTACCTTAGACCTGACTCAAATCAAACTCCATATGAACTTTGGACCTGTAGGAAACACAATATCAAATACTTTAGAGTTTTTGGTAGCAAATGCTACATCCTTAGAAATAGAGAAACTCTAGGTAAGTTTGAATACAGGTGCGATGTTGGCATTTTCTTAGGATACTCCTCAAATAGTAGAAGCTTTAGGCTTTACAACACTTGGAAGGGATGCGTGATTGAGTCCATAAATGCGAAAATCGATGATAATGGGGTAGTTCCTAGTGATGATGAATATCTAGGGAGTTTGGAGCCTCTAATAGATCAACCTTCAAAAAACCTCCAAAATGATACCTCAATTAATGCCCCAAATGTTGTTGAAAATGCCAATGAAATTTCAAATGATATGTTTGTTGAAGTAGGTACCTCATTGAATCTAGATAAGGTTTACCTATGTGGGTGAGAAGAGACCATGACCAAACCAAAATAATGGGTGATGTTGACAAAGGGGTCATGACAAGGTCTTAACTCAATAATGAAGTGAGTTTTCAATGCTCCACTTCACAAATTGAACCCAAAAACTTCAAGGAGGCACTCCTTCACGAGGATTGGATAATTTCCATATAAGAAAAGTTAATTCAATTCACTAAGCTTGATGTTCGGGGATTAGTACCTAGGCCTTCTCACCAAAATGTGATTGGTACTAAATGGATTTTCAAAATCAAATTAGATGAACATGGTACAATAGTGAGAAATAAGGCTAGGTTGGTTGTTCAAGGATGTACCCAAGTTGAAGGGATAAACTTTGATGAGACATTTGCCTCCCATGGCTAGGTTAGAGAGTGTAAGACTTCTCCTAGCCATGGCATGCCATTTAAAATTCAAATGATTTCAAATAGATGTTAGAGTGCTTTCCTTCATGGAATTCTTAAGGAAGGGGTCTATGTTGAGCAACCTAAAGGATTTAAGGATCCACAAAATCCCACCTATGTCTATCGTCTTAAAAAAGCCTTATACGGATTGAAGCAAGCCCTTAGGGCTTGGTATAAGAGGCTTTTGACATATCTCCTTGAAAAAGGTTTTTCAAGAACGAGAGCCGATAAGACCATGTTTGTAAGAAAAGATGGGAAAGATTTTGTAATTGCTTAAGTTTATGTGGATGACATAGTTTTTGGATCCACAAGTACCAAACATACTTTAAGGTTTGCCGAAGAAATGAAAATAGGCTTTGAAATGAGTATGGTTGGTGAGCTCATATACTTCATTGGGCTCCAAGTGATGCAATTGGTTGATGAGATTTTTATCTCTCAAACCAAGTATGCCAAGGAATTGGTCAAGAAATGAGCTGAGATTTCAGTGAGGGTCACGCAACAACAAACCAAATCAAAATTGGTCAAGAAATGACCTCTAAATATTGAAATTTTAGAGGAATTATCGAGCTTGAATCCGAGCTTGAAAGTAAGTTTTAGATCTCTAAACTACCACTAAAACCAAAGTTAAGACTTCAAAAGTCAATTAGGATCGAAGAGTGATCAAAATGGTTGAAGAAAGAAGAAGAAACGAGCCCTGAAAATCTTGGTCTATAATGAACAGTAAACCCTAATCGTAGAGAAAACGATAAACAATGCGGTTGAGTCGGGCCAAATTGGATACGAGTCAGGCCCTAACCCTATTAAAACAAATCCAAGGTTAATTTATATAACGTCGTTTTGTTTAATGAAGGCTGACGTCAGTATGACGTAATAAAACGGATGAACCAGTTGGTTCTTACCCTAACTGGACTGATTCACTCACTTAATAACCCCAAAAATTAATTAAAAATTAAATTTAAATCTTTTTTAAATTTAAGGAAATTACTCAAATGCCCTTAAGTCAAAAATGAGCCAAATGAAGGGCTATTAAAATGTAAGAATAGTCTAACCCAACATTTTTGGTGTTTCAGACTCAATGACGGAGTTCAATTTGGGAAATTAAACTCGAAAAATATGAATGGATAAATTGTGATAATTTTAATTATGTCCTAATGCATTAATTAAACTACTAATCGAACTTTGATGACTATGAAAACACCTATAGTAACATTTTTTGACATTTCAGACTCAATAGTAGAGTTTGTTTAATCAAATGAGGTACCAAAAATACAAATCCCTAGACATGTGAAATTTCCAAACTACCCTTAGTGTTATACGGGCTACTAAACCGACCGAAAAAATATAGAAATGGGCATATTTAAGATTTTTGGACACTCTGAACTTAACGGTGAGGTCAAATTAAGCATCTGGGTACCCAAACGTGGTTCTACATTGAAGTATAAAATTATGAAAATTCCCCTAGACTTAATATAAGCCCCAAATCGGCAAATTAAGATACGAAAAAACATAAATTTATTATCTTCAACATTCCGGACCTAACACTGATATCCGTTTAGGAAAAACAAAATACCAAAAAATGACAAATACATCATTATAGCTAGATGAAACTATTAGAAGAGTACAGTAAGTAAAGAGAAACCTATACCAATGTATATAGGAGCCTCTTAGTCTGAAATTGAGCTCTATTTAAAATAATTGGGTATCGAAGACACATGATATGAATGATAAAATTACTAAACTACCCTCAAAGCTTAATTAAGCAATCAGACGAACTCAAGAACTAAAAGAGGGACTACCTTATGATTAAAAGGCCTTCTAGACTCAAAAATGAATTTTGTTAAGGTAAAGAAAGTGTCGAACACTATAAGACATGTAAAGTACAAATGACCAAAATGCCCTTAACGGTTAAAAGAAGCTACACGATGAACTATGAAGTGTTAGGACCCCTAACTAAAGACTATGAGGGAATCCTAAATAGTACGATTAAGTTTAGAAGAGACTAAGAATATTAAGTAAGCAAATATTTAAGCTGAGATATGTATTGATATAGTACCAATGTAATCTGATCTATGATTTAGAATCACCAACAAGGAAATAGAGATAAAACGAATGTCGAGGCAAGTCAAATAAACAAGTGACTGTGGAGACCGAACTGCAGGTGAGTAACCCTGAACCTTGAAATTGTGAATTTTCCATGAAATGCAGTTCCTACAACTTTATAGGATTATATGATCTTCTTTCAACTTTATGACATATCTTAGACTATCATGTTAAAGTTTGAACTGCATGACTATTTTTATAATACTATGATAAATGTTTGAATTGCATGCTTTCAAGTAGCATCTCTTTAAATATTTTATAGCATGCATACCTTAAAGAATGTTTTGAAAGTATGTTTAAATAAAATGCTACATGCCTTATAGACATAAGAACCCCCTATCGGGGCTTTAGCTGGGTATGTATGAGAACCTTGCTGGGGGTAAAAAGTCGATAGACCTTCACATAAGTCTTTATAAAACGTTATGTATCCCATGAGCTCTATATTACAGTGTGGTCACTACAATGACAACTTAATCCTATGGGACAAGCTTATAGATGTGGCATGTATTATTTTGATTACTGTTTTTAGAGTATCAGAATTCATGAGATGGTGTTTTATATTGCAAAACTATCTGGCATAAAACTCTTGTATGATTTCAAGAAAATATCTTGCAACTCTCAATTATATGTTTATGTTTAAAGAATTCCAATAGCTTTTAATACAAATTTTTTTAAATGCTATCCATGAAAGTAACGAAAGTTATAAAAAAAGGTTTATAGAAACCCATGACAGGGGATTGGTGTTATTCGTGAGCTTTTTATTAAGCTCATAAAGTTTTATCATGTATATTTTCAAGAATGTCTAAGAAGTTACAGATCCAGATGTTAGAAAGCTAAGATGAACAGAAACTCTAGCCAAGGGAAGATTAGTATCTCAACCATGAAGATAACAACCCGAAGTGACAGATAGCTGACTGATGTGATAGCTTGGAGTCAAAATGGAATGTGAATGATATTCACCGATGATGTATTAGTTTAGATACTCATTTATAATATGATGTTGGCTCATATTATTGTAACTATAATGTTGTGTTTTATGTTATGCCGAATGTGACTGCATTCAAACAAAAAATTTTGATGGACTTATATTTCAGCTGTATAACTTTATGTGATAGAATACACTATACTTTGATATGTAAAGAGGCTTTGGTTGGACACATCATCAATATGCTAAATAAATTTCATGAAATGGCAAAGTGTCTAACTTTTCAGTCATTAGCCCTAATCTGCATAGGGTGGGGTTTGGGATGTGACATACCCAAAGCTAGAGTAACCAAACATAGTTGGTGAATTGGAGCTTAGGTCATTATAACCTAGGCAACTATTAGAAGTTGGTTTCTTATAAATCCTTGAGTAAATTGAAACTATCAAAACCTTAGGTACATGAAACCTAGGCAATGAAGATATGAACTGATGATAGAAGACATGAAGTTTGATTTGAGGTTTAAAAGTTGGAGATTCCCAAGGGAATTATCATAACTCTACGATGAATGATTTCTTAAAAATCATCAGTCTTTAAGAAATAAGATCAGAGTAGCACAATAGAAGCTTGATGGATTAGAAGTAATGATCTGAAGGACTTTCACAGTCCTAAGTCAAGCTCACAAAGGGTAAGATGATCAAAGCCACGACGAAAATAACTTTCAAATGACACACCATCCTAAACAATAATCCAATATAATATGATGGTGAGTCTAAAAAGATGATTTGATGACTTTTGAGGTTTAATGAAACCCGTTGATAGTAAAAACCACCGATAGGTGCTACTCTTTATAATTAGTTGTGCCTATGATAGGAAAACATGATTCGCTACTCTAAAAAAACCTTGAGGATAGAAATATTTTATGCATTGAGATGTACAGGAGATTTAAATTATTGATGAATATCTAGATAGAGGGAAGTATGAGAGGATAGTGGCACATGTTGGAATATTGATATATCCTTAGTTACCGGTAAGGTTGGACACCTCAGTATGTAACTTTGGGGCTAAAAAACATGCACGACACTCCCTATCCAGTCACTCAATTCAAGTTTCCAATGAATAAACTCATTAAGGACAGAAAGAAGAGAAAATAAAATGTAACCTAGTGATTTTGTCCCAATTATAGAGATGATTCCATGAGTAGACAAGAAAACCTTCTTTATGAAAGATAAACTCCCAAAGTTCAAAAATGAACTTTGAGAAGTATAGTAAAGAATAGTAAAACTAAGTCTGACACTTGAAAGATAGAAATATATGAAAGAATTGATAGTTGAGAAATATTTACCAATAAAAGTAGGCATAGAACTCCATGATTAGAAATAATATAAAATAACCTATAGGCATTGGAATAAACCAATTATGAAACCTCAATAATAATAAACGATATGTAAGTCTTGTAAGTAATAAGACACAAAGGATTCACTAACCCACAAAAGTGGGAACAAACCTACGAATCCCCAATACAAAGTTAAGGAAACGTTTATTTTACATTAAGGAAAAACTTAATGTGAAGGGATCATGAGTAAAATCAGCCCTAACACAAGGATACTCATGAATCCAAGTGTCTAAGACTCACAAATAAAGTATGCAAGAGGCAACTACTGTCAAAATGCACTTCTAAAGACAATAGAAGATTTCGATTAAGAAAGAAAAACAAGAAGGACCATCATATACATGAAGACTTTAAAGCCTAACGGGGTCTAATGATCAAATAGAGGTCAGGCTATTATCGGACAATGCTCTAACAAATTAGTTGTGTAGTAGCTGCAAGAAAAAGTTTAATAAATTCAAAGAACTCTGAGGATTTTTATAAATTGAATGATTAAGAAAAGGACAAATGATAGTAGAATCCATAGAACTTTAATACTAAGGTCGATCAAAATGAATACCCATAATGAACCAAGTATAACTTCGTCGTCTTCTCCAACAAAGTTGCTGGAGTGCTCATTGGAAACTGGAAATTCTCAAACTTTTTCCTTGCATTTTATTCACTATTTTCACTTGTTTTTCATCCTAAGTGATCATAAAATGTTTTATATCATCTTTATATTCAATCTTAGTCATCAAAGTACATTAAAACTCGATGAAATCGTGATTATAGCTTTTCCAACCGAAACCTGCAACTCAGGTTTCTAGCTTCATTTCTTGGGGATTTTTCTTGTTTCATTTTCCTATCTTCATCCTTCTTGGTCCTCTACTTGATACTAGGTTCCAATCGAGTTAAAGTTCAAAAGTTTTACGTGACCCATCTTACTATGGTTTGACCATTGTTGGTCTCTTATAGACCTCAGTTCTCTATCATTTTCCTTTTATTTACTAGCATGTATTCATCATAAAACTACCTAAAAAAAAGAGTAAAAATTAAAAAGAGTTGATTCCTACCAGTTTATGTGATCATGCAGGTTCTCTTTATAATACCCCAAAAATTTGAAATAATTAAAATGCCTCAATTTTTTGACTTGTATAATTTAGTATACATGATTTACAATGACCCACACTAGCACAATTACAAATTTAGAATTTCAATTAATTTTTTTCTTAATTGTTGATGAATCTAATTTGAACAATGTACATGTGAAAACAAATACGGTAATAGGCGCTGAAAAATACACTTATATTTATATATATATATATACGTGTGTGTGTGTGTGTGAATTAATATATATATATATATATATATATATATATATCTATACATGTATACATGTGTATAGGGCTAGGTATACATTAGGTATAATTACATCATATGTAATGTATATATGTGTGCAGCAAAATGACATATACATATATATATATATATATGTGTGTGGGAGGCCGCTTCTAGAATGCTTCTAGACTAAAAGGGGATGAAGGATGATATACATATATATATATATATATATAGCAACAAAACTGGAACCTTTTAGCAATTCATGAAGCTTCCAGCAAACAGCTGAAAATATGGGAAATTCTGAGGCATTCTAGATTGTTCCTATATATATATATATATATATATATATATGGGTGTATAGGTAGCCAAACTTCAATATATCTATGTGAGTTGTAGCAACCAAATTTTTTTTTTTTTAAAAAAAAAAGGTCGTGTGAGACATGCTTATTGAATCTGCTGTACCAGAGAGAGAAGTAAAGTTGTGGCTGAAGGAGAAAGAAGAGGAAGAAAGAGAAAGCCAGGACAGGTAAGGTTTTTAATTTAAAGTTTTATAAATTTGAAACTGTTATTAAACTGGGTTTACAAAACTTTAAGTAAAACTCCTAACTAATTATAGGGTCCAAAAGTATACAAAATATGGTGGATATAGGAAGAAATTAAGAGTGATTTGGTGGAGAAATAAGGGAGTAAATAGGAGTTACAAGTATAATGATATTTCAGGTGGTGAGGATTTTTGAGGGATTAAGTTGATTTGGGGATCGGGGAATTGTTCCCTTAAATCTCAGAAGTGTGTAAGAAGAAAAATGGAAGAGAAATAGGGTCTAAAACACCACAAAATAGGAAGAAATGGTGTCACCAAAAAAATGACCTTTGCCTAAGCAACCACTGTGAGTGGTTGTTTGACGGCCAAGGGTTGAATCAATTGAAGATTTAACTTTAGCAATGGAATCCTTAAGGAAACTAGAATTTAACCCTGTTGGAAATAGCTCAGAATCCCATCGAAGATAGTTGGCCAGTGCCAGAGATAATTGGCCGGCGCTAAAGAAGACATTGGAGGTATGCCGGAGAAAAGGCAGTATAGGGTCAGTTATGGGTCGAAGTCAGGTCAAGCCCTGATCGAAATAAAACGGGTTTAGGTTTTTAACTGAAATAGCATAGTATTGGGTTTAAATTTAAAATGTAACTAGGGCGTTTGGTTGCAAGGATAGTAAATTCATTTACTAACCTTGTTCTGGAGAGGGATAGCTTATCCCAGGTTTGAGTTTCTATCCGTTGTTTGGTTTAAGGAAAATCAGAAAAAATGTAACGGAGAAGTCCTGGGGACTCGAACCCTGATGTGCATACGTGTGTATAAACCCTAAGGCTGAATGTATAACCACGGTGCCACTAAGGCACTTGGTTAAAATATGACTTGAATATATATATATATATATATATAATATACAATAAAGGGATTAAATAAATTAAATAAAATTAATTTCATTAACATAAATTGCCCGTTACACAAATAAAATAAAAGAATAGTGTTTTTTAATTATTTTGGGCCTTTTGGACCCAATGGCAGAGTCGAAATTACAAAATTAAATCCTGAAAAATATAAACGGATGAACTGGGTTAATCCCAAAACTATCCTAAAGGCCAAATAATGATACCAAACGACCCCCAAAAATTATGAAGGTACACACTTTAGAGTTTTTCGACGTTTCGAGTCCAACAATGGAATCGATTTTCTCAAATTTGACCCCTAAGCTAGTGATATAGGTAAAATACACTATTATTTGATAACGGATGTGTATCTAATCACTACTATAGGACTCCCAAAGTTAATCTAAGCCATAAGTGAACATCTTCAGCTGTTCCCAATGAACTGTGAATAACTTGGACCTTCTAACTTGATGATATTTTAACTGTCATAGCATTTTCATATATTGTACTACTTAAATGCATATACTTTGTACTACATAAAACTTGGAATGATTTCATTATGTTCTACTCTTCTATTTTGTTCTGATTTTGTTTTGTTTTGATTTATGGGCCCTATTAAAGAATTGAGCAGTATGGCATAAGTAGGACAGACCAAACCCAGAGGGTAGAGGCCCCACGAGTGTCCACTTATGGGCAGTTGGGAAAGGCTCAAACATACTTGATGATATGCCTGATTGATATATTAGCATTCAGTTCTATTCAATTCTATTCTGCTCAATTCTGTTCTATTCAGTTCTATTATGATCTGTTCTGATCTATTTTGTTCTACTTGAAATGCATTTAATCATGCATTTTATTTGGAATTGTTACTTTTAAAATGGTTAAACTATCCATGTGTTTTATATACAAGAACTGGTTTTGAAACCCATCCCAGTTGCAAGGACTAAAAGATTAAAATCCTCAGAAGTTTTTAGGAGGACTTTATGTAGCCATTTCATTTTTGTAACCTATCTCATTTTTGTATATTTTGTATAACCATACGAACAATGATGTAACTTTTGCAGACTTTGTATAAACCAATTATGATCATATCTAGTTGCTCTGCCAAGTTAGCATGCATTCTCTTATTTAATTTTCGCTGCTTAACTCTTATGTAATGAATGCATCTTACTTGAAAATTACAAGTGAATGGCCTGAGGTTAAGATTACTATCGATATTTTGATAAGTAAAAATACGAAGGATGCATAACTAGCCAGTCACATATCCTTAATCCGCATAGGGTGGGTTTTGGGATGTGACACTCTCCCTCTTCATGCCACTTTCTCTTTCTATGATTTTCCTTCCTTTTTTTTTTTTTTTTTGGTTCCAGTGCTCCTTTTCTTAATCTTAGGAACTTTCATTCACAACCTCTTCTATTTTGGTTCTCACTTCTGCTCTCCCTTAGTCAATCTCTCTATCTATCTCTTCTCTCTCTCTCTCTCTATGGTCTGGTTTTTACATGCAAATGAGATACTTACACACTAAATTCACAGCACTTACATTATATATTGATGTACTTAGGCTGATTGAACTTTCATGTATTCTCATTGGAAGACTAGGGTGGCTATTCCATATGTCTCTCCCTTCTCTTATGGTTTGGCACCTTGTTCTATGGGATTTATCCTATGCAATCAGGAAATTTCCTGGAAGGTACAACCTAGTTAGGGGAGAATTATAGGAGAATCCACTAGTTCCTATACATAGAGCTTTGGGTGTACATGTTGTATATACACCATGCATTATATACATTATACAAGTTATGTCACATATTAAACTTTATATATATATATATATATATATATTATACACTTAATGTATATACCATTTTTATGAAATTCAACCATTTTATGTGATTTAATAAATTTTGACTAAAATAGTCATGATATGACTTTGGACATCTTTGATCTTATTTTTAAGAATTATCTTCACTAGTTATTGGTATTAGCGGAATTACACATTAGTGTTATCAGAATCCTTAGATTAACCCTATTTACCAAATAATCAGTTCAGAGGTGTTACAGTTTCAAAAATTCACCACTAATTTATCACCCCTTTTCCCTATAAATCTTAAAATTATATAACTTGAAATATATAAATTCATCTTTTTATAAGATATATATATATATATATATATTTGGACTCTAAAAATTGAGATCTATAAAACAAGATCTATATTGCATATGAAATAATGTAAAGAAATTCATATTTTTAAAAAAGATAAATTTCATTGTGCACATCGCTATTGGAAAATTCTATGTCCGAGAATCCGCTATTTTGTGGACAAAAATTTCTCTCTTTTATGGACAAAAATTACCCAAATTTCTCTTTATTTTGTGTACAAAAATTTCTCTATCAAGGGAAATTTTGCTTGAGAGAGAAATTTTTTTCCAATTTCTCTATCAAATAGAAATGAAAAAAAAAAGTGGAAATATATTGATTGAAGAATAATTAATCAGCTACTTAAATCCAAATATTAATTTTTTTTTATTTAAAGTTCCAAATTTGTTTGGATAATATAAGCATTTGGCGCACAAAATTGATGGCACCTATTATAGAGCTTCATTATCAAACATCAATAACAAAATCTCTTTCTAGAGCTCCAAGGAAGGAAGCAACTCAACTTCAAATTTGTTACTCTTTTTCAAAAGTAGCAAATTTGTTACTCTAGTTAGAAAGTAGCAAATGTACTTTTTGTATTAAAAAAATTGTGGAACTGAATAAATACACAAGATTCTCTTGTCATTATACCCAAAAATTGAGGAACTCACTTGCTAACAAAAAAGATAAAAAAAAAAATTTATATTTGCTACTATCATTGGAGTGTTAAATTTTAATGTACTAATATAGGTAGCAAATTTGTATATGAGGTAATAAAGGATAACTTTGCTACTTTTTTTTCCATCATTCCATGGAGATAGTCTTAGTTAAAAAATAATTAGGACAATACAAGTGGAATCCTCTCATGATGATTCAAGAAATTGGACACATTCAAGCCGAGGATTCAAGACAAGTCAAGTGAAGACTTTCATTTTTCTTATTTTGGGTTTTGAGTTATGAGTGATGTAGAATCAAATTGATCATTGGTCGTAAGATCTCACTATTTAAAATGATTATGTAGAAACTAACCTCAAATGATTCTTTAAAACAAAAGATTGGCATACCTTAAGTTTTGAAAGATCAAAAGGTTTTGATAAAAGTACACTACAAGAAATAAGCTAGAAGACACTCACTGTCTAAACTAGTGGACTAATTCTTAATGGCTTACATTTACACTAATCAAACTAGTAGAATGATCCATGTAACTAGTCAATTGGGTGATGTTTTACAAAACAGCCTAAACACTTATTATCCAAATCAATCAACCTCTAAAGAAATATCAATCGACTATCCTTTAAGATAAATCAATGTATAAACAAAACCAATTAATTGATTCATAGAAGTATTCAACTGAGTAACTATTTTGATGTATTGCCTGAACTTACTGTCCAAATCAGTCGACATAAAGGAAACATCAGTTGACTATTTCTCAAGGGCAAAATAGTGTACAAAAAGAACCAGTCAACTGATTGTTCTTAACCAAATGAACCTCAAACCCTCTGGATAAATCAGTTGAACTAATCAGTCGATTAGTTCTCATTGTAGTTGACTAGTTGATGATTTCATAGATCTAGCAATCGCAAATTTAAATTTTGAACAGACAAAAATAAGGGAAATGGCTCTTTTTGAAAAGCAACGGACATATACTTTAAAGGGCTATAAATAGAGGTTCTTTGAGGCTTTCTAAGCCATCTCTTATAACCTTACACTTTTACATACTTGTTATTGAATTTAGATCTAACATCTTTCAAATCTAGATCTAAAAGTTATACTCGTCTTAAATATCAGAGCTTACACATGATCTATCTATAGAGAATGAGCATTTTATTACACCAAAACTACTCTAGAAGTGAGTGCCACTTGGTAAACATCTTTGTATCATTTCATTGTAGTGAGAGTTGTAGGTAAGTGCTACTTGGTGAGGCAAAATGGTATACTTCATTAAGATAAGAGGGTTGCAATTTTCGCATTGTAAAGGTTTGGTCTCTAACTACAAGGAGGTCGTAATAGTGGAAAAACTCAAGTGGGGATACTTGAGTTGAGGATGTAGGAAGTTTTTTGAACCTCATAAAACTGTTGTATTTGCTATCTTTCTCTCTCTCTCTCTCTTGTTTATTTATTGTACATTTACAACTTTCATTTTTAAAGTTCCTAAAATAAACCAATATTTACAATATACCCTATTCACCCCCCATCTAGGATAAATATCTAGGGTAACACTTTTAATTTATGTTTAATTGATCTCTTTTAATTACTGTTATTATTCTTCATTAACTTCATCATCAGAGTGGCTACCACCGGAGCCTTCCCGGTGGCCCTCTGACCTTGTGTTCTTAACATCTAATTAGAGAGAAGCAGCCTTCTAACTAAAAAAAGGCAACATTAGTTTGGCGCCATCTGTGGGAATGACTAGAGTTCTCATACACATACCGTATCAAGTTTAAGCCATTCTTTCAAACGATTTACCAACACTGGCCCCAAACCTTCATCCTAAAAGAAACCGTCCAAATCTTCAAGATCAACCTCCTGTTGAGAGAGGAAGAGGACATGTTCCAACTCTATTTGCAATAGCAGCTAAACCGGATACAACAACAATCCGATCAGATGCAGCAGTATATTACGGCCATGTCATAAGCACTGGCCTCACTTGCACAAAACCAACAAAATGCACGACCTCCTTTTCCACCGATAAATACCCAATATACAGGTACTACACCCCCAGCGTACCACCCAAATAGAAACCGATCCACAAACCTCTACAACGGTTGGTAGAGGCATTCCACCAACCTATCCTACCATTCATTATTAAAGTACGACAAGAATACTGTCACACCCCGAATTCTCACAAACCCGGGGAGTGAGTGAAATGAAATAAGAAAAATAAATGAAAGGCCATTAAGATGGATTTAGCTGATTATGCATTTATTCCCCCCATGTTTCCCTAAAATTTGGAATGAGAACTTGCTATTAGACTTAGCCAAAATGGTCTTCTAATGTCAATCAAATGTCTCTCCCAATCGATATCCAAAACTAGCCTAAGTCATGTTCAAAAATTGTCTCCAAAATAGTCCTAAACTACCTCTGAAAATGTCTTGGTATAATGGCCCAAATGGGCCCCAAATGCCCAAAGACATGGGCCAAGAATAGGTCAAAAGGTCTACCAAAATTGGTTTAAGAAAGTGGCCAAAGATGGCCTATGAGAGTGGCCAAACGTAGCCCATTAGGGTGGCCAAACATGGCCCGAAAAGGTAGCCAAAAATGGCCTAAAAGGGTGGCCAAACAAGGCCCAAGGATTGGCCAAACATAGCCCAATAGGGTGCCTAAACATGGGCCAAAAGGGTACCCAAACATGGCTAAAAAAGGTGGCCAAGAGCAGGTGTTAAGAGGCTGTCAGGGCTGGTGCACATGGGCTGGGCAGTAGGCGCGCATGGCGCAGGGCAGTGGTGCGCGCACAGGGTAATAGCACAAGTAGGATGCGCACGTGTGGGGCACGTGGTAGGGCGGCTGGCTGGGCAGGGGGCTTACTGGACTATTTCCTGCAGGTTTCACTGTAGCAATAGTGTATTTACTGCAGCTAAATTTCTTTGTCCAGCAGCCAATTTTCTCTGTTTTCCAAAGTTTTGCAAGCTGTTTTTTCCCCATTTTTAGTCTATTTCTTCAAGGTTTTTAAACCCCCCCTCTTTTTGGCACTTTTCCTTCCTATTTAAAGGGTGTTTTACACACCTAACAAACCTTTTAATTTTCCAAAATTTTAGTATGGTTTCCTTTGTTTTCTAAGCTTTTTCCACCTAATATTCCATAACACAATCCATCATTTCTCAACTAGTAACCTAAATGCATCCTTTAATTCAACTAAACATTTATTCATTTCTTTAAACACACAATCCACCATACAAACATATATACTTTAAACTTAAATGTTACAAACTTCATGCTCATTATAATTTTAGGTCATTGCCCCTTGTTTTTATAACATACAAAATTTTTACAAGTTTATTTCATATGGCTTAGGGCTTATGCCCTTACACAACTCAAAATATGCCCCAAGGGCCAAATATCCTCTGTTGTCCATTTCTCCTTCGCTCTTCGAGACTTCATCAAGTCTCAAGTATTGGGAGCCTCATCTGTAATATGATGTCCCACGAGGGGTCAGCTCAACTGCTGGTATGACATAATGCTAATGCAAGAAACAAAGTTAAGGCGTGGCATGTGCAAGTGTACATTTATAATCTACATGTCTTCCCATTTATTAATACAATACAATGGCAATATGCATGACACACCCATGAAACTCTATGCCACCATGTCTCGGTCTACGAATCGCTCCCGTTAGATCAGCGAGTACCAACGCTTGTGTTCACGGATCGCTCTCGTTAGATTAGTAGGCACCAATGCAATGGCCAATTTTGGGTTTTCACCACAAGATCTACACCCTCATAATGCATAGCATCAAGTGCTCAACCCACACTATGTTTTCAAAGAATCACCATATGCCAATATGCCTTGATTTTTCTATGCAATTTCGATGAGGCATTTTATCAAATACATGGCATACGCCTTAAATCATACATCATCAATAAAGTAAATTCTAACTTTCAAACCACACAACTACTTCCACGTGAACATATGCTATATACAATCAATTTAAACAAATGTTCATGTTAAATGTTCACTATATTACCAATTCTCAAAGAACATATAATTACACAAAGCATTAATGCATTAAAAACCATATCTTTCAAAACACAAGGTCTATTCACATGAATATAAGCCACAAAGTAATGAATCAAACATATATTCAAGTTACATGTTCATTATTTTGACAAATTCTCAAAGAACACACAAATATACAAACTACCAACTCTAGGTTTTTCAAAGCAACTACATTCTAAGTGACTTTTTAACAATAAGTAAACATATAAATCACTCAATCAACATATAAAATACTCCTAAACTTAACCCTATTCTTTACTTACCAAGATATCATACCTAAAAGGATTTTTCTCAACCCTATGGATTTGTACTCGCTGTGCAGCCGAACCAATCAGTGAGAATGTAGCCCTTGACGCGGGGAACAACTTTCTAGAAGGAAGTCTTGTGAAATTCCAAGCCTAGAGATGAGTTTTGGTGGTTTGAAACTTGAAAAACTCTAGGTTTTTCTTCACTTTTCTCTCCATGCACGACTTCTGCTTCTTTTTAGACCAATTTCTGAGATTTTTATCTCTAAGGGGCTGTATGTATACTAAAGGGGCCAAGGGGTAAAATAACCCTTTTGCCTTTAATGAGTCTGGGACCCTGTTACACTACAACCCATCCTGAAACGCCTCAATTTGACATTTTGCTTTAGCCAAAGTTCTT
The DNA here is from genome assembly GCA_008638375.1 of Nyssa sinensis. Taxonomy (NCBI): domain Eukaryota; kingdom Viridiplantae; phylum Streptophyta; class Magnoliopsida; order Cornales; family Nyssaceae; genus Nyssa; species Nyssa sinensis. The sequence continues at coordinate 7,373,722 of CM018052.1, forward strand.
AAAATTATTTTAAATGAGAATTTTCAGAAAAATTTATTTTCGCCCGGGTCCACCTAGGATGCCCTTTATGGTCTATTTTTGAAACTATTTCCGATTAGGCTCAAATTTTCACAGGAGGTGTATTTTAACATTCTAAGCATGTTTTTCTTCTATGTTACACTCAAATTATACTCTTAAACATAACTTATGCTTAAATGATGCATGTTTAATGCCCTACTAGAAAATAGTGCATAAATAGTGTCCTACCGGCAACACGAAAAATTTACCCTGATTTTTTAGATCTCTATAAATACCCATACCAATAACTTCTAAAGCACACCCAATAAATCTAGAGCTTCAACCTCTAAAAGCTCCATACCCTTCAGTTCCTACGGAATAATGTCCTTTTATAACTCTAAGACAGAATCCCCCAATGATCTTAGAACTAGGGAATTTTTCACAAATTCCACTTTAGGCACCATAAGTAGTGCCACAGAAACAACCCAAGGGCTCTCAGAGGTTTGAAGAGATTATGGACTCTCAAGATCATACCACTTTAACCAAAGGGTTCCATGTTCTTCTAGAGCATGACGAATTAGGAAATTTGCTCTAAAGGTTTTCCATACCATTCATCCTTACTATAATGGCAGAAGAACATCTCAAGAAACTTAATGTCCCAAAATTCACTCTCAACGATAATTCTGAAGATCTTGAGGACCATCTCTCTCATTACCAGCACACAATGGCTTTGTAATGGGCTATCGATGCCTTTATGTTCATGTTTGCATGGAGGTATACCACAAGGATATCACTCAAGGTCCTAGAGTGAATTACCTAGAAGGGGAGTTGACTAGGTAAGTCTTGAATTAAAAATTTCTTTCAAGTTAATTCCAATTCTTGGTTAAACACTAAGATGAAAAAATCAACAACAAATCACTCAACGTGATTAATCCAATATTTATGCCCCTCCACCAATGAATCTACCAAGAATCAATCAAATCACCAATCTATTCAAACTTCACCTAATTAATCCACTAGATTAGTTTTATAACAATTTGCACAATTCAAAGCAAAATTAACTAATCCATGAATTTCGATTTCAATCAATTTACTAAATCAAGTTTTTCAATTTCTCAATTCGATGCATAATTGTGAAAAACATGAAAACTCAATTTCTAAAACTAAGCGGAAGTAATTCAATTAAGCACATAGTAAATTAAAAGAGATGGAGAGAGAGAGAGAGAGAGATTGCAAATAAATTGACGACGGAGAAAACTACCAAGGATAACAATCCTTGGAGTAAAACTCAGGAACTGGGCCAATGCCCATGGAAGGAATGCACTATAATAGAAAGTGAAATACAACGAATCTCTGAACGAGCTAAGTACCTCTAGCTCCGTTCTCCCCAATTTCGTCTTCAAATTCCCCTTGAATCCTTAAGCTTCTCATAGCCAATCCCTCAAACAACCAGACTTTTCCATAGTCTCGGACTCATCTGATCAAGCCACTCAATAATAGCGAATCTTCATGACTTCGGTGTCCATTGATCGCTCAACGCTGAATCCTTGTGCTTGAACTCTATCTATCGTCAATTATGAGTTTGATGTGAACCAAGGCTCTTTAGATCTAATTGGATCATGTGGTTCGATCAAATTTGATCAATGAAATAAGTAAAGATGATGATGAATATCATGTATGAATAATCTCTTACAAGAGCTTCAAGATCTATCAACAAATTAGCTCTCACAAATTGAGACTCTCTCACTCTATTTTTGACTGCTCTCAAATGTATTTTTACATATTTTCACAAAGAGCATGATTGATCCCCAAATGAATAGAAATCAGATTATAAATATGTTTTTCACCCAGGGCTAGTTCGAACAAACCATCATTCATTCAAACAAGCACTTACTCATTTGAACGAACAAGGAACGAGTATCAAACGAGTATAACTCTGAGGTTGCAGCAACTTGTTTGATACAATGGTTCGAATGAATGAAAATGAATGAGAACGAACTTCTCTATTGTTCGTTCAAACGAGCAACAAGGAGTTACTCATTCATTGCTTGTCTTATGAACTGAATTTTTTCATAAGTGTTTTAGAGATGCTTTTTGGGATAATTAGCTCACAACCATGAGTCAATCACATACATGATGATAAGATAAAATCTATATGCAATGCATGCATGATGTGAGTGTGTAAGATCCGAATTAAATACAAAAGACCATTTTACCCTTCAAGAACCAAGTTGACCGATAGTGATACGTAGTAATGTCTCTTGGACGAACTTGGGGAAGAACGGGCATTGAGGTACTCACTCGTATGACTTATATAAGGATTACACACAAAGAACTTTTTGACTAACCGGATTAACCAATTACAATATCAAACTCCATGGTCCTAATAGTGTAAAAATTTTGTCCATAGCTTACAGGGTACAGCCCTCAAATGGTTCCACAATCTCCTCCAAAACTCAATCAAAAACTTCTATGAGCTCAGTAGGTTGTTCCTTGATCGTTTCCAAACTAGTAGGAAGTTGAGAAAGGGACTAGTATTCCTACTAACAATCAAGCAAGCCAATGGGGAAACGTTAAGGGAGTACAAATCTCACTTCAACGTCGAACTCACAGATATGAACGATTGCGGTACAAGTTTATTGGTAGCTACCCTGACTTCAGGACTAGGTCCTAGATACTTCCGGACTCGTTGACTAAGAACCCCTTCGGTTGACATGGCATCCCTTATGAAGAGAGCTCGGAAGTACATCAACCTTGCAGATACTAAGAATTTCGTTCGAAAAGTCAAGAAACAAACTTAGAAGGATGAACAAGCTCAGAAGAGAGATAATAAAGATAACAAAAAGTCGATAAGGGGTTAACATCCAGAGCACAAAATAACTCTAGCTCAAGGAGGTACGAAATTTCTACCCTATTAAATGCCTCCCTAACTCACATCTTTAAGCAAATCTAGGCTCGTGAAAACTTAAAGTGTCCTGAACTAATGAAAAGCAACCCAGAAGCGAGGAATAAGAACAAGTACTACAATTTTTATAAAAAAATAGGGCCACATTGCTAAAGAGTGCATGGCTTTAAGGTAGGAAATCGAACATCTGATCAAGCATGGGCGTCTGAGAGAATTCATCCACCACGACGGGACGCAGAATCAACAACATGATAGGCCCCCTAGAGGAGGCAAGATCAGAGGCTCGAGCATCAGCAACAACCAAACAATCAAAAAGTAATATTTGTGCTGAATGCTGATAGTGCAATATCCGAAATGTCGAATAGAGCTAGAAAGAGGTATGCTCGGGAGGCCAGGGCAGAACCTCATATTATCTAGATCTCATCTATTGAAAAGAGAACTAAAATAGCACCTCAGATATAGTTTTCTATGCTAGATCTTGTTAGGGTACACTAACCTCACACTGATGCCCTTGTTATATCTCTAAAAATTGCCATGTTTTAGATTAGGAGGGTGTTTATGGACACAAGGAGATCCATCAATGTGTTTTTCTATGAACCATTGAAAAAAATGAATTTGGAACGAAAAGACATCAGGACAACCATTGCAGTGATGGCAGGATTCAATGCATACCTCGTCTTCCTTATGGGCAAGATCAACATGCCAACCACAATAGGAGAGGGGGATGGACAGAAGACCATAATCTCATAATATATGGTATTGGATGCCAAGTCACATTATAATGTTATAATTGGCAGACCTTGGATCCATCAGATAGGGGCAATCACGTCAACTCTTCACCAATACCTCAACTTTGTTCATCAAGACAAAGTGGTGACTATTAAAGGTTGCCAACCTACTTCTCGGGAGTGACATGCTATTGAACTCAAAGAAAAGCCCTCCAAATAGCAATTATAATACAACCTCGAGAGGGAGGACTTCTCCAGTCCAAACCTTGACAATGAAGAAGAATGCCACTCTAAGATCGAGGAACCATTAAGTTCTAAAGAAAGGGATAACATGTTAAAGCCAAAGGAATAAGTAGTAAAGGTGCTCATGATTATGGAAGTGGAACGAAAATACTTACAAATTGGCTTAGCTTTGTTTCATTTAGAACAAGAAGAACTTGTCAAGTTCTTGAGGCAAAGTCTCTCAGTATTTGTTTAAGAGACCAAAGACAATGAAGGAATAGATCTTAACTTCATTTCTCATAACTTAATGATTAATCTAGACCATCCTCTAATATGACAGAAGATGGGGACATTTTCTCCAGAATGCCATAAAACCAAGAACGAGGAAGTTTAGAGGTTACTTGACGCTGGAATGATAAGGGAGGTTTTCTATCCTAAATGGCTCATCAATACCGTCTTCACAAAAAAGAAGAATGGTAAGTAGAGAGCCTATGTTAACTATACCGACCTCAATAAAGCATGTCCCAATGACAGCTTCCCTGTTCCTAAAATCAATGAGCTCGTGGATGCAGCTACGAGTCATAAGCTCACGAGTTTCATGGATGTCTATTCTAGATATAATCAAATTCATATATACCTTCCCGATTAGGAGAATACTGCCTTAATATCATAACGAGATCTCTATTGTTATAGAGTAATGATGTTCGGTTTAAATAATGCCGGGATAACTTATCAAAGACTTGTCAACAAGATGTTTAGCCTCCATATCAGAGATACAATGGAAGTCTATATTGTTGATATGCTCGTTAAAAGTATTTGGAAGGTAGACCACGTCCAACACTTATCCCAAACCTTCAGTATTCTAAAACAATGGAAGTTTCTTTTCCTTGCTTGGAAATGTTTTCCTTCATATAGGGGCAAAGAATTTTCTTCTCTTTATTTTTGACTCTTTTCCCATGTTTGTTTTTTCCTTGTCACTTCCTTCTTTAGAAATGTTTTCCTTTTTTGCTTTTGACTCTTCACTAATGGCTTTGTGAGATTGCACACATAGTAGGCTTTTCCCCTCCCCAAGATTAGGTAGATGGGTTAAAAAAAGAAAGATTAATCAATTAGGCTCAAAGGGTTTGCAAGTGGATATCTTGATATGGGTGATAGGATAAATTTGGTTTGCCAAGTAAAGGCCTCCTATCTTTGGAATTGCTTTCTTTTAGGAAGCAACCATATTATTAAGACTCGAGATGCTGCTATCTGCTTAGGGTCATGATCAGTTCTCTATCTTTTTAGGATGGTGTGTAAATCAAATGAAACTCCCTTAAGATAAATGGATGAAATGGAGAACAAAAAGATAATTAAGATGATTGATGAAATTTGATGATGCTCAAATTCAAAGATTAAATCTTATTGTGAATTCGATGACATTCATTTTCTTAAATATTTAAAGAGTAAATCATGTCAAAATATTTTATTTAAAAGATGGAAATTTAGAGAACATGTATGAAATCTCCTTTATTGAACATAAGGAAAGACAAAAAGAAACTATCCATGAAGACTAAAAGATTGGATTTGGACTTGATAAGCTCAAATTTCTTAAAATCCGATCTTTAACTGTAGGTTGATTGTGAATGGCCCTCTAGAGGGGGAGGCCAATGAACTTACTATCAATTAGGTCTTGTGTAATAACCTGAAATTTTTTTTTTTTTAAATGAAATTTTCAAGTTATTATTATTATTATTATTATTATTATTATTATTATTATTATTATTCTTATTATTATTATTATTATCTTATGAGTTGTGTGAATATATAAATATACATGTATGCATGTGATATGAATGTATCTATGTAGGTATTTGTAGTGTGTATTTAAATTGTTAAATCATGTGTATATGTATATATATATATATATATGTGTCAGGTGTGTGTGCCGTGTGTGTGTGTATGTATTGAGTGTTGCATACTCAAGAGAGCATGACTTGAGGTTGTGTGTAGCAGTGGGTGTGTAAGGGTTAGGTGGGTGTATGAGTGGGATTCTGTGTATGTATACGTGAGTGAAGTGAGTGGGGAGGAGCAGATCTGTCATGAGGGTTAGAGAGAGAAAGAGAGAAATATAGAGAGAGAAAGTGAAGATCGTGAAGTGAAGAAAGGAGGGAGGAGAAGGAAGAGAAATTGCAGGCAACCTTGGCCACCCTAGACACACTAGAGGAGAACTAGAAACCAACTAAAGGGAGAGAGGACTTCACTGTCAAGGTAAAGATCCGAAACCCATTTTCTTTCTCTCTCTAGAAAATCGCCCTTATGTATATTCGGTGTTATGATGTATTGATTAGATTGAATTCTTAAGTCTTGTAACATATGGAAAATGGAATAAAATGCAAAAGAAACCAACCAAAATGGGTGAGAAATGAGAGAGAAAAAGGGAGTAGCAGGTCACGGCCATGGGGGATAGATCTTGATATTTTATGTGTGAAACATTGTCTACATGATGGGAAAATAACCTCCTAAGGTGCAGGAACTATTTGGAGTTTAAATTAATCAAAACCAGTGAGGGAAAATAGAGAAAAGTGAGTTGGCCGGAGGTTTGACCGAGAGGTTGACCCTCTATTTCGTGAAAATCTAATGGGTTGAGTCCAAAACCGACCCTAGATATGAAACTTACACGAAAAATGGAAGAAAACCATGTTTTAAAAACTTGAAAAGTCCACCGAAAAATGGTCGCCAGCGCCGAAGAAGGCGCCGGAACCCTACTGGCCATCGCCGAAAAATCGGGGACGAAGGGGGGGCTGTTCCAGGTCCGGGTCGGGTCGGTTCAGGTTCGGTTCGGGCGGGTGTGGACCGCCCCTGCCACGTGTCACCATGTGTTTTAAATTAAAATGTTGAAGGGGGCTATTTGGTTGTGGATTTATGAAATTGAAAATCTGAAATAAATAAGAACAAGGATATCTTATCCCTGTTTTAGGTTGATCCTTGTTTGGCTGTCCGAATTAGGAATAGGAGAATTTGAATTTACAGTTTTACCCCTGAACTTTTTGATAATTGAAAACTGACCCTGAACTTTCGGGAATTACCTTTTAACCCTAAACTTTTGAGTAATTGCACTTCGACCCACCTGAATTAAAATATTAATAAAATATTAATTTAATTAATTTAATTATTTAAATATTCTAAAATAATTCGGAGTCCAAATGGGACAAGTCATTAGTGTAATTTGACTATCTCGACCATTCCGAGGCCAATGGTGAGGTCCGTTTTATGAGACGGGGTCCCGAAAAATAAAAGACCCGTAGTAACCTTTAAAATTACCAAAATGCCCCTAGGTTGAAACACTATCAAACGGACTCCAAATTTAGTAAACGAATAGTGAAACTTTATTATCTCGGGCATTCCGGATTCAACCGTGGAGTCCGATTTGTGAAAAGAGGTCACGAAATGTAGGGACCCATGTAAGGTGCAAAATGACTGTTCTGCCCTTTTGAACCCAAGTGTCCGAATTGAATTCTACAAAAGCCTAAACTTATTTTCTTCAACGTTCCGGACTCAATGGTAGAGTCTAATTTAGCAAAATAGAAACTTATGAATTAAAGACACAAAATTTGATGAATAGCATAATTCAAGTGACAATTAAACTGAGTTTCATGTTATGAATTTTAGGGACACGGAAAGGCAAAGAGAAGGTGACCTGACCTTCGGTGTTCTTACAGTGATTCAACTATACTACGAGTACACTCTCCCTGTTTGAGATCGATTATCAGGTACGATATATTGTGCTAAGTAAGAAATAGAATTAAGATTAGGAACACTTGATTTGCTACCTTGATTGTTCACTTGTTACTTGAATGTTTACATGCTTAGGTGTTCCATGCTATCTTGCTGATGTTGGGTGATGATGTGGAAGATGATTATGTGTATATTGAATGTGTTAGTGTAGTGTGTGAATCACATGCTTGGAGAACTGTTGACATTATGAAATACGTACTTGAAAGCATATTTTATGTATGAATGAGATGCATCATTGAGATTGCATTATGACATGATGAGATCAGAGCATATTGGCATAGTGTGATTTCTTGGACATGGCGTAGGTAAGCACTTGGTGCTTTGCATTATGAGGGTGCAGATCCTGTGGTGAAAAACCCAAAATCGGCCATTAGGTACTTGCGAGCCTGACGGATTCCGGACCGTGAAGCGAGACATAAGTGGCGGTACTCATGCCAGCGGAGAATGACCGTATCATGAGACATGGGTGGCATAGAGTTGCATGGGTGTGTCACGCATACTACTCACATACTGTATACTGTTTATATACTGCCATCATGATATCGAATGCCATATAGAAATAACTGTACACTTGCACATGCCACGACCTTAGTTTTGTTTCTTGCATTAGCATTATATTGTACCAGCATGTTAAGCTGACCCCTGTAGTGGGGAAAACATTTCAAATGATGTCCCAGTTGTACGAGACATAGAGACGGTCTGATTGGGGATTATGTTGGGCCCAAGGGGCGCTTTTGATATTGTGTAAGGGCATAAGCCCTAGACTGTATTTTATTTTGTATGTTGTGAACCAATGGACCAGACCTTATGTATGTATCAAAACAGCATGTAGAATGTATGAGATCATCCTTAATTATCTTTTATTCCTTTATTATTTTATTTCTTTTTGTCTCGTTACTCACGCCTCGGGTTCGCTGGAATTTGGGGCGTGACAACGTGGTATCAGAGCTTAGGTTCGAATACCTAGAGACCGTGGGGTGTTGTTTATGACCATGAGACCCTAGAGAAAAGAATGAGACTTAGTGTGAACCTTTAGCAGCATGTGATAGGATCTTGTGTGCTATGTGGTTTTATATGTCCTGATGCATGACTTATTGTGATTACGTGCTGATTTATGCTATGTTTGGAGGCATGACATGTATGATATGTGAAAAACTTGTTAAGTGTATATTTCATGACTTTCTACGTATGCTACCCGTTAAAGTATAGGTTATTGATGAGAACTTGATTGAGATCACATTTAGATGCTTATATTGGAATGTGAAAAAGTGATATTGAATTTTTCTCTTGAACTTGTAGATATGCCCCCCAGACGAGCTCCTACTAGAGCTGGACCGCCCAGACGGGGTAGGGGTAGGCCCAGAGGTGCTGCCCAGCCTAGAGGCGCTGCCCAGCCTCGTTGTGGCAGACCTAGAGCTGCTGCCCCTATCCCCGATATAGTTGAGGAGGTCGTTGCCCCAGCTGACACGCCTGAGCATAGTGCAGCTGAGGAGGATATTGGTCCCGCCCTTGCCCCTATTCCTGCTCCCGCTCCAGCATAGGAGGTAGAGCAGATGGTTGGCACTAGAGACATGGTGGCCCTTTTGCAGGAGTGTCTCCGCACCATGATGGAGGCACAGACCACTGGCGGTGAGACCAAGGATACCTTCGTGATGAAGGTGTTCCAGAGGATGAGACCACCCACCTTTGCTGGACAGCCGGACCCACTTATTGCAGAGGAGTGGTTGAGACAGATTACTCGGATTTTGGATTCACAAGGGATTACTGAGCCCCACCTGAGGATCAGATGCGTTACTTTTCAGTTTACAGACCTGGCTAGTCAGTGGTGGGAGGTAGCTGCTGACAGACTACATCGGTTTGGTGAGGGATGGGATGCGTTTGTGGCCATGTTCAATGACCACTACTTTCCTTTATCTGCCAGAGTTGGGTTTAGGGAGGAGTTCGAGACACTTCTTCAGAGGGACATGACAGTGGCCCAGTATGAGTCACGGTTTACTGCTTTGGGGAGATTCGCCCCACACATTATTGGACAGGATGATCTGAGGGTGTACAATTTCCTCAAGGGGCTGAAGACCTCTATCAGGGACAGATTGGCTGGCCATATTATAGAGACATACGAGGAGGCAGTGATCAGGGCCTCCAAGGTGGAGAGAGAGCTGGCCGATCTTAGAGGGATCAGAGAGACTAGAGCACAGGGCAGGGCGCCCACAGTATAGACCTCTGCACCTGCCCCGACATATAGACAGCTGAAGAGGTACCGAGCCAGTACTTCTTCCTCACAGCCACTAGCCGAACCCCTTCATTCAGTAGCTCCCCGTCCTACCTTACCATCTACTCCTAGGAGAGAAGGGTCACAGCGACCTAGCACATGTTATACCTGTGGGCAGCCTGGCCATAGGAGGGCCGACTGTCCCTTGAGGGGACCCAGCAGTGCACAGGGTGTCGGATCCAGTTAGGGGTCATTTCCATTACCTCTACCGGCACCGAGTCAGAGGGCCCCGCCGATTTGTTTCACTTGTCAGCAGCCTGGCCATGTTAGGGCCAACTGCCCTCAGGGGCAGACTTCGCAGAGTGCGCCGAGGTCACACTATTATCAGCATACACAGGTGCCTCTGCCACAGCCACAGTCAGTTCAGGGACTCCTAGCGCCCTATCATCAGCCTACATCCTCTACGTAGAGCGTCAGAGCTCCAGCACCTAGGGGAGGAGGCCAGCAGACACAGAGAGGGGGAGGCAGACAAGGCTAGACCATACAGGGCCGAGTCTACGCAGTGGCCACCCCGGAGACCTCTGCTGCCGGACCATCAGTAGTCCGAGGTACATTTCTCATATCCAGTTCATGGGCCAGTGTGTTGATAGATTCAGGTGCATCACATTCATTCATTTCCACTGCACTTGCTATGTCATTGGGCTTGGATATAGATTGGTTGGACCCCCCGTTGCATGTTGGTACACCAGTTGGGGGTACTGTAGTACTGACGAGGATCTGTAGAGATTGCTCGATAGAGATAGCTGATCGTGTTCTCCACTTTGATCTTATTGTGCTTGATATGTCTGGGTTTGATGTGATTCTAGGGATGGATTGGTTGTTCACCTATCGGGCGAGTATAGACTGCTACCGGGGGAGGGTGACTGTATGCACTCCGGAGGGAGACTGCTTTTATTTCACAGGGGATCGGGGGGATTTCTTGATTCCACCAGTGCGTGATTCTAGGGGCTGGGGAGGCCATAGTTATATGTTGGCTAGTCTGATTGCGGGTGATTTTGAGGCTGCAGAGATTGTGTTACCCCCAGTCGTGGATGAGTTCCCCGATGTCTTCCCGAGTGACTTGACTTGTCTACCCCCTAGACGAGAGATCGAGTTCACTATAGAGCTCATTCCTGGCACTACACCCATTTCCATACCACCTTACCGCATGGCTCCAGCTGAGTTGAGAGAGCTGAGGGAGCAGTTGACTGACCTCCAGCGGAAAGGGTTTATCCGTCCTAGCACTTCTTCGTGGGGTGCCTCGGCACTGTTCGCGAAGAAGAAGGACGGGACACTACGATTATGTGTAGACTATAGGAGGCTGAACCGGGTTACTATCAAGAATAAGTACCCGCTGTCGAGGATCGACGATTTATTTGATCAGCTGAGAGGTTCGAGATGCTTCTCGAAGATTGATCTCAGATCGGGTTACCACCAGTTGAGGGTCAGGGAGGAGGACATAGCGAAGACAGCCTTCCGCACTCGCTATGGTCACTATGAGTTTGTGGTCATGCCCTTTGGAGTGACGAATGCCCCAGCGGCATTTATGGACTTGATGCACCGCATTTTTAGTCCTTACTTGGATCAGTTCGTCGTGGTATTTGTAGATGACATCTTAGTGTATTCACCTGCTGAGGATGTGCATGCCTATCATTTGAGGACTGTACTACAGATTTTGAGAGAGCATCGGCTATTTGCCAAGTTCTCGAAGTGTGAGTTCTGGCTTCGAGAGGTACAGTTCTTGGGACATGTAGTATCTAGTGGAGGGGTATCTGTGGATCCCTCCAAGATTGAGGCTGTCATGAACTGGGAGAGACCGAGCAGTGTATTTGAGATTCGGAGTTTTCTGGGGTTAGCCGGATACTATCGACGATTTGTGGAGGGTTTCTCCAGTCTTGCCGCGCCGATGACTCGTCTGACGTGCAAGGGCATCAGATTCTTATGGACAGATGACTGTGAGCAGTCTTTTCAGGAGCTGAAGAGGAGATTGACTTCAGCGCCTGTTTTGATCATACCTGAGAGGGGAGTGGGCTATGCTGTGTACTGTGATGCTTCCCGAGAGGGATTAGGTTGTGTATTGATGCAGGATGGCAGAGTGGTAGCCTATGGTTCTCGCTAGTTGAAGAACCATGAGCGGAACTACCCCACACATGACTTGGAGTTAGCTGCCGTCATCTTTGCACTGAAGAGTTGGCGACACTACTTATACGGGGAGAGATTCGAGGTATTCTCTAACCACAAGAGCCTCAGGTATATCTTCACGCAGAAGGACCTGAACCTGAGGCAGAGGAGGTGGATGGAGTACATGGAGGATTATGATTTTGACCTTCAGTACCACCTAGGGAGGGCCAATGTGGTGGCTGATGCACTCAGCAGGAGGTCGAGGGGTACTATTGCCAGTATTGCCATCAGGGAGTGGGAGATGATGGGGGATATTGGCGAGTTTGATCTAGATATTGCTGAGTTTGAGGGACAGGCCACTCTGTTCAGCTTGTATGCACAGCCCACCCTTTTGACTAGAGTGATAGAGGCACAGCTAGTGGATGTTGAGGCAGATTAGATCAGAGTACGGATTGCTAGTCCCGAGGGATTTGCGGGATGGACGGTGCATTCTGACCTTAGTCTGAGGTATTTGGGTAGAGTTTTTGTCCTAGAGTCTCTCAGGGCTGAGGTCCTTAGGGATTTCCACCACTCACGTCTGGTAGTGTACCTAGGGGGCACTAAGATGTATCACGATCTACGCCGTCAGTATTGGTGGGCGGGGATAAAGAGAGATGTGGCGCAGTTCATGTCGAGATGTCTCACGTGCCAGCAGGTGAAGGCTGAGCACCAGAGACCTGGGGGATTGTTGCAGCCATTGCCAGTGGCCGAGTGGAAGTGGGAGCACGTGACTATGGATTTCGTGATGGGTCTTTCGAGGTCACCGAGGGGCCATGATGCAGTTTGGGTTATCGTGGACAAGCTGACGAAGTCTGCTCACTTTTTGCCTATCAGAGTGACTGATTCATCAGATGCCCTCAGTAGATTGTATATTCGAGAGATTGTACGACTACATGGGGTGCCGGTATCCATTGTTTTAGATAGGGACCCACGTTTCATTGCCCGATTTTAGCAGAGTCTCCAGACAGCCTTAGGGACACAGCTCCAGTTTAGTACTGCCTTTCACCCCCAGACAGATGGCCAGTCAGAGCGTACCATTCAGATCCTCGAGGACATGCTTAGGGCTTGTGTCATGGATTTCAGGGGTAGCTGGGAGGATCACCTTGCCTTGGTCGAGTTTGCCTACAACAACAGCTATCAGTCCAGTATTGAGATGGCACCATTTGAGGCGTTGTATGGTAGACCGTGCCGTTCCCCAGTGTGTTGGACTGAGGTAGGAGAGACAGCTGCCTTGGGACCCGATATAGTCCGTGAGACCACGGACAAGATACAGGTGATCAGGCAGCGCTTGTTGACAGCCCAGAGGAGCTATGCAGATAGGAGGCGGCGGCCCTTGGCATCTGAGGTGGGGGACCATGTGTTCCTCAAGGTGTCTCCCAGACGGGGCTTGAGGAGATTTGGACATGGTGGGAAGCTGTCGCCACGATTTATTGGCCCCTTTGAGATCCTTGGGAGAGTTGGTGAGGTGGCTTATAAGCTGGCCTTGCCACCGCAGCTATCTGGAGTTCACAACGTCTTCCATGTATCTATGTTGAGGAAGTACCATCCCGACCCCTCACATGTACTTGACTGGGTGGATCTTCAGTTAGAGGGGGACGCTTCCTATGACCAGAGACCCGTAGAGATATTGGACTCGAGGGACCAGGTTTTGCGAGGTAGGACCATCCCTTTGGTTAAGGTTCTTTGGAACCATCATGGGGTTGAGGAGGCTACTTGGGAGCGTGAGGCCGAGGTCCGTGCTAGATACCCCGAGTTGTTTGATTAATGATGTATTTTCTTTTGTTTTATGTTATTTTAAATTTCGGGACGAAATTTCTGTAAGGAGGGAAGGATGTAATAACCTGAAAATTTTATTTTTTAAATGAAATTTTCAAGTTATTATTATTATTATTATTATTATTATTATCTTATGAGTTGTGTGAATATATAAATATACATGTATGCATGTGATATGAATGTATCTATGTAGGTATTTGTAGTGTGTATTTAAATTGTTAAATCATGTGTATATGTGTATATATATATATATGTGTCAGGTGTGTGTGCCGTGTGTGTGTGTGTATGTATTGAGTGTTGCATACTCAAGAGAGCATGACTTGAGGTTGTGTGTGGCAGTGGGTGTGTAAGGGTTAGGTGGGTGCATGAGTGGGATTCTGTGTATGTATACGTGAGTGAAGAGAGTGGGGAGGAGCAGATCTGTCATGAGGGTTAGAGAGAGAAAAAGAGAAATATAGAGAGAGAAAGTGAAGATCGTGAAGTAAAGAAAGGAGGGAGGAGAAGGAAGAGAAATTGCAGGCAACCTTGGCCACCCTAGACACACCAGAGGAGAACTAGAAACCAACTAAAGGGAGAGAGGACTTCACTGTCAAGGTAAAGATCCGAAACCCATTTTCTTTCTCTCTCTAGAAAATCGCCCTTATGTATATTCGGTGTTATGATGTATTGATTAGATTGAATTCTTAAGTCTTGTAACATATGGAAAATGGAATAAAATGCAAAAGAAACCAACCAAAATGGGTGAGAAATGAGAGAGAAAAAGGGAGTAGCAGGTCACGGCCATGGGGGATAGATCTTGATATTTTATGTGTGAAACATTGTCTACATGATGGGAAAATAACCTCCTAAGGTGCAGGAACTATTTGGAGTTTAAATTAATCAAAACCAGTGAGGGAAAATAGAGAAAAGTGAGTTGGCCGGAGGTTTGACCGAGAGGTTGACCCTCTATTTTGTGAAAATCTAATGGGTTGAGTCCGAAACCGACCCTAGATATGAAACCTACACGAAAAATGGAAGAAAACCATGTTTTAAAAACTTGAAAAGTCCACCGGAAAATGGTCGCTGGCGCCGGAACCCTACTGGCCATCACCGAAAAATCGGGGAAGAAGGGGGGGCTGTTTCGGGTCCGGGTCGGGTCGGTTCGGGTCCGGTTCGGGCGGGTGTGGACCGCCCCTGCCACGTGTCACCATGTGTTTTAAATTAAAATGTTGAAAGGGGCTGTTTGGTTGTGGATTTATGAAATTGAAAATCTGAAATAAATAAGAACAAGGATATCTTATCCCTGTTTTAGGTTGATCCTTGTTTGGCTGTCCGAATTAGGAATAGGAGAATTTGAATTTACAATTTTGCCCCTGAACTTTTTGATAATTGAAAACTGACCCTGAACTTTCGGGAATTACCTTTTAACCCTAAACTTTTGAGTAATTGCAGTTTGACCCACCTGAATTAAAATATTAATAAAATATTAATTTAATTAATTTAATTATTTAAATATTCTAAAATAATCCGGAGTCCAAATGGGACAAGTCATTAGTGTAATTTGACTATCTCGACCATTCCGAGGCCAATGGTGAGGTCCATTTTATGAGACAGGGTCCCAAAAAATAAAAGACCCGTAGTAACCTTTAAAATTACCAAAATGCCCCCAGGTTGAAACACTATCAAACGGACTCCAAATTTAGTAAACGAATAGTGAAACTTTATTATCTCGAGCATTCCGGATTCAACCGTGGAGTCTGATTTGTGAAAAGAGGTCACGAAATGTAGGGACCCATGTAAGGTGCAAAATGACTATTTTGCCCTTTTGAACCCAGGTGTCTGAATTGAATTCTACAAGAGCCTAAACTTATTTTCTTTGACGTTCCGGACTCAATGGTAGAGTCTAATTTAGCAAAATAGAAACTTATGAATTAAAGACACAAAATTTGATGAATAGCATAATTCAAGTGACAATTAAACTGAGTTTCATGTTATGAATTTTAGGGACACGGAAAGGCAAAAAGAAGGTGACCTGACCTTCGGTGTTCTTACAGTGATTCCACTTTACTACGAGTACACTCTCCCTGTTTGAGATCGATTATCAGGTACGATATATTGTGCTAAGTAAGAAATAGAATTAAGATTAGGAACACTTGATTTGCTGCCTTGATTGTTCACTTGCTACTTGAATGTTTACATGCTTAGGTGTTCTATGCTATCTTGCTGATGTTGGGTGATGATGTGGAAGATGATTATGTGCATATTGAATGTGTTAGTGTAGTGTGTGAATCACATGCTTGGAGAACTGTTGACATTATGAAATACGTACTTGAAAGCATATTTTATGTATGAATGAGATGCATCATTGAGATTGCATTATAACATGATGAGATCAGAGCATATTGGCATAGTGTGATTTCTTGGACATGGCGTGGGTAAGCACTTGGTGCTTTGCATTATGAGGGTGCAGATCCTGTGGTGAAAAACCCAAAATCGACCATTAGGTACTTGCGAGCCTGACGGATTCCGGACCGTGAAGCGAGACATAAGTGGCGGTACTCATGCCAGCGGAGAATGACCGTATCATGAGACATGGGTGGCATAGAGTTGCATGGGTGTGTCACGCATACTACTCACATACTGTATACTGTTTATATACTGCCATCATGATATCGAATGCCATATAGAAATAACTGTACGCTTGCACATGCCACGACCTTAGTTTTGTTTCTTGCATTAGCATTATATTGTACCAGTATGTTGAGCTGACCCCTTTAGTGGGGCAAATATTTCAGATGATGTCCCAGCTGTACGAGACATAGAGACGGTCTGATTGGGGATTATGTTGGGCCCAAGGGGCGCTTTTGATATTGTGTAAGGGCATAAGCCCTAGACTGTATTTTATTTTGTATGTTGTGAACCGATGGACCAGACCTTATGTAAGTATCAAAACAGCATGTAGAATGTATGAGATCATCCTTAATTATCTTTTATTCCTTTATTATTTTATTTCTTTTTGTCTCGTTACTCACGCCTCGGGTTCGCTGGAATTTGGGGCGTGACATCTTGAATGGCATACCAAAGGGCTTGGCAATGATCAGTGGTGTGGCCTAGGCACTGATGGAAGACACAATGTGAATTGGGATCATAGGTTTCTGGTAGTTGATTTGGAGTGGGCCTTAGGTCCAATGGTTAAAGATACCCCCTTTTATATAGCTTCCCAAAAACTTCACTTAGTGGTGCATACAAGTTAAAGTACGTACGCGATGTGCGCCTCTGATATTCCCTCGGACTAAAAGAAGCAACAGAAGTGATAAACCGAGAAAGAGACAAATCATTGGGAGTTTAGCACATTTGACTTGATAGGAAAGTTTCCTTCTGTATTTCTCCCTAGTATTTTCTTGACATCTTGTCTCACAGTCTGAAGATGTTGAGGGGTGTTGTGCTTATATTGTTGGAGAAATTCATCACATATGTCCTTTCAAGTTTGAGACTTTTTGTTGCATAGAAAGCAATAGAGGGGAGTGCCGATCAGCACTCGCCTGTGTGTGGATCGGCACACATAGAAGGTGTCATCCGAACTTTTTTTGGACTTTCTCAAGACGCGATTTTTGTAAAGGCTAGTGAGTGTCTTATGCAAAAATTAGGTTTTTCACTGAAACTGAGGGTCTAAGCTAACTATATGCGTGACGTTAGGCTGAGTACCATCGACAGGATGTGCTATATACCTCCCGTGACCATTTAGGAAACGAATCACGGTCAAGTGGTACGTCGACAATCCTTTTGATATACCTCCCAAGGTACCATCAGAGGTTTTCCTTGGTGAAACTGATAAGAGGTCGATGAGTGGAGGGCTTTTACCAGCATTCCCAGTAGTAATGAACAAGCTAGGGTGTGGGCTACCGACCATTCGGGGGGGTAAATAGGTATGTAGGGCAGATGCATATGTCTTGATGTGAAGTGTATTATTGGTATTCCAATTAAATCCATTAGCACATGAATTACATATATCCAGTCATCTATTAAAAAATAATAAATAAGATAATACAAGGATTAAATACACAATCACAACAAAGCTTTGTAGATGAACACAATATTGAGTCTAGCTCTCTTAGTCCCCAATGGAGTCGCCACTATAAGCACAGGCGCTGAAAAAATCTAGACACGACTTTTAAAGTCCACTCCCTTAAAGTGGGAGAGGAACACACCCTCTTTTTGGATTAGGGTGTACATGGATACACAAAGGAGTTGCCAGCTTGTTTTAGGCTAAGTAACAAGCAAACCTAATACAACCCATGAAGAATACATGTAAAAAAGAATAGCAAAGAAAATTCAAATTACATCGTTTTGATCCTCTTTACATTCTAAACCATTTGACATGAGTTAAAATAAAGTAAAGCAAAACCAATCCACAATAAAAGGGTTAGGCACCCATCCGCCTAGTCTGAATAAACTGGCCTTAAGTGTTTATCCACAAGGCTTAATATTACATGACAAAAATAAGAGAGAGGGTGAGTAGAAAGAGATAATGATAATAATGACATGAACAAATAAGATAAATCCAATATAAGCAAAAAAGAATGAGTGGAGAAAAAGATTGACATAAATGAAATAAGAAAAAAGACATAAAGTAAATAGATTAATAGACTCAGGCCCATAAGGCATCCTACATATCCATTTAGATAATGGAATCAGAGCCAACATAGCTCTCTAATTCAATTTGTTCTATCAAGAGTGATAGGATAAATTAAATCAGGAGAAGAGAGAATAGTAGAGTTTTAGGGAACATACTTGATTGTTTATGCTGAATCAAACAAGGCTTGAGCTTGAACTCCTTGGATTGAATCGTCAATGGTGTACAACTTCGTCTTCAATGGATTAGAACTATTACTTGTATAGAACAAGGCTTCAAGAAATATGGATGAAAAAATATGGAAGAGAGAGAATGATTATTGCTGCAACATCTGACTTCTTAATTTTTTTGTGATGTGGAACCCTTAATTATGGTGGCCAAGGGGTCTTGTTTATAGGGAAAAAGTAAAGATGTTTGATCTAAGGGCTCGCGTTGAATCCCTTTGGATGGATGGCTAAGATTGAATGCTTAATCTGCAAGCAATTAGATATAGATATTATTTTGTACCCAAATCTTGGAAAAATCCTTTTAAATAAGGAATTAAGGGAATTTGGTAAGTATTTGGTGGACAAACCTATATTTACTATATCGCCCCTAATTCGGTAGAGAATTTAGGGACAAAGAAATTACAAAAATGCCACTAAGGCATAACAAAGTCAAAATTGTACCTAAAGACCAAAATTACCAAAAATAACCCTATATGGGTAAAATGAAATGGAAATTACATATATATCCATGAATGACCAAAATAACCTATATGGGATAAGAATATTCTATAATTACCAAAGTGCCCTAAAAATGGCAAAATAGCATCAATATTACAAAAATACTCCTAGAAGGTGGGAAACCTATAGTATTCACCAAATTACCCCTAATGGGTATAGAAACGCTAGAAATGAACAAAATTCCCTTAGTAGGCATTATGACTAGAATACCCTCAAGGGTCTTAATGTGTTAAATGACCAAAATGCCAAAAATACCCTTAGTGGGCAAAATGACAAAAATGACTTCTATGGATAAAATAACCAAAATGTCCTCTATAGACAAAATGACCAAAATGCCAAAAATGTCTTCTAAGGGCAAAATGAAAAAAATGTCCCCCATGGCGAAATGACCAAAATGTCCTTTTTGACAAAATGACCATTTTGACAAAATGACCAAAATGCCAAAAATGTCCTCTATGGGCAACATAACTAAAATGCCTTCTATGAGCAAAATAACAAAAGTGCCCTCTATAGGCGAAATGACCAAAATGTCCTCTATGGACAAAGTGACCAACATGACAAAAATGCCCTTTATGGGAAAAATGACAAAAATACCTTTTGTGGGCTAAATGAAAAATTACTAAAAAGCCCTCTATGGGCTAAATGAGAAATTACTAAAATACCCCTAGATGGGACATAATGTATCAACTTACCAAAAATAACGAAACTAACTTTATTCAATCAAGGGTATCAAAATGAGATGTCTACAGGTAAACTCAACACCGTGAACTATGATGGGGTAATCTCCTTGGGCATTACGAGAACCAAGGTTTGAGTAAAACTCTCGAACCACGATCTCATCAACGGGACCCGTAACAGTCAGAAAAGGTAGCCAACCATGGGACTCGATGAGTCTATGTATGAGTGTCTCATATATATCATCTATCGTGGCAACTCTCTCAAGAAGTACAGGTCGGGACAATATAGTACCAACCCGAATACGGGCAATCGGTGTAGAAAACCAAACAACTACTTTAAGTGCTACACCCAATCAGATAGCATAGGAAAAAAGCTCTCATGCTATGGGCACTATCTTGTAAGACATGATCACGTAGACTGGAGTGAAACACAAGTAGAAAGATCCTAATATGTCGTTACGTCAAGTGTATCGATCTAACGGTCCACACTAACCTTAAGATCTAGATGACAGTAATCAAATAGATTAAAGGAAAGTGAAAATGACACGAGGACTTGCTAATCAAACAAACAGTGGGAATGTTAAACTGAATGGTCAAAATGAAGTCCTCGAATTGAAGATCGACCTAACCAGAGTGGAATATGCAAATGATGATTGTTGAGATCAATATCTCAAGATGAACTATGAGGAGTCTGAGAGAAAATGAAGAGAAATCATAGGGAATGAAACATTTGCACCTCTGTCGCGTGCTTTTGAAACTAATCAGACTTTCGTTCGAATAAGTTTAAGTGAGCTCATTCGAACGAGCCTTCGTTCGAACAAGGACCCAAAACCTAACTTCTCTCTAAAAAAAATAGAGTGTTCTGCTCTGCTTGACTCCTCTATCCATTTTAACAAACAAAAACATGGGAAAATAGGGATTTTCTATTAAAACTTTAGTTTTTAGCATGAAACAATTTTG